>JARKIP010000121.1:0-600000 GCA_029990175.1 Petunia secreta
CTTGAAAGGAAAAGAGATACAGGGAGGACATGAAGCTATACACTGTATTTACATGATTCTAACACGATTACTCCTTGAAATAATCTTAATTTGAAGAGAAACCTAAAAAGAGTATGTATAGCAGCAACTGCAAAGTGAATCCCTATACAAACCAATCTGCTTCTCATCCTCTAGTTTAATTAAGCTCGTTACCATTTCCCTGGTACAAATATAAAGAAGTTCTACGCAGTTTCAAGAGACCCACACAAGTAAAATACCATTTCCTTGTAAATGAAAAGCTGCTTTAAAACAATCAAAGATAGCAAAGCATAGATCATTCAACTACAGATCTAAATGCCCAATCGACAATTTTAATACTGGATATGCTTACGCGCATTACCTATCAACAGACTCCCCATGACCTAGCTGACCATTTGTACCTCTTCCCCAAGAAAAGACATTCTGCCTATCTGTAACAGCAAGTGTGTGCCTCCAACCACATGAAATCAGAATTACTTTCTGCCATTTTTGTAAAAGTAAAATGTCAATTGCTTTTTTCCTTCCAGGACCTCTCAGGTAAGGCGATAATGACGGCACATAGACGACAAAGACGAGTGCACATTTCAGTTAAGAACTTGCGAAATAGTACCTGATCATTTGGAAATTTCACTTGTTCAGGTGAACAATGATCAACATTGTCACCAACACCAACTTGTCCAAACTGCTCATAATCAAAACAAGTCCAACTCAATATATTTTTTGAAAGGTAACAATAAGTCCAACTCAATATATAAACCTACACGAAGTTCAATCTGAAACTAAAAGGATGATTGCATCAAGCAACAGGTCATTGAATGCTGCCTTATGCAAAGGATATGCACGATCAAGAAAGAACTGAAGGCTAAGTAAAAATGATTATGAAGCATATTCAATCAAGTTGATTACGAGGTCGCAAGGCTGTCAATAGTAAAAATATGTTGACTACCACTAGCAATCATAAGTCGATTAAAACTGGATAGAGTTATGTTAACTGGATCTTAAGCAAAGGCTTTATTGCTGAGAGTTAACAAAACTGTTAGTGGGAGAAGTGGCAAAGTACATGCCCAGAGCAGAAAAACCACAAGATGATATATGACAAACGAGACTCCTAGAATGCAGTGAAAACTACTATAACAGAAATGTTAACAACAGAAAATGAGATTCAAATTAATAGCAATGATAATGTACAAGGGATTTAGGCATTGGAAAGGTACTGTCCTGATATTCTGGGGATACGTCTTTGGGGTTTTCTCCTTCATTTCTAATTTTTTTTGTACACAAGTTGCACCCAATTTACCTCCTTTATACCTAAAACATTTTCCTTTCAATTATCAAACTGTCTGTTGCAACAATTAGTGGAACATAGTCTCTATCGAAAATATCATAGTTGGAGAATAACTTCATTTCATGCAAGAATAAACTAATAAATGAACACAGAGAGCAAAGTGTAGATACATGTGTTGCATTAGAGTTGAGCATAGTTGCAACATAAATGAGCTGTTGCAGGGTTTCAACTAAAATTAAAGAAACCGAATCAAACCTTGTTCCAACCCCAACCATAAAGTTTTCCGTCAGCAGTAAGTGCCATGGTATGTCTCCAACCACCTGATATCTGGAAAATGGAAAGTCTTGCGAGCTTTAGAAATGTGGACGCACATACATATTTGTCTTAGCTTCTCTCAATGCATCAAAAGCTTTAAGAAGCACTATAAGGCTTGTTATCCCATCTCTTCAATATTGCAACTCCAGAACCGTGCCAAATAAACTTAAATCACAGATTGCAAAACGTTCAGCATGAAATAAGCGTCAACTAAACTAAATCATTGCTATTCCCTCGGTCACAAAATATGTCATATTTCATTTTAGTAAGTAATAATGTAATATAATGATGTCAAAGTAAAAACACATCTTTTAGCACATTTGATGTAATATGAAATTTTTTATAAACCCACATTTATTCTTATCAATATGCCATCTCCCTTGCTCAAGGTAGGGGTTACCCTTTCCTTCTACTTTATTCTTCAGAAACACAAATTTGAAAATATGAACATGTTTCCCAAAAATGAAGCAACTCACATTATCAAAACCTCCTTAGTGTCCACGTCAAATCATAATGAACTATACGTTGGGACTATACAAAAATAATTTACTTACATCATCTTCACCAGGGTAATAACACCAAAAAAACATATTCACAAGACTTTTAGCTTTTAAAGATGGCATAGTAGTGATTTCCCCTCAAAACATCTTTTTCTTTTTATTAGAAAATTAAAGCATCTCATATTTCTTTCCTTTCGAGGCATTTTTGATCTTGCGGACCTGAATTTGGTAGAACATTTTAGGAGGTCCTAGCATCTGCGGTTACAAAAAAAAGGAGGTTCTAATATCTATGATCGATCATCCAACTTTTATTATACCATAGTTGGTTAATATACTGAATGACCTCTCTTTTCTTACTCTGTAGAAGTGCAAGGCAGCGGTAGTGACATTCTCCACTCTAATTCTACGAGAGGAGCTGATCTTCATAATCATCTGCGTGCCAAACAACTTGGCAACAATAATCTTCATCATCCCTATATGCATAAGTCAATCAGGCAATCCATTTGCTATTGTCACATATTTTTCACCTTTTAAGGTACGGATATTTGATTCAGGTGCATCCAGTCACATTTTCGGTAACAAGAATGTTTTTCTACACATAGATCCCCTCCGACCTTTTCCTTTGTCACATTAGCTAATGTATTAAAACTTATGGTTAAAGGAATGGGTAAGGCTCATCCTTTTCCTTCATTACCTTTAAAGTTGGTTCTTCTTGCCCCAAATGACCATATTATTAGATATCCATTAGTAAATTGACCAAGAACCCAAATTGTTCTGTAGCGTTCTTGGCTAACTTTGTTCATGTGCAGGACCAGAAAACGATACAGACAATTGGAGTAGGACAAGAGTAGAAAGGAAATAGGACATGAGTCAAAAGGCATGTATCATGACCTCGAGTTGTTCCCCCTCTTGCTTATCTGCTTGATGTTTCTGTTCACAAAACAGGTTTACAAAGTCAACCTCGTGACTCATCGCCTACTCCAACATCCCCAACTTCGGTGGAGCACTCGTCTGATGATGCCAATCTTCCTATTGCTCTTGGAAAGGTAGTGGGAGTACTGCTGATCCTAATCATACTTAGACTCTCTTGAGGTATCATTGTTCATCATCATCCTATTATGCCTTTGTTACAAATTTATCCACTATCAAAGTACCTAAGACTCTTGGCGAAGGAATTTTGATCCAGGTTGGCATCAAGCTATGATTGATGGATGGTGCTGAGTAGTTACTGTCAAGATGGAACTCAACGGGAATGTTAATCGTCTAAAAGATAGACATGTGGCAAAGGGATATACTCTGGATTTCTGGAGTAGATTAAGGTGATACCTTTTCCCAGGTGGCCAGGATTGCATCAGTTCACCTCTTTGTTGGCCTCTTTATCAATTGAGCATCCAAATTGCCCCCCCTTCATGGCGAGCTCACTTGTATGTATATATGGAGAACCCCTCGGGTTTGCTTCTCAGGGGGGTGTTAGGCTCTTGCTATGTCATCTATTTAAAATAATCCCCGAGAGCATGATTTGACAGATTCAACCCTGTAGTCCAACTGTTTCTAATGTATCAAAGTGAACAGATCACCTTGTTTTCTATCGACATAATGGTCCAGAAAAGAGCATTTATCTGGCGGTTTATGTTGATGACATTGTCATAACTGGTAATAATCAAGAAGGCATATCTCAGCTAAATTAGCATCTTTTGAGGCACTTCGACAAATAACTTGAGTTTACCATGCCTTCCATTGGTAAACTCCTCTGGAGTATATGTAGTTGGTCAACTCCATATCTCTTCCTGGGATGCAGCCTATGAATTCGTTGGGCTGTCTATGTTAACATGTATATTTTAATGAATGCCCTCCATCTCTTGAAAGTTGCTGGATACGTAAAATCTATAACAGGACATTTCCTCTATATGCACCGGTTACATTTTCTTATTTCTACAAAAGCTAAATTGAGTAACTAGAGTTTCATAATGTAGCGCTTCCTGGATTATGAAAAGTAAAACACGAGAAAGTTAAAATGGCAAATACCACAGATAAACCAGCAAAAGTTATAGCAAGTCGCTTCAATGAAGAAGCATGTCAAATTCAGTAAAAGCCTATGCAGGATTTGAAAACATTATAGAAATATGTTACAAGGAGGAAGACTTCAGTCAGGTAAATAGTATGAATTATGGAGCTATAAAGCATAGATATTGTAAATTATAAAGAGGTCCAACAATTTGTAGCGCCTCCCCCCCCCCCCCCCCCCCCAAATATATATATATATATAAAGTAAAACAATTACTCAACGGAAGAAAAGTACCTGAGAAGTAAAACTTCCATGCAAAGCTTCAACCTTATGAGGGGAAAGATGATCCTCAAAATCACCATGCCCTAGTTGACCATATTTGCTCCAACCATATGTATACAAAGCCCCAGAAGAAGAGACACAGATAGTATGCCGCCAACCACATGCAACCATGAACATCTTTTCCCCCTGAAACTCTAGATATCAGATAATTGGACAATGATAGTGATACTCCGGGGGAAACGAAAACAAGCTGAACTAAAGGTCGAGAAAAAAATTGAGCTATAAACTGAAGCAATATGCATTCATGATAATCATCAACTGAAGAAATACATGGTATATAATCTGATTTCTCTAACAAACTCTGACAGGACTACTTTGCACTGACAACGACTAGTTTAGGAGCTACTGTGCTAACAACAAAGTTTTAACACTAACACTATAGTGGATTAATTCTAACAACTCAAAACATATAAACGAATCCTTTAATTAACTACCCCCAACGACTAATTACCACCCCGGAAGCCGATAGTGCCACTCCTTACAACCTTCTTCTTTTCAATTCGTATCAGACAAGGGGACTAAAGAAGGAGCAAAGATTTGACCAAGTTCCAGCGGACTGAAGGTTGTATATGATAGGTTACAAGTTGCACATGTTTTGGAAGAAATATCCTTACATGCCGACCTCAAGAATCAAAGGTTTCAATATATCAACATGTTAAGCTTTATACGGAAAATTCAGTATTTCAGCTCAAGAAGTTCAGAAATAAAGGAGGCCCATAATCACCAGAATGCATGTTTTAGTTCAGGTGAAGAAGTGAAAAAAAAAAAAAAAAAGCAAAACGAAAATGAGAAACCAACAACGTATATTAAAGTAGTTTGTTTCTTTCAAGAAATACAAGTAGATGTATAATCCATGAGTTCAAAAAGATGGATTAGACGTTTTAGCTCAAAAAGTTGAAACCAAGGGGGTCACCTATTGCTAGAATGCATGTAAAGAACTAGGTCAAAAAGAGAATATAATTAATAGATGAAACAAGAAACGCATGAAACCTTACTGTTACCTGATGAACTTCTTTCAATAAATACAAGCTGATGAACAAACCAATCACTTTTCAACAACTCAACATCGAAATACATTCTTCAAGTGCAAAATAATTACACAAAAGCACCTTGATGTAATCCGTCCCAAGGAGGAAATCTATCAATGTCCTCAGGAGAGTCTACTAGGCATTAGCTATATAATAGTGCAAAATTCTACAGCCTTCATGCAACCAAAATCCACATATATAGATCACAGATTCATGGTAAACATTTTAGGGCGCTATTGTTGCTCACCTATAATTCTTCTGTTTGATGCCAAGAGATGAACAAAGTGAATTCCACAACCTAACCATTTGACAGACTCAATATACCTTCCATATTATTTTCTCCTAGTAATTTCTGTGTATACTCATCTTTACCTTTTACCCAGTTTCCTTTAATCCTGAAAAACTTATACATCAGCAGAAAAAACATTTCTGATACGAAAGAAAATTTAAACAAATATCATGTCATCAGTACGTCTTTCTGAGCAATAAAAAATACACATTAAAAAGTATCTTCCATACCAAAAAACAAACGTCTTAAGCCAGTTGCAAAATATGGTTTGCAGAAATTTAAAAATAGCTTGATAGTAATTAACAGAACCATCCCGCGCAAGATGCCTACCATAGTAGCTGAAACTTTTTCTGGAACCAAGCGATCGTTTCTGTCGCCTAACCCCAGATTACCATATCGACCCCAACCCCAACCATAAAGTTCACCTTCTTCTGTAACCGCAGCTGTATGTTCAGCACCAGCAGCAACCATTTTTACAGGTATTCCCTGAAAAAATAAGCAATAATCAAGTAAACTCCAAATATATCTTCTTCTTTTTTTCAAATAAAATATGATGCATACTGTTGTTTCATTTACCCTGGTTAGCTTTAATATTTTTATGTCACTGCTTTCCTTTACCTTGGTATTTCCCCTTTTCAACCTGTTTTCAAAACTATTTTTTCTTGAGCCGTGGGTATTTCAGAAACAGCCTCCCTACCTCGAGGTAGGGGTAAGGTCTGCGTACACCTCACCCTCCCAGGCCTCACATTATACTGGGTATGTTGTTATTTATTTATCAAATATGATGCACCAACCAAAGAAATGCATACTCATCTAGTCATTCATCGAGAACGTTTCACGTATAACCTTTTAAAAAGAACCAGAATTTCACTTACAAAATTCACTGTGTCCATCTTTGAATCACTAATAAAGCAAATACATATCATCTACGTCAGGTTTTGGTTGGTACTTATTAGACATGGTCATCTTTACAAATTCAAAAGCGACAAAGGTTGAGTTACATCACAAGTATTCCAAATAACGCACTCAAAACCAAGTAATTTCAGAGAAATTAATTATATGAGCAATTTGAAGTTTATATTCACTCCACTATAAAAGTAAATCTATTAATTTATTGGGATATTGAGCATATTAGCTAAGTGACGCCATGAGATTAAGGAGCGGTTACACCATCTTTTTATAAGTCATCAGAAATGCTACAGAAGAGTTTATGAAAAATACGCTCCTCCATTTAAAAAAAAAAAGAGTTTATGAGATATACGAACTACCCAAAACTTGACAATCAATTAGCAAAGAATACCTTGAAAGCTTCAATCTTTTGAGGCACAAGAGAGTCCTCTGTGGTACCAAGGCCTAGTTGGCCATTTTGATTTCGCCCCCAACTAAAATTGAATGATAACAATATTAATAATTGAGATTCAGATTTAAGATGAAAAAGAAGCAGCTTTAGAAATGAGGTCTTATAATAAGAAAGCACTTCCAAATGATTAAACCAGATTGGTAATATTATATGCAGAAAAAACTTATATTGTATCTGAGCACTTCCACAGGAAAAGACAGGATGGTTATCCAAAAATGGCACAATATAAAAGAATGTGGTTATGAGTAGAAAGTGAGACCAAAAAAAAAAAAAAAAAGGTCCTTCTATGGGGAAGACAGAATTTGCGTTCTTTTCATTTTTCCAAGTAAATAGACAAAAAGAAACTTCAAACTTCCACTTTTCATAGTTGATAGTTATTTAATAACACTTCCATTTTGGATGGTGGTTCTAGCTTCTTATGTTTACAAAATAAGAGAGCTTCACACTCCCTTCAGATTTTAAATGTCACATTTCACAGATCAAATCTATATTCCAAACTTCAAGTTGAAGATTTGTGGCTGCTAGTATGTTATGTGTAGTTTCTTTCGGTTCAAACTTTTAAAAAATGTGGTTTCTAACTATTGAATTTCTCCTTTTAAAAAAAAATAAACACCTTCATATTCATCCTGGAAATTGCAAAAATTACCGGGCAAGTAATAATTTCTGAACTTAAAATAGCAAAAAGTAGATGAGAGCCACAAATATAAAAGAATGCCCCAGTTTTCAAGGAGTTATGTTCGAAAATAGAGAGATTGATGAACAACCAATGTGTTTTAAGAAAAAGGATTAATAGAAAAGTGAGACCAGAAGTCTACTGATGAATGGTGAAATTACTGAAGCACCTAATTTTGATTGGACAATGTCATAGTAACACTAGTAAAGAGACAAAGCTAATATAACATCTTCACCAAAAGAAGAAAATAAGAAATGAGCATATGGTTTAGCAGATCCAGCAAAAGAACAGAGCTCAAGAGCAGCAGCAACCAACCTCTGCACTTCGCCTTCCATGGTCACAGCAAGACAATGGCTGTCCCCACATGCAATCTGCTTAATATGTATACTGTGTAGTGCTTTTATTGGTTGAGGAGTGAACAAGTCACTGGAGTTTCCATGACCCAATCTCCCAAAATCACCCCTACCAAATGAAATAAAAATGTTTGCTGATCTGGTCCAAATACATGCTAAAACAATCTAAAAAGAATATTCATCCCACATACAAAGTTAATGTTCTTCATGTTCTTTTTCATCATAGAATTTATCCTAGGTCGGATTTAAACCAAGTACTATGCTAAAGCCAGAGCAGAAAATTTTCATTTCTGCTCGTCTCAGTGAAGACCATGGAGAGTTGCTAATAAGATTACTTGTCAAGGGAAAACTAAAAGCAAGTTAGGTGATGAGACTCTATATACATGTTGTGAACACTCATCACGAATCTACATATATTGGATAGTGGATGGCAAACTGAAGATCGTATCGAAGTCCTGCATCTACGAGTAATGTTATTTACGAACTTTACCAGAAACTAGATTTCGTCATCGTTCTTGAATCCATCAAGATTCTTAGACTACCATCTGACTTCTACACATCATGGTCACCAAAAAAAAAAAAAAAAAAAAAAAAAAAAAAGGGACCTCACCTGCAAAAACTAGCTCTAATCCTCCTTTGCTATGGAAACAGGAGTGTAGAGTCGAGAATGGTTGGTTTTTACCAGGTCATAAATAATTCATAGAATAGCATAGAAATCATAACAAGGCCGAAAGAGAAAGGACTTGAAGAAATGAGCTATATTGAATTTTCAATCCGAAAGAAAGGACTTCATTTCTTGAACATGATTGTTGTGCTATTCTTTTCACGAACTTAATGAATATCTAAATTTACTTTCGAAAAGCTTGAAACATCATTTAATTCATATGTAGAAATCGGTCTATTGGACTATCTGACAAGGAAGCTGTATCACATGACATTGGGATGGATGCAGAATCAATTAGAACAAAGGGTATAAAAACTGGTTGCAATGCATGCAACTGTGAAAATACGTTCCTTATCTTAATGCTTTAGCTGTCCAATTTTCATGAAATAACTCCATAAATATCTACTATTCGCCGAAAAACGAACCAACCCGATGTAAAAAAATTACATATTTGTTGACTTGGTTTGGCTTGGTTTTCAATTTTAAAACACCGAGAATATTTGGTTTGCTTTGATGTTTAAGGGAAAAAACCTAATCAAACTGTGAAATACTGTGGGAAAATATATTATTGATCACTGAGAGTTGTTTACAATGAGTCCTATTTATAACTACTATACATGTATAACTACAAACCCTTTCCCAATGTGGGACAGGAATGACTACCCTACTTACATACAACTTAGATTTTTCTAACACTCCCCTCAAGCTGGTGCATATAAGTTATATGTACCGAGCTTGTTACAAATATAACCAATACGTGGACCAGTAAGGGACTTAGTGAAAATATCTGCAAGCTGATCATATGACTTCACAAATCTTGTAACAATGTCCCCCGAAAGTATCTTCTCTCTAACAAAGTGACAGTCAATCTCAAGGTGCTTAGTCCTCTCATGAAACACTGGATTTGACGCAATATGAAGAGCAGCTTGATTATCACACACAAGTTCCATACGATTGAATTCTCCAAACTTCAACTCTCTGAGCAACTGCTTGATCCAAATTAGTTCGCAAGTAGCTACAGCCATTGCACGGTACTCTGCTTCTGCACTAGATCGGGCAACCACATTTTGTTTCTTGCTTTTCCAGGATACCAAATTACCTCCTACAAGAACACAATAACCAGACGTAGAACGTCTATCATAGGGACACCCTGCCCAATCAGCATCTGTATATCCAACAATTCGTTCATGACCTCGATCCTCGAAGAGCAATCCTTTGCCTGGAGATGATTTAATATACCGAAGAATGCGAATAACTGCATCCCAGTGACTATTACACGGAGAGTCCATAAATTGACTTACCACACTCACAGGAAAGGAAATGTCAGGGCGAGTCACCGTGAGGTAGTTTAACTTACCAACCAACTGCCTGTATCTCGCAGGATCACTAAGAGGCTCCCCTGTCCTGGCATAAGCTTAGCATTAGGGTCCATAGGCGTATCAACAGGCCTACAACCTTTCATTCCTGTCTCTTCAAGAATGTCTAAGGCATACTTCTTTTGTGATATAACAATGCCTGACTTGGACTGAGCAACCTCAATACCCAGAAAGTACTTCAACCTGCCTAGATCCTTAGTCTGGAAGTGCCTAAAGAGATGTTGTTTCAATCTAGTGATACCATTATGATCATTACCAGTGATAACAATATCATCTACATAGACCACTAAATAAATGCATAGATTTGGAGCAGAATGCCGATAAAAGACAGAGTAATCAGCTTTACTACGAGTCATGCCAAACTTCTGAACAACTGTACTAAACTTACCAAACCAGGCGCGAGGAGACTGCTTTAAACCATAGAGCGACCGACGCAATCGACATACAAGACCACGAGACTCCCCCTGAGCAACAAAACCAGGTGGTTGCTCCATATAAACCTCCTCCCTAAGATCACCATGGAGAAAAGCATTCTTAATATCCAGCTGATAGAGAGGCCAATGACGGACAACCGCCATGGATAGAAAAAGACGGACTGATACTATTTTTGCAACCGGAGAGAGAGTGTCACTGTAATCAAGCCCAAATATCTGAGTGTAACCTTTTGCAACCAGACGGGCCTTAAGTCGATCAATTTGGCCGTCCGGACCCACTTTAACTGCATAAACCCATCGACAACCAACAGTAGATTTACCTGGAGGAAGAGGAACAAGCTCCCAAGTACCACTAGCCCGTAGAGCAGACATCTCATCAATCATAGCCTGTCGCCATCCAGGATGAGAGAGTGCTTCACCTGTAGACTTAGGTAAAGAAATAGTTGACAAAGACGACACAAAGGCCTGATGATGTGATGACAGGCGATGATAGCTCAAGCCTACATAATGAGGATTAGAATTCGCGGTGGATCTCGTACCTTTTCGAAGTGCAATTGATAAACTAAGAGGAGACAGGTCCGCAGTAGGTGAAGAGTCTGTGGCAGGACGTGAATCGTCTGGGCCTGATGCTGGACGTGGGCGACGGTGATAAGTCAGAAGTGGTGGCTCTGGATCAGTAGTAGTAACGGTAGAAGGAGATACTACTGTAGGAGGAACTTCAGTAGGAACAACGGCAGGAGGAGCACCTCTAGGAGGAACTAAAGTAGGAGGAGCTATGGTGGACTCCTCAAAAGTCGGCACAGGCAAGACATCATAGATATTAGAATGGTCAGAAGAAGGTGCAAAGTAAGGTCGACTCTAAAAAAAGGTAACATCTGCTGACATAAGATATCGACGAAGATCAGGTGAATAGCAACGATATCCCTTTTGAACTCTAGAATAACCAAGGAAGACACACTTGAGAGCACGGGGAGCTAATTTATCTTTCCCGGGAGCAAAGTTATGGACGAAACACGTGCTCCCAAACACACGTGGAGGAAGAGAGTACAAAGGTAACTCAGGAAACAATACAGAGTGTGGGACCTGATTCTGGATGGAAGACGAGGGCATCCGATTAATCAAATAACATGATGTGAGAACTGCATCGCCCCAAAAACGTAGCGGAACATGAGACTGAATGAGAAGAGTGCGAGCAGTCTCAATGAGATGCCTATTCTTCCTCTCTGCTACCCCACTTTGCTGAGGAGTATATGGACAGGAGGTTTGATGAACAATACCCTGAGAAGTCATAAACTGCTGAAACTGAGAGGATAAGTATTCTAAAGCATTATCACTACGAAAAGTGCGAATAGAGACACCAAATTGATTTTTTATTTCAGCACAAAAGTTTTGGAATATAGAAAACAATTCTGAACGATCTTTCATTAAAAAAAATCCACGTACATCTTGAATAATCATCTATGAAACTAACAAAGTAGCGAAAACCCAATGTTGAACTGACTCTACTAGGACCCCAAATATCAGAATGGACTAAAGAAAAAATAGACTCTGCACGACTCTCGGTACGACGCAAAAAAGTGGAGCGAGTATGCTTCCCTAGTTGACACGACTCACAATCTAATGTGGACAAGCTAGATAGACTAGGCACCATCTTCTGAAGCTTGAATAAACTTGGATGTCCCAAACGACTGTGAAGTAACTCTGGAGGATCTGTAACTGGACACGCTGTAGAGGAGTTAGGAGAGGTAAGATAATAGAGGCCTTGTGATTCACGCCCTGCGCCAATCATCTGTCCCGTACTGCGGTCCTGTATAACAACAACATCATTAAAAAATGTAAAGGAACAATTAAGGGTACGAGACAAACGACTGACAGATAAAAGATTAAAGGGACAACCAGGGACATAAAGAACAGAATTTAGAGTTAAAGAGGATAAGGGGCTAGCTTGTCCAACTCTTAAGGCTTTTGCTTGTGAACCATTTGCTAAGGTGACAGTGGAAAGGGACTGTGAATAAACAATGTTAGATAAAAGTTATTTATTACCAGAAATATGGTCAGAAGCACCTGAGTCAATGACCCATGGTCCAAGAGTACTAGACTGTGAGACACAAGCAACCTGATTACCAGTTTGAGCAACAGAAGCTATTTGAGATGATGTCTGCTTACTTGCTTGATACTGAAGAAATTCATTATATTCCTCCTCAGATAACTTAACACCCTGATTACTATCGGTCTGAGCAACATGAGCATTCTGGTCACGTAAAGTATCATCACGTAAAGTATAGCATGATTCACGGACGTGTCCAAGTCTGCCACAGTAACTACACTTAGGTCGAACTCTCCCAGAACAACCTCCACCTCGATTCCCAGTAGAACCTCCACCTCGATTTCCCATATTATTAGATGTCCGATTACCCATTGTCTGAGGTGTTCGATTCTGCCGAGTCTGTGAAGCTAGAACAGAAGAATCAGTCGGTGATGAAACCATTGTGTGAGTAGGTGGCGCAGCAAGTCTAAGTAAACGAGAGAATAGATCATCTACTGTAGGGACCGTAGGGCTAGCCAAAATCTGGTCACGTATTGAATCAAGGTCAGTTGGAAGGCCAACAAGTGTAAGAACTAGAAACATCTTCTGTCGCTGCTCTTGTTGCGTGGCTACACTAGCAGAGACGGGCAGTAGCGTATCAAATTCTTCCATGATCAAATTCTTCCATGACTGCTTGTACCTATCCCAAATACGTTGACATATCCAGTTCTTGTTTCTTCAAATTAGTCATCCGAGAGATCATATCATAGAAACGAGATATGTCATTAGTATACAGGGTGTGAGCCTTTTCCCAAACTGAATAACATGTCTTGGAATGGACGGAACAGAGGCATTAATTTAGAGTCAATAGATCGCCACAAAAGACTGCACAACTGAGCATCAACCTTCTCCCATATTGCCTTAGCCTTATCATCACTGTCACTAGCTTTTTTGGTTAAGTGATCTTGAACACCTTGACCTTTGCACCATAACTCAACTGAGGAAGCCCAAGCTAAATAGTATGAACTTCCAAGAAGTGGTTCAGAAGTAATCAAAAGATTTGAATTTCCAACTCCAGAGCTTTTGGGACCAAAAGCATCAAATCCAAGAGACATGATTGCATAGAAAAGACTTCCAACAAAAAATTACAAAGTAATAGTGCTAAAGGCTTGCTGGAACAGTCACCAAAAGAGCCAAACAACTAGCAGAAATAGTCAGATCAAAACAGTAGTCGCCGGAAAATGGTACAGTCGCTGGAACAGTGTCGGAATCCAGAAAAAAATAGGTGGGTCTGGTCGGAATTCGCAGACGAGACCAGGGAAAAAAGATCCGCGTAAAAAAACTGTCAGAGAAGGCCCCAAGCGCCGGCGCGTGGATGTCACGCGCTGCCGGAACCCTAGATTCTGGCGGCGCGTGTGGGCGCGTGTGGGGTCAGTTGCCGGAGAAATTTGCTGGGGTTTTGTCGGAACAGAGAGACGAATCGTTTGGTGGTAGTGGATTTCGCACAACACCACTGGAGAAACAATCCGACGTCGGCAGCCCTAAAAGTCACCGGAATTTGCACAGTGACGGTGTATTTTCACCAACGCTCTGATACCATGTGAAATACTGTGGGAAAATATATTATTGATCACTGAGAGTTGTTTACAATGAGTCCTATTTATAACTACTATACATGTATAACTACAAACCCTTTCCCAATGTGGGACAGGAATGACTACCCTACTTACATACAACTTAGACTTTTCTAACACAAACCGACTGCATATTATACATTAATTTATAATGTTTTATGTCACGACTAATTTTATAGAGATAATTTACGTATTTTAACGCATGAAAACTTTTCAAAGACATATTTATGGTGCTTGCTTGAGTTTTCTAATATTTGTGTCGAAGTTATTTCAAAATTTTCATTTCATGTGAAAATAAAAAACCAAAAAAAGGACAAAACCTAAATAAGTAACAGACTATTTTATTTGGTTTGTTTGTATATTGGACATACCGACATAGCTGGTTTGGTTACGGTTTAAGTAGAAGCTGAACCAAATAACACCATGAATGCCCCTAGTAGTTGTGATTCAAGAATTAAGAGTAAGGTCCTTTGGTTGTAAAATTTCACTGGTCACCCACAAAATTATTTATTTTTTATTTATTTATAGAGATAAAACATGATGAAGAAAGACTACCAACTTGACACCCAAAATAACAAAAGGGAAATTGAGAAGCTAGAAGACGGTGGAAAAATTACAGCCAACTCAACTAAGGGATCAGTTGCAGAGGTCTATTCCAGCTCTATCATTCTTCATTTCCTACTTCTGTTTTGTTATTTAATAGTAGCTGCATGTTGTCACATCTTTACTGGATGTTTAATCAAGCCCCCAATTCATGTCACTTTGTTTCATTAATTTCAGAAATTTTATTACATTGCCCAACCTTCTTGTTTGAACTATACTAAGCAGATTTAGTATTTCACCTCTGACGTTCCATTCTTCGGCATGCTCAACATAAAGATGCAAAATGTAGAAGAGGTAGTTTTATGAGTTGTTTCCTCAAGTTGTATATAAGCAGATTTAGGGAAGCTCAGAAGAAGGACTAGCTAGGAGAAGATCCATCAATATCCAAACCACAAATAGAATCAAGTATCAAGAATTGTCATTTAGGTACTAACAACAGAATTCCAAAGGGAACATAACTTTTAGATAATACTAAAACCTTGCCAGTTCCATAATTTCCATACAGAATCTGAATATATAATAATGTTTAGTTAGAAGCATTTGATGGAAAGAAAACCTACCATCCCCAGCTATAGACTTGCTTGAGGGCCTCCGAGTAAGCAGTTGTATGATCAGCTCCACAAGTAACAGATACTATTTCCTGGCCATCCAGTGCACTTACATGAGCAGGAGAAAATCGATCCTCAGCATCCCCAAGGCCAAGCTGTCCATCCTCTCCCCTTCCCCATGAGCAAACGACATTTCCAGCTGCAATTATATGGATTACATCAACTATCCACCATGAGGAAAAGCTTGATAGTTTGAGCTAACAGCTTAAGTATGGAATCAAGCTCGTCTCTTGCTCATCTATACTCGGTTTAAATTTCCAAATAAGGGATCATGCAACAAGACTGGATTACTGGATAGGACAAGTTGTTATAACAACATTTTGAACCAGCTCGAAGTCAAATAGACATGTCGGAGATCCAGTTTAAGTTGATCTAAGTTAATTAAGTGCGGGTTGCATAGTGTTCCAGAAGAAGCTACCTGAAGCTATCAATTGCAGTCAAACACCAAATTATCCAAGTACAACTTTTAAGATCGTTTGTCTTATCTTTTAGTGCTTGGGTAACAAAATCATTTTCAACTTCTAGCTTCTTTTTGTAGTTTCTAGAATTCCTAGACATTGTTTTCTAATGAAGACCGTCGTAGCCACGTCCAACAGCAATCCATAAGTTGGTTAACTGATTTTCAGAAAGCACAAGATGGGCAACAATTTGAGCAAAAGGGAGCAACATCTAGGAAGCAAGTAAGCAACATCAGAGGGAAAAAAAAGGTAAAACATCAGTCCACTTGTTCCTATGAGAGCTTTTCCCATAAGTAGTTATATAGGGAAGGTACAAAGCTGTCCTTACCCTAAGGGAATGCACCATATATGTCCGACAAAGCAAATTTGAGTAGTCTTTCTTTCTTCTTTTTTCCATTTATGACAATGGTTGCTTACGCATACCTTGACTAATCAACCGAACAACCTGCAACAGAACTCAAGCAAAAGTGCCGAGTATACTTACTTCCTATGATAGAGGAGATAGGCTCACAGCGAGTAATTCTGTTTCCCCATACATCTCTCAACTAATACCTCTTCTCTTAGCCAATTTGTTTCAACTGTAACTGTCCTAAATTTGGTAACCCTCCTAAATTTGGTCTTCATTCTGGTTCATCTTTAAGTAAACCCTCATAGAACCCCACTAAAAGCGAAAGGGCAGCTCGGTGCACAAAGCATCCCATACTCATGCAGGCTTCGAACCCCACTGTAACCTTTTTTTTTCCCTCCTCCTCTTCCTCGCACACCATCCCATCTACCTTCACTGTCTCTATAAAACTTCTCCTCCTATTCGCCATTGCTACTCTATAAAATAATTTTTGTTAGGATCTCCTTCCCCAACCATCCCTCGATATTTTCCTCAAAATAATACTTTCTTGATCATCAAAACGGGTCACGACTCACAATCATATACTCCCCTTTTTAATCTCCATCGATTCTCCAAGCACTCTGTATTGTGATTTGTGGGGATAAAATCACTCACATTTCCCACCCCATACACTTCGAATTAAATCCTATCACTCACTTCTAACTTAGTCAGTCACTTTTGTTTTTTACCTTTGTAAACTGAAACAATAGTTCTGACTAAACATTTGACAGTTAAATTCTGAGAAGTACAGGATTTAAAAGTGGGAAAAGGGATAACAAGCAGTGAAAGACAACTCGACGAGACTATAGGAAACCTTTCAGTAGTTCTCCCAATAATTAGATTTTCCCTCCGTTATTAAAAATATTCAATCCATTCAATTTAAGCATAGCTTTTCTTTCTTCATACTTTTACACTCTGTTTGGATCATTGTTACCTATTGTTTCATAATGTATTGTTTTGTATTGTATTGCATGTACTGTATTATAAAAACAACGTTTGAATTGATTGTATTGTTTCCCGTTGTTTAGTAACATTGTTATTGTTTGTTTTGATTGTATTGTATTGTACTGTAATTAATAAATTTACTAATATACCCTTAGTTGTTCTAAATATTAGATTAAGTAATAAATTTTTTAAATATAATTTGAGACAATTTATATTTACTAGTTTATCACCAATTATACCTTGTAAATATATTCATGCAAATTATAATGAAAATAATAAAAAAAATAAGTTAATAATATTAAACATAACAATAAGTTCACACTATTAATAATTTAGAAATAAAAAATAATATTCCATAACAATATGCAAACAATTATATTATCCAAATAATAGTTATTAACAAAAGTGTCATCGTATATTTTGTATAAAAAAAAAAGAACATATGGCTAGTAATTACTGAAATCAACTAACTCAAGTTTCACGTTTTTGCTCTGTAATTAATGAAATTAAGAATTATACATTAAATAAATTAAGATAAAACGTTTAATGTAATCACACAACAAGATGACTTGTGAATCTGAAGAGGCAGGGAACGTACTGTATTTTGAGAAGAGGGGAGATGAGGTCAAAATAACTACTTGGGTGTATTTAAATAAGAAAATAGGGTAGAGGGTAAAATAGGATTATAAGGGTATAATTAAGGACATGATGGGAAAGTGTAAAAGTGTAACAATGCAAAACCACCAAATCAGTTGTAACAAAAAGTAGGTATTTTCATTGTTAGGTAACAACGGAACTTAACAATACAATACAACGAAATTAAAGTAACAACCAAAACAAATGTTGTAATCATAATAACAATACAATACAATACAATGGGTAACAATGATCCAAACAAAGTGTTAGCATAGCTTTTACTCGTATATTTTTCAAGTCAGTTCTTTAAAAGCTTTTCATTAGAAGAGTGTAATTCTACTTACATCTTACCCTCCCCAAATCCAATGAAATTTCACTGGGTTTGTTGTTGTTGTTGAATAGAGATGTAATCATGTCCTTCCAATTTTATCATTATCATTAAATAATTATTTCTCAAACCATAATCAACTTTAAATTTCCAAAGCATAAATAATAAGGGTAAGTTAGTAACTTAGCCATTTTCTTTAAGATTAACTCAAAAGTGATAAGTGGAAATGGACGGAAACAATAGTATATGGTTGGGTCTGTTGAGTATATGATGTTTTGATAATAATAAACAAAATGCACTTGTTACATTGAATTAATTAAGACCTTAATTGTGGAATTAGTTTTTCTTGAATTATTGGTAATTTGGTGAATATAATTTAATTGCTAATTTTGGTGAAATTATTGTATGGCTGACTTATGGATTAAGCTAAGTATTCTTGATAAGATTCTTTAGCTATTTGATTATCTGCAGGATTTGGATAATGAAGTAGAGTTGGAGTAGAACTCTATGAAATCCAAAATGATAAGGAAAAGGGATTAGAATTAAAGTTATATGGTTATCCCTAATATACTTGGACTTTGTTTTACTTATCAGGTCTTTATCTATAAAAGAAGTCCATGTACATATGAAGAGAAAGCGTCCAAACACTTCAGCACAAAAAAGAAATTGAGCGTACAAGAGAGAAAAATTCTGAAGCAGTTGGAACAGGCGTTGGAACAGTCTGGACAAGTGTTTCATCAAGTCGTTTATAATAGTTTGAGTCCAGTTCTTAGTTCATGTATTAGGCACTAAAGTGTAATCTCGTTCAGCTTATAAGAAGCACTTTTTGAGGTTGTAATCTAGAGTTAAAATCCCATTGGGTAAAGAGCTTAGAGTTAAGTTCTTAGTGTTCCAAACTAGGGTAGCTTGGAAGGGTAGCAGTAGTCGAGGATTGTTGTGTAAGGGAGTTAGGTCCGTAGGGTTACCTTTGTAATCCGAGTTTGGCTCGTGAGTTTAGTGGATTGGTTGAAATTCCCACAGGGGTGTGGGTCGTGGTTTTTTACACCTTTGAGCCAGGGTGTTTTCCACGTTAAAATCGCGTGTGCGTTGTCTACTTTTCTCTTTACTACTTTGTTAATTTATTGTTGTAACACCCGTTAGAATAGTTTCAAGTAGGTTGTTCCAACAAGTCAAGAAACTTAGTTTAAAGTTTAAAAAAGAGGCAAAATCGTTAACGACCCAATTCACCCCCTCTTGTGTCGAGTGTACTCTAAACTAACAGGGTCTCTTTGTATCTCAGAAGGAAACAAATCGTAACACTCTTTTTTTTTTTTCCTTTACAGCCCATTTTTCCTCCATTTATTGCTTCATTAAGTCGTACAAAATCTGTATAACCTTTTGGTTTAGAAAGGATAAAGGGGCTTTAATTAAATTAAATTGTATAAACCCCAAATAATAATACAGTATGTGTTAAAAGGCGGAAGACGAAATTACCATTTTACCCATAGTAAATTAATTACCAGTAACCATATTAGATAACGTGGAGCACTTTTGTCCATGCAAAATATACAGTAAAATAACGCCTTCCTCCCCCCACCTACTGATTGCCTCGTTCTTCCCTCCATCTGTGTTTCTACTTCACTTAGTCAACTTGTAAGATTTCTAAAAGATAAAAATGTCATGTTTAATACTCACTATGTCATAATTTCCTTATTCGTCCATTAAAAAAAAAGACACAATTTTATATTTGAAAACAATTTACTTTTAAACTTATCAGTTTACCCTTAATAAAATGATTTATAGCCACACATTTACCTATGACTTATTTTAGACCACAAATTTTAAAAGTCTCATTCTATTTCTTTCCAAATCAAACTAGGACATCCATTGTGGAACGGATGGAGTAAGATATATATAGTCTACTATCCTCTATCCTATAGGAATGAGCAAAGAGCGAAACGATCGATGTTGAAACTTACAAAGAAGAGCAACAGAGTGACTAGCACCAGCTGAGATGAGAAGCACTTTGCGAATACCAACTGCAGCTTCAGCTTGATCACTTGCAGCACCTCTTCCCTCACCTTCTTCCATGAGATAGTGTATGTAACTTCTGCCTCTTAATTGGTAGTAATAATGTGAACGAGAGAAACAGAGAGATATAGCAAGGATTTGACAGATGTGTAGAGAGTGTATTTATATTGATGGAGACGCCACATGTGCCTAACTCGTGTCCTTGTAGACACTCAGACACTAATGCGTTTTTACTTTTATATTTAATGTGTGTAGTTGGAGCATTTTCTAGATTTCGGAGGTTTTTTCCTATTTATTGAGATTTTTACACTCTCTGTCCATAAGATATTTTAATCATCAAACTTTTTTTTACCTATTTTAAGTTAGTTTGTTGCTCATACCCTTTCGGTCCAAATATGCCCATCCAACTCAAAAGACCTAACTCTCATAATCTAAAATATTGAGTGTGGGACATGAATTGATGTGCGCATGGGAGACGAGCACATTTCAATCCCATAAATCAATGTCTTTAATGACTCTTAGTTTGGTGATCTTTAACTTGAAAATACATTTGTTGATGCAGTAAACTCTTCTAAGAAATCATAAAGTGTCTGCTGTCATATATAATAATCTTGAGTCTTGTTTATAAGAATATATGGACTTACACTTATATACATATATATATATATATATATACACACACGCATTCCGTCCATCATATTTTAAGTGTTTGAGTGACTGAGCACTAGTAAAATATAAGGAAAATTTTTAAATTCTGTAGCTTAAACTAAAATGTGTGTGTATTGTGGGCCAGTGCTTTTATATTTTGTGGTCCAAATAAATTTTGGAATTAAAGAGCTACCAAATATGGAAAGATGCACTCTTTTTGGTGACGGACTAAAAAGAAAATATAAACACTTAAATTGAAACTGAGGAAGTATTGATAATTGTATGTTAACTGCTATCAACAAAAGGTTGGCCCAACTAAAGTGATCTGCTAAGGTTTAAAGTAAGATGAACCTAATTAGACAATTTATAAAAAGTATAGGTCTTTATGTAGATATTCAGTTCCAATTTCTAATTTAATAATGGGATAAATTAGAATTAAATAAAGTATGCGTAGTTATAAATAGGGTTATGGTCCTAAATTAGACTAAGGGTTTCTTTTCTAATATCTATAGTCAGACAAAGACTGGGACATCTTTACGTTATGATTTGAAAGACCTAACCGCGAGAAGACAGTACTTCAATTTGTCAACTTCTCCAAATTCAAGTATACACTTCCATGTCTAGCTTTAATACTTGATGATTTAACATGACTATTCTTGGGAAAGATAATGTTATTCATCCTACAGTTCGATTCTAACATTGTTATGGTAGGTAATGAATCTCTATTTTTCAGACACGTTTTTCTCTTCCTCCCTCTCCTCCATTTACCTTCAAACTGCATATCCTTTAGCATAACTATCTACTTTCAAAAAGATATTTCAATCATTTTTGAAGTAGTAAGTTCGGATCAATCAACCATTGAAGGATTCCAAGACATATAAGATATAATATTTGATATCCCTTGTGGAGTTGTATATGAAAAGCAGCCGTTCGTTAAAGTAAATGGTGTTAGTATTTTTTTATTCTTATTTCTCTTTTTACATTTATTTGTGGAGATATTTACTTTTCGACTATATTTTTGATGATTCATCAAATATTTATTGGTCTAAGTTATTTTGAATCTAAATCTCATAAAAATGATGTCATTGTTTTGAGCGTAGTATGAATATTTGTGTTTAAACTTGTAGTTTATGTGATTTGATGAGATTTAAGAGCAAGATAGCTCAAAACACCATTGTTGGATTTTGAAGAACATGAAGAATAAAGTGGAGGTTTTTTTTATGCTTTCGTGCTGTTTAGATCCAATTTTTATTAGGGGTGTTTGGATTGATATTTGGGAGTTGTAGTTAATTTTTAGTTTATTTGAAGGCATTGAAATTGGCCACTATTATACCATTTTGTTCTACTATGAGCCCATTTAGGTGAGATTATAAGTGATTAATAAGCTTATAAGTCAATTAATAAATATTTAGTAACTCAAAAATTTATGGGCTTAATTATAAGCCCTTATTTGCTTAAAAAAAATCAAAAGTGAGGAGTTAAAATTTCTTACCTCCTCAAAGTGTGGCTTATAAGCCACTTTTGGCTTATGAACTGCTTAAAATAAGATCACCCCAACGGGATCTATAGCATATCATTTTAATAATGAGATTGGCAACAAATACCATTTTATTATATAGTTGGGTTTGAAGTATTTTTCTGTGTTGTTCTTTGATGTGTAATTGTGTTGTCGACACTAGCTTTAGAATATTTGGTAAATCAAATCCACATATAAGACTCTGAAGCTTGAAATCATATTTGTTGAATTTTTAATTGTTTTGACTTGATTCTGATTTGAGGTATGCGCGAGATCTTGATTGGAGGCTATGGTTAAAGTTTGAGTCGATTTGGTAGAGAATCCAGCCATGATTGAATCGAAATTTGGAGAAAAGATCGATGAAATATTGTAGTAATCAAAGAACACAATATACAATTTTGTTATATTCCATCCCATGTTGATATTATACGAACCTAATATGATAGAAGAATTTGCAATAATAAAATTCAATATTTGCATACCATTTCGTTATACTATATACCATATATACCATTATGGTATACTAAGTCAATAAAAAAAATTATATTATAATATATGAAATCGACTGTTAATATATCATTTGTTAAATTATATACCATTTTAGTATATTATATAATATGATAGCAAAATTTGCACTACTCAAATTTATATATGTGGTAAAATTTCTTTAACCATTGATGTAGATAAAGAAAGACATAAACAAACAAATAAATAAATAAAATAGAAAAAGTATACTATAGTAATTACTTTATCATTTTTATAGAAAGAAAAACAAAAGAAGAAACATGTGTACCATATCAATTATTTTTTAATACCAATTTCACGAATTTTTGTATAAAGAAAAGATGAAAAGGAGATTTATTATTTTAGTTATTTTTTATCACTTGAATAGAGGGGGAAAAAAAGGAGAAAAAGTTACATTATGCCTTCTAACTTTCATTGATATAGAGAAATTAACATAGAAATTAGTTTTTCTTTTATTACCAATATAAATGGATAAAACAGAAAAGAGAAGAAATAGTGAAAGAAAGAAAAGGAGCAAATAAAATGGAAAGATTTTTGGGTAAAAATGAATGAAATTAGAAAATGAGCAGAAATAAAATAGAAAAAAGAGAATGAAAAAGCAAAAGGAAAAAGGAAAACGAAAAAAAAAATGATAAAGAAAAAATAGGGCGTGATTTTTTGGATTAGCAGGTGAAATTGTGAACATGGATTTGCACTCGCGGGATTATGGGAAATCCGATAATGCGTTCAATTTAGAGTGTGGCCATGTCGGCACAAGGTTGACTTCTAGATTGATCGGGAGTTGACTTTTGACCTTTAAGTCTGACAATCATGCGTGATCCGATAACTTAAATTAATTATTTTACGCACTTTTTTGCATAGAGAGAAATCCGTTAGAGGGAATCAAGCATAGAAAAGTCATTGTTGAGCACTTAGGGAGCTTTAAACCAAGGTAACTGATTCTTATCCACTTATGTGGTGGTCTTATACCACATGGATATCTATGCATCTGTTCTTTACATGTACAATTTCTGACATTGGCATACTTGTTATGCCAAGTTGATTAAAAAGCATGTTTACACTTTATATGTTGTTATACATATTTGCTTAATTGATCACGCTTTATTGACATGCATGTCCTCATATGTATTGGTAAGGTGTCATTTGACATTCATTAACCTGGTGAGTAATGCCTGGGGTGATTGTATCTGGTGATTCATATCCAGAAGTTTAGGATCGGTTATTGATCCGATATTGGGCACATGTGATACAAGTTTAATGCATATATATCATTCATGGATATTCATGCGTCTTGATAACTTACTTGGTAAATAGTGATGTGATGGTTGATGTTGCTCCTCATTTGAATATTGGTATTTCTTTACTTTTCATGATTAACTTACTTATGTTATTTTGGTTGTTAATTGACCCCCACTTACTAAGTTTTTGTGGCTCACTATGTTTTCCTCCTTTCATTTGTTGGATTTTCGGCAGATTCTGCTCAAGGGACCAGTGAGCATCGTGGCTGAATTTAGAGAAATTCTCTATCTTCAGTGGTGAGCCAATCATTCATCTGTGGTGGCACGCCAAGTTTACTTTATCGTTTAAATATAGCTTGCCATTTACAAAATTGTACGAACTTGTTCTAAACCTCTTGGATGTTTATGATTGGAAAATATATCCAAACCTTCTCTTGTTAGGATTTTAAGTTGTAAATTTTTTTTGACTTCTGCTATATTTATATTTTTGTAATTAATTAGTATGACTAGAATGTATTTCGAGTGGACTCACCCGACAGGGCAGGGTCAGGTCCCCTCATGACTTGTTTGGAATTTTGGGTCTTGACACTAAGGCATTAACAAACTCAATTTGAGTTCTGGGCATACAATTGAACTATATCTTGTTAAATCTCCTGCACAACTCATTGGCACAATGCTAATAAGGAAGAACATTTGCATTCTTTGTGGTCCATTCACCTTGCACTGATGAACCAACAAGTCTGAATCTCTAATCACTAAAAGCTATTGAATATCGATACCAACTGCCAACCTCAGTCTCAAAATATATGCCTTACACTCAACCATATTGTTGGTACATGGAAACTTTAACTTGGCCAAAACTGGATGATGGTGACCCGTTTCAGAATCAAAACAACTCCAATTCTGACTCATTTGTAATTTTTTGCCCCATGAAAGAACAAACGACAACCATCATATTTTGAAGACATGTCTTCCACTAGAAACAAGACTTCTTCGTCTGGGAAGTAAGTTCTCAAAGGCTCATAATCATCATCAATAGGGTTTCCCGCCAGATGATCTGCTAATGCTTGTGCTTTGACCATCTTATAGTTTACATAGACTATGTCAAATTCGCTCAACAATATTTGCAATTTTGCTAACTTCCTGGTGGGCACTGGCTTTTGAAAAATGTACTTCAATGGATTCATCCTCAAAATAAGGTAAGTAGTGTATGAAGAGAGATAATGCCTCAAATCTATGTGCAATAAAGGTTAAAGCACAACAAGTTCAACCCAACAGAGTATACCTGTCTTGTAGGGAGTGAATTTCTTGCTCATATAATAAATGACTTGCTCGTTGATCAAAATCCTTTTGACAGTCCTCAGTCCATTCAATTGCAACATCTTTCTTTAGTAGCTTAATAATAAGCTCACAAATAATAGTAGATTATGCAATGGATCTGTTAATATAGTTAAGTCGGCCAAGAAACTCATTACGTCCTTCTGACTCTTTGGAAAAGTTAAGTCTTGGATATTCTTTATATCGTAAGGATCTAATTTTATACCTCTCATACTAATAACGAAACCTAATATTTTGCCAACATGGACTCCAAATGCACACTTTGCGAGATTGAACTTTAAGTCATACTTTTGAAGTCGATTAAAGAACATCCTTAAATCGATTAAAATGATCTTTTTTCTCCGTTGACTTGATGACATCATCTTCTACATAGACCTCAATTTCGTTGTGAATCATATCATGGAAAAAAGTGGTCATGACTCTCATGGATATAAAATCCATATTCTTAAGACCAAACGACATTTACCCGATAGCAAAATACTCCCAAGGAGTGATAAAAGTGCCATTTTTTACAATTGTTCATCTATTAAGATTTAATGATACCCAACAAAAGATTCCATATAATAATATTGGAGCTCATGCGACACAACTGTGAATGAGAATGTGGATATTTAGCAATGAAAAATCATCGTTTTCACTGGCTTTATTAAGATCACGACAATCTACACACACTGTCTTTAATCATTCTTAGGCCCTCGCACAATATTTCCTAACCAAGTAGGATATTTCAAGACCCTGATAACTTTTGTGGAAACTTCTTTTGAACCTCTTCTAGGATTTTTCGGCTTATAAACATTTTGAAAGTTTTTTTCTTTTGCTTTTTAGGCAGGTACGAAGGATTAGTTAGTAGCTTATAGACAACAATATCAGTACTCAAACCGGATATATCATCATAAGACCAGGCAAGCACATCTCTATATTCAATCAACAACTCAACATACGTTGCTCTTTATTCTGATGCCAAATGAACATTGATTCTGGTTTCCTTAACCAATTCTAAAAATCCCAAATTGATTAACTTAATGTCATCTAGATTTGGCCTTGGATTATTCTCAAAGTGTTCAATCTCCTTAGTTCTCCACTTATGTCATTGCACTAGGTATGTAGTTATTATTGTTGTTGCTGTTTTTGTTGTTGCTGCTGCTGCTCAATCTCTCTAGTTATTTCCTAGGGTATTATATCATCATCATATTCTTTTGAATTCAGTGTATCATTCTCAATTGGTTCAATTGTTTCTTTATGTGTCAGAAGTGTAGTATCAGGTTTGTTAATTTGAGTGCTGAAAAGGAAAGAAACAAAGGAAAGAAACATTAATAAAAAATGTAGAGTAAATAGATAAATTATTTAAATAGAAACGCAATGCAAATTTTAATAAAATTTAGAGGATAGGGAGGCAAAATAACATAAATTACTAGGTTTTTCAACCACATAAACTTAAAATAAAATACGATTGAGGGCCTCAATATAAATCATAGTTTTGAAGAGGTGCAATCAAGTCTAATTTCCTCAAGTGGAGTGCAAGTCTGGTTTTCTAATTACACTTCAGGTTCAACATTTCGAACAACTGGCAATTCAGCATAATCCTTAGTGATCACATTGCATTCCATCTTTTTGTTAATCACGAACAAATTTCTAATGCCTTCGATAAGATTCTGCATTTCAACTTTTGGCATACAAACAAATGACTAACCTAATGGCAGGATAGGCTTTGGCACAGAAATGCCAACTTTCTTTTTGGCTCAAGCTTCTTCAATCTCCTCATTAGTAGGTTTGTACCCCAAACTAAAAGTACCCTTATGTTTCTTCAACTGAATTAGCTAAATTATACCATCAAATTTTGCCCCAAGTCCAAAACTAGGTTTGAAACCATTTTTCAACATTTTAGATGTTACCATTTTCGAAACACAAAGTAACTTGGCCTTTTTTTGCTTGTTATATATATATATCGGTAAGGTACATTTGACATTCATTTGCCAGGTGAGTAATGTCTGGGGTGATTGTACCCGGTGATTCATATCTAGAGGTTTAGAATCGGTTATTGATCCGATATTGGCATGTAATCCAAGTTTATTGCATATGTATTATTAACAGATATTCATGTATCTTGATTACTTACGTGGTAAAGATGGTTGATATTGCTCCTCAATTGAATATTGCTATTTATTTACTTGTCATGATTAACTTATATGTGTTCTTTTGGTTGTTAATTGACCCCACTTACTGAGTCTTTATGGCTCACTATGTTTTCCTCCTTTCATTTATTGGATTTTCAGAAGATTTTCCTCGGGGGACCAGTATGCATCGTGGTTGAGTTCAGTAAAATTCCCTATCTTTAGTAGTAAACCAATCATTCATCTGTGGTGGCACGCCAAGTTTATTTCATCGTTTAAATATAGCTTGCCTTTTACGAAATTGTACGAATTTGTTATAAACCTCTTTGGATATTCATGATTCGAAAAATATATCTAAACCTTCTCTTGTTGGGATTTTAAGTTGTAATTTCTTTTACTTCCGCTATATTTATATTTTCATTATTAATTATTATGACTAGAATGTATTTCGAGATGGCTCACCCGACAAGGTAGGGTCAGGTGCCCTCATGACTTGTTTGGAATTTTGGGTCGTGACACTAAGGCATCGACAAACTCAATTTGAATTCTGGGTATATAATTGAACTATACCTTGTTAAATTTCTTGCACAACTCATTAACACAATGCTAATAAGGAATAATATTTGCATTCTTTGTGGTCTATTCAACTTGCACTGATGAACCAACAAGTCTGAATCTCTAATCACCAAAAGCTATTGAATATCCATATCAACTGCCAACCAGAGTCTCAAAATGCATGCGTTACACTCAACCATATTGTTGGTACATAGAAAGTTTAACTTGGTCGAGACTGGATAATGCTGAACCGTTTCAGAAACCAAAACAGCTCCAATTCTGGCTCATTTGTAATTTTTCGCTCCATCAAAGAACAAACGACAACCATCATATTTTGAAGATATGTAATCCACTAGAAACAAGACTTCTTCATATGGGAAGTAAGTTCTTAAAGGTTCATAATCATCATCAACAGGGTTTTCCGCCAGATGATCTGCCAATGCTTGTGCTTTGACCGTCTTCTAGGTGACATAGACTATGTCAAATTCGCTCAACAAGATTTGCCATTTTGTTAACTTGTCGGTGAGCATATGCTTTTGGAAAATGTACTTCAATTGATCCATTCTTAAAATAAGGTAAGTAGTGTATAAAGAGAGATAATGCATCAAATCTTTGTGCAATAAAGGTTAAAGCACAACAAGTTCACTCCAACGGATTATACCTGGCCTCGTAGGGTGTGAAGTTCTTGCTCATATCGTAAATGACTTGCTCGTTCTTTCTGACTTTGTCATGCTGCCCCAACACACAACCAAATGCATTTTTTTGACTCAAATAAATAAAGGATTAAATATCTTCCAGGCTCATGAGGTACCAACACATGTGGATTTGACAAAATATTCCTTGATTATATCAAAATTCTTTTGACAATCTTCAGTCCATTCAATTGCAACATATTTCTTTAGTAGCTTGATAGTAGACTCACAGATAATAATAGATTGTGCAATGAATCTGTTAATATAGTTAAGCCGGCCAAGAAACTCATCACATCCTTCTGACTCTTTGGAGAAGTTAAGTCTTGGATAGTTTTTATATTGTAAGGATTCAATTTATACCTCTCATACATACTAATAACGAAACCTAATATTTTGCCAACGTGGACACCAAATGCACACTTTACGAGATTGAACTTTAAGTCATACCTTTGAAGTCAATTAAAGAACATCCACAAATCAATTAAAATGATCTTCTTTCTTCGTTGACTTGATGACAACATCGTCTACATAGACCTCAATTTCTTTGCAAATCATATCATGGTAAAGAGTGGTCATGACTCTCATGTGTAGAATCCACATTCTTAAGACCAAACGACATTTACCCGATAGCAAAATACTCCCAATGAGTGATAAAAGTGGTATTTTCTGCATCCTACTCATCTATTATGAACTGATGATAACCTATAAAAGATTCCATAAAATATTTGAGCTCATGCGACACATCTGTCAATGAGAATGTGTAAATTTAGCAATGAAAATTCATCTTTTGGATTGACTTTTCGAAAGGAGTCGACCTATTGAAAAATCATGCATAAAAAGTCAAAATAAGCTATAGGGCCCAATCCCCAATAGTTAGTTTATTTTGATAAAAAGTCAATCCAAAAGTCAACCTTAGGCCCACATGGTCAAATCCAAAAACAATATTCATCATGGGGTTACCCACAGCCCACAAGTCCAAACTTATGATTAGATTTTCGATCTAAGGTCATCATGTCTGAATTTTAGTGTTTCTAATATCTGAGGTAGAAGAACCCCAATTCTGCCATAGAAAATCATGGTAAGGGCATAAAATCAATCACAATCTAATGGTATTAATCCAACTATGTTTAGAACTTTTACCTAGTTTCAATAGGTGAAAAGTTAGCACAAGAGGTCCCAACCCGAAGCTCCCAAGTTCAAAAATGAAGAAATCATGATTTCAGGAAGTCTAAGTTTTGCCTCAGAGTTATACACCTGACGACAGTCATGATCAAGACACCTTGACCACGATCATAGACCACTAGCTAGCAAAGCATCGCAAACGCGTCAATGCAAGCACGAATGCGAAACAATCCCACCAGGCGTTGCCAGCAGTCCTTATTTCTTTTTGGGAACACGATCTCCTGTTGTGAATGCATAGAATCCACCATGAACGCGCCAACAAACCTCTTACTCCTAGGTTAACATTCACTGCAATTGCGACTCCCTAACTGTTAGACCCTTGGTTTTGTGGGATTCGGCCATGGCATGAGTTTGGGCATGTTGGCTCGACTATGGGCAAAAACTGGTGCAATACAACATGATTGACGAACGGTTGGACAAGTGCGGGCTAAATGTACTTGATTGGAGCAAGAACATGTGTGGGCTGATTGTCTAACGATTGGTGGCACGACGGCTAGACAAACTAGTGTCTTGTGGTTGTCTAAGTGAGGGCAATGATGGAACGATTTCGGTTGTCGGGTGGCAAACGGATGAGGCAGCGGGCAAACGACGTTGTGGACAACAGGGTGTCATGACATGGTGTTGTGATGCCGAGGCAAGCATTGACTTGGCTAAGTGTAGTGCATGGCACTTGGCCAAAGTTGGGGCGGAATGTGCTGAACGAAGGCAGAACCGGCTGAACGAGTAAGCTGAGTCGGTTGGACGAAGGCTGAATGCTGAACGCATGTGCAGGGCACTGCGTTCAGGGCACATGAGCGGGCAGTTGGGCGCTGAAACATGGCCTAAAACGTGGCTGACATGGCCAAGAACGTGGCCTGAGTGGGCTGCCAAGTGTTATTTCGTCCATATCCCATTTGTAAAGCCTTTTGGCTGCCCCCTTTGTATATATTGATTCTTTTATTCATTATATAGAACTTAGACAGAAAAATGTAGAGGGAAACATAGAAACAAACGTGAGGGTTTGTAAAAGTGTGTTCCAAGTAGAAAATCCATTGAACACATGTGTTCTTGGCTTAGGACGAAGTCGAAGTCGATCCATTGTATTTGACTTGAGATATAAATACATTGGTTGGGAGTTTTCTCCCGTAAATTACTTGTCTTGATTATTTATCATTGCTGCCTTAAATTTCCAAAACGTTTCAAGCCAAAGACTGAAATTTGGCTAAGTATAGAAGTCGGTTGTGTCAAGTGGGACTTGGCTGCCTCGCAGGGGCAAACCTCGGCAGGTTTTAAGTGTCAAAATCCGCCCTTGTGACACTAACCATGGTCATGACCACACTAGAACTAGTGCACCAAAAATTTTCAAGATATAAATATTTCTCTAAAACTCGTATGATGACCCCGAACCTCTAGACGGACCATCCCCACGCCTTATAAAATATATAATGGATCCATGAACACCTCTAGCTCACCGAACAAATCTCTAACAAAAAATATTGAGGTTACCCTTACAACATTTTGGAACTATCTTCAATTGAAATAGCGGATTGTTCAATTCCTCCCATTGGTGTAGGTCAACTAATGATTGAACACATTATATTTTTGTCTCCTTTTGAATGTTTCTCTTCTATTTTCAGATTTATCATTGTTCAAGATATATGCTTTGTTTCACATGTTACCTGGTCACTTCGCTCTTAACAGTATTGTGGTAAAAGACATGCATAACAGTTCTTCCTTCAATAAAATAAACAAAACTTTTTTCTTCTGAAAGGAAATACTTCGGCATTTATTCGGTGATATATTTATAGGGCTGAAATATAATATGCAAGAATAGATTCAATTGAAAATTTTAAAGTTACATATGTACAACGTCTACCTAGTATTACCTATCAAGCAACAAAATTGCTAGGAATGTACATCATTTAATTGCTAAACTGCTAAAGTGACACTGCTATATCGCAACAAAGTTGTGTGAGAGCTTTTCAAACTGAGATTTCATTAAATCCCCAAGAGATCGAAAAGAGCTTCCACGAGTAATGGAGCTTGTGATAGTTGTTGGTGGCATTGTCATCTCGTTATTTACAGCAACGTCAATTTCGCCCATCTCATTCTTCATGGACTTGACAAATTTCAGGTCTATATTATTACCAGAAATATCTCTTAAGTAGAAAATATTTCTTGCCTTCGCTCCCTCTGTTGCTATATCTGCTCTAACAACGGCTAGGCCATTCTCTCTAAGCACCCGAGTAATATCAGAGAGCAGTCCTACTCTATTATTTGCACATAATTCTAATCGGATCCCCTGTTAAAAAACCAATAAAAGATAATAAGAAAAAGTATACAATACAATAAGGTAAAATTCGACTACAGCTATGCTATTGAAAAATATATTAAAAAAAAAACCTCGCAAACCCTTCTTTCTATAGCAGCTTCCAAGCATTTAATTACTCTTTCTTTCTCACTCTCCGTGCTCATTGCATAGCCATCAATATGCCTTATGAAATATTCCTGTGATATCAAAAAGCTAGTCACCATTTTGAGAAGTTGGTCAAGTGGAACATATAAAAAAATTAAATCTCCCAGAAACAATAATATTTGAGAAATCAAGAAAAAAGTTCTTTTTAACAAAGGTGCCGAAGATAAAAGAAAAATGAAAAGAAGAAAAGGGAGTACCTGAAATGCGTATCCTCCACGAGAATCAACGGAAGCATGGAAGATGACATATTGCATGTCTGTAAGAGTGCAAACGGTATCAAACATAAGCCTCCTGCGATCCTTGCATTGGATAGAAACTATTGAATATCCCTTCTCACCACAATTCTCAATACGTACACTCAGAATCTTCTCTTCCTTATCAATCTCCAATGTTGGAGAACCCATTATTCGTGGAGAAGTTATAGGTATTGTAGGGCTTTCAAAGTCACGAACAGAGAGCATGAGCTGATGTAATCGACGTTCCACATCGGTCACCATTCCTTCTCCTTCAGGATTAAGGCCATAAGCAGTCTTCACTTCCTGTTGGTTTACATTTTCTTCATATGTGTTGGGAGCAGTTGTTGCTCGGAGCACAGTTGTGAGGTGATCTTCTATTGCTATCAAGCGATCTTTGTCGATAGGCATGTCTGTAGACTCTTCTGAAATGTAAACAACGCAAGCTAAACGTGCGTTATGGCTCCATGCATGTGCTTCCACAACGTTGCAATGGAGATCAGCTAGGGCCGCTGATATCTCTGAAAATAAGCCTGGCCTGTCTCTTCCTGTCATTTCAATTGCTTTTGGTTCAGGAGGAGATTCACATTTGAGAAATTTTCCACTTCCTCTGATCTTTGATTTTTGCATTTCCTCCCGATTTGCACCTACAGCCTGGATGTTTGTTTCCATCAGTCAAATAGGCTAACGCGATTACTATATTTTATTCTACCATATTTTTCTTGATATAATACTACTTGTTAATACTGTAAAAATAAAGTTATTTATACCGTCAATTCTCAACACATATTTAATCTCTAGTAATAAGAACAGGTCTATGGTTGCCCTCATTTATAACCTAGATAACAAATAAATAAATTTACAATATAAATGTTAGGAGTACTATATATAATACTGTATATTCTTGTATAGCAACCAATCTGTCAGTGAAATATCTTAAATGGCCTGGGATTGGCAATATATTCAGTCATTTAAGGTAGCATTTATCATGGAATAATTGCCTATAGTAGGCTAGTTGGAGGATTTAGGATTTTAGCTTCCAATTTTCGTCTTTGCTTTGTATTACCTGCTGAATATAGTTGACAACTCTCTGGTCAGTAACTTTGTTACCGAGCTCATCTTTAACATGAAAGACTGAAAATAAGCATTTAAAAGGATTTAGCAAGGCTTTATTGGGAAAATTTGTTATAAAAAATGAAATAATGTAAAAATTATATGGAATATATACCATCCATGAACCATCCAGCATCTGAAGATATATATCCTTTTAATATGGTGAGGTTCATATCTGTTAGAACTTGCACCACTTCCAGAAGGAGACCTTGCTTATTTACACTATCGATCTGCATGTAACAAAAATGGTTTATCAAAATTTGCATTTCTTCTTTTTAATAATAAATTGATACGGTAATTAATCCATCATTCCGCTCGAAGAGTATAATAAGAAATGGTGTTACCTTTACTACTGTACAATTCTCTAGACTCTCGTTGTCAATAGTAACTCGACATCTACAAATAAGCAAAATAAGGAAAATCTAATGAATTTTGTCAAATAAATAATTATGACAAAAGAGAATTATATTAACTTACTTTGGTCCATTTATCCTCTCCGCTAGGCTATCAAAATCAGGATCAAAATATGGAGAACAAACTCGGTTCATGCCTTCAAAGTACGTACAAAACACGTCATGAGAAATAAATTACCAACAATGACAATACAATAAAATAAAACTGGCGACCCATAACAATAAACGTGATGATGACGACAATTGCGATAACCATTTACAACACTGATAACAACAATGATGGTTAATATATTTAAAAAGAAACAGCAACAACATATATAATATAGAACCCTACGTATCATTTGTTTCTGACTAGATATTCAGACCATAGCTTCATAATGCAATTATTCCTTTTTCATTCCTCTTTTCATTTGAGATATTGAACTTTTATTGCAGTTGAAAATGAGTAGGTAAATCTTTTTCAAATTTGAACATATGACAAGAAAAAGAAAAATTTACATTAGCAACTGACCTATTTTTCTCTTTCGAAAGATATTGCGAATATGTTGAAAGACAATTCCCTAAATAAGGGTAATGAAATAGTTCTGGGTAGAATTCCTGTTAACTAAAATAAGTAAATAAAAAAAGAAGAGACAGATGCCAACGAGAGTTGTAATCAATGTTTTTCAGAATATTCGAAGCAAGATACTTTTAGGGGAGAGAGTAGGACGAGAATAAATTTCGGTGCTCTCTCTCGGAAAACAGAATGGTAGACAAATGCACCATTTAAAGAAAGCTAAATATCCCTATAGAATAAGAGGGGGTACTGTATGGAAGGATGAATTTTGAGTATTCCGATTTGCTAGTGAAAGAGAGTGCTTAGAAGGGAGAAGAAAACGAGTGGTGGAAGTTTAGTTTTGAAAGTAAAGTCAGGCAAGGAAGCAATGACTTTAAAAACTCAAAATATATACTCCACATGAATTATAAAGTTTAGGCCACATTTCTTATTTGATTGATTAACTCATGATCCTTCTCCAACTAGTTACCGAGTCAGTCAATCAATTACTTCTATTTCCCTTTTGACATCCACAAGTTCCTCCTGAATTCTTGGAAATCCTCATGATCTCAGAATAGGCTTTGCGAAGAAGCTGCTCAACCAAGCATGAGATTTGTTTGGAGCGGTGTTAAGGACGTCATTAAGCTTTATGCCATTTGTCACAAGAAAAAAATGTTTATGTATAATTGTGCATTATTATAGTTCAACATATGATACGGCTGAAAGGTAAGCCTAGTGAAGCAATTGCTGCCGGAGCCAAAATCGAAAGGCCCTATAAAAACTATGTAATTCATTATAAAGACATAAAATTTACATATTAGATATCGAAAGGTCCCGAAGATTAAAAAGTTTATGCTTCTTTCTTTAGTTTTGTTGAGGTCGTGACGATAAACCTGTAAATCAAATAAACTTTTCTCAAATTAATTAATTAATGCATTTACTTCCTCTGTGATTCTAATTTGACCCCGTATAGATTCTGAATTCATCCAGTATATTATGTATATTCCAATTTTTTTTTTCTTTGGCGATTTCACTTTACAAATTCAACTTAGCTTTTTTAGTGAGCTATTACTTTGTTTTGTTTTAATGGTTATAAAATCAGAGAAAAAAATTCATTTTTATCTCATTTGTTTTAATTTGTTGTATTTGATTAAAAAAATTTGGGAGCAAATTCGTATTATGAGTTTTATTGAGTTACATGGTGCATGTTGCTTTATTTGTTATCAAGTTTGTCTTACGTATTGTGGAGAATCATTCTTTAGGATCTCATGACTCTTTGCTAATATCAGAATAGTGTTTGTCTTTTGGCGAGTTGTGAGAATTATCGTGTAGTTGCTTATCTAGAGTGTAATTACGTTAGAGGTTGTTGGTTGAATAGGGAATATGGACTATTTGTTGATACAACTTGTATATATTCTTTGGTGGGTTTTGTTTGCAAGATTTGGACTTGATGAAGAATTTTTATAAAGGAGGAGGAATGATGGGAAACAAGATGGCATCATGGAGTTTGAGTCAACCGTTTTATCATTAAGAGTTTGGAGTGTAACATGGAAGTGTGGATAGAACATTTAAAGATTCATAACATTTTAAAATGCATGTTTATAACTTATAAGGAAAAGACCAAGTTTGAGGCGTTTTGAGGACCATATTATTAAATTTGGTCCAATGTACATTTGTGTCTCAGTTTGGGTATTTTAGGAATGCTAATAAGAACCCATGTTAAAAATAACTTTTTAATCTTTCATTTCAGATTTAGCTTTAGGATGAATTTGTTGTTAGGCTCCTTTACGAGTTGCGTCAAATCATCTTATATGATGCGATCCGGATTAGTATCCGAAGCCATGGAGGGTTCACACTCAACATTCGGAGCTTGGAATTCTTCAAAAGGGCTTGGAAACCGAGAATCAAGCATATGAGAGCTTACTGGAATTTGGCAGGCAAGAGGCACGATCGCGCAGAGGCAGCTAGCTCAAATGCGCGACCATGAGAAGCAGAGAGCGGTCGCGATGAAGCGGTCCATGCAAGTGCACGGTCGCGAGGAATCCAACACAATCGCGATGAAGCTTCAGATCATTGGACGCGATCGCGACACCCAAGGCGCGATCGCGATGAGACGCGTTTCAGACAGTTTATTATTTTTGAACCTAGGGACTACTTAGTCATTTTGTAATAAACCTAGGGATTACTATATATAGTGTCATTAGGAGTAATTAGCCTTAGTTAGAGATTTTGGATGATTGAGAATACTCTTGTGAGAGTGTGTTTTGATTTTATCCCTTTTTCTCTTATTGGATCTCTCTTGGATTCTCTTGTGTGAGAGATCCATTGCTTGAGTTCGAGTCTCTTCCCCCTTAGATATTGGTTTTTGATTGCATTCGTCTAAATTAGGGTATTACAATTTACTTTTATTGTTCAAATTTATTTGCAATTGAGGAATTTGATTCCTTTCTTTTTTCTATCTATTTCCCTATTTCCTTCTATCTTTTACTTTATGTTGTTGATTTCATCGTTTTGTTGATCGTTTCCTATTCTTAGCGTTTATGATTATATCATTATATCTCTATCGAATCCTTTTGATTACTTGGCTATACCCTTGTTAGAGTTCAATTTTTCTCTTAGTTATAATCGTCTAATTGAATGCTTAATTTTATTTTCATTGATTTGATCAAATCCTTTCTAGCTTCTATCTCTTCTCACTAATTTCTATCTAGTGTTGATTGTTAGTTTTATTTTTATTGTTATTTTACATCATTCATCTTGAAACTCAGTATCCTTGTTGAGGTTCGCCCCACTATGATATTGAGGAAGTATTGGCTATGATACCATTTTTTCACAAAGTCTAGAAAGCTTTTGGAAAGAGAATTCGGCTAGGGCATTGCCACACAACATAAGGTGAGTTTCTATACTCAAGATTATTAATAAACATATCGTACATAAAATCTAACATTAAAATCATGATTATTGATCAAAATTAAGGAAATCCATCAAGTACCCTAAATGACTATGCTTTGAGGAGTTAATTTAAGAGGTAATCTCCAATAATTTACAACAACAACAATAAATACTCAGTGATATCTCACTAGTACGGTCTGGAAGGGTGAGATGTAAGCATACGTTTCCCTTACCCTTAATAAGGTAGATATGTTGTTTTCGATAGACTCTCGACTAAAGAAAAATATTATAAAACAGAAGACACGAAATAATTTACCTTGTTAAAATAGTATTTAGTATACTAAGAGTATTAGACACGAAAAATTGTAAAGTCATTGGTAAAAAAAAGAAAAGTCATTGTTTGCTAGTTTGAGCCTTGGTGGAGAAGATGTAATAGCATCAATGGGGGTTCAATCTCATTCAAGAACAAAGATATAGATGTCGCTAAGAAACTACAAGACAAGCATATTGAGATGCAATTAGTAATTATTAAGCAAAAAATTACACCTAGTGCTCTCAATAAGACATGGTCTTACCTAATTGCCCCTACTTACAAATGTTTTAAGTAAATGCCCTCCACAACATACCCCCTTATGAAAGGACTATTTTGCCCCCCCAACTTGTGTTAATTCACCCTGAAGGTTCCTTCTCTCTTTCCCCATTCCTGGCCTCCTTCTTTCTTCTTTGTGTGGCCCCCAACTTGTTTAATTCACGCTGAAAGATTTTCTTCTCTCTTTCTCCATTCCTAGCCTCCTTCTTTCTTCTTTGTGTGCTGGAAATTTGGGATTTTTTTTCTTGTGTTTGTTTGATTCCAGTGATTTGAAGATTTTTATTGCCTATGGCTATTAGATACATGTTTTGCATAGAGCTTAAAATCTTGACCATGGCCAAGAGTTGCATAGACTTTATCTGCAAGTTGCTTATTGCAGTAGAGTTTAAAGTCTTGGCTATTGCCAATACTTACAGAGATGTTTCTGTGTAAGTTGTCGCTTCCACCAGAACTTAGAGTCTTGGCTATTTCCAAGAGTTGCAGAGACGTTGTCTCCAACTTGTTCACTGCAGTAGAGGTAGAAGTCTTGGCAATTGCCAATACTCTTAGAGTCTTTTAGTGTAAGGTCCCCCTTGCCAGAGCTTAAAGTCTTGGCTATTGCCAAGAGTTGTAGAGACTTTGTCTCCAACTTGTTCACTGCAGTAGAGGTAGAAGTCTTGGCAATTGCCAATACTCTTAGAGATTTTTAGTGTAAGGCCCCCCCTGCCAGAACTTAAAGTCTTGGCTATTGCTAAGAGTTGCAGAGACTTTCTCTGCAAGTTTTGCATTGCAATATAGGTAAAAGTCTTGGCAATTGCCAATACTTGCAGAGACTATTTGTACAAGTTGCTCCTTCCACTAGAGTTTAAAGTTCTGGCAATTGTCAATACTTGCAGAGACTATTTGTACAAGTTACTCCTTCCACTAGAGTTTAAAGTTCTGGCAATTGTCAATACTTGCAGAGACTATTTGTACAAGTTCTCCCTTTCGCTGGAATTTAAAGTGTTGGCTATTGGCAATAGTTATAGGGACTTTTCTGTAGTTGTAGAGATCATGGCAACAGGGCTTAAAGTCTTGGCAATAGGCAAGAAGTCTCTACACAGCCTCCCACTGCAGTAGAGTTTAAAGTATTGGCTATTGCTAATACTTTAGAGATTTTTCAGTCTTTGCAGCAGAACTTAAACTCTTGGCAATAGTTGCAGAGAACTTTACTCTTGCAACTTGAAGAAATCTTACGTTGAATCTTCTCTTGAACAAAGCATTCTGTAAAAGGAATGGGGTTTTATAGTTTTCTTGATAGCGTGAATGGAGAAAAAGAAGAGGAGGGAGTGAGACGCGTCTTTTTACTGATTTGTAGGGGTATTTTAGTCCGAAAAAAGTTTCATTAAACTAATGAGGGCATTTTTGCTAAACATCTGATAGTGAGAGCATTTTGGCAAACCAAAGCTTCCCGTGTCATATTTTTGCGAATCCCCCATTATTAAGTGCCGTGTGAGAGGACAAGTTCAAGCCCATAGAGGATCAAACGGTCCAACGTTACACTTATCATTGCATAGCCTAAGTTGAAGCTCAAGAAGAGGAAGATTGTGGTAAAAATAAAAGAGCTCTTGAAGAGGTGTATAAGAGAATCAAGGAATAGTTTTTGAAGAGGATAAATGGAGAGCCCAAAAGAGGCCTCAACCGTCAAATGGAGCTAAAATCATCCGCCCAATCGAGTGCAAATGGAGCTCAAAAGGCACGGCAAAGCTATAATGATGATAACTGAGCTTACTGAATTCACAGTGTGTCTTTAAGGAATTTAATCCCTTCAAATACCTGAGGTTATGGATTATTTCTTCTATGATAGAATAGATTACCATCACCTGTTTAACAATACCTTAAAAGCCAATGTGCAACAAAATTCAACGCAACAGCAAATTATCCGATACTGACTGATTTTTGTTTTATAAAATAATGCAGAAAGAGAGGAGAATATTTCAGAATTTTTATGCGTGCAGTAAAATATGAGACAGTGCTTCACTATTTATGGCCAAAAAATAAATTGAATGTGATAAAAGGGCATCAAAACTTTTCGATAAAAATGTGCTTCTATGCCTCCTTTCACACGGAAAGTGCAAAACCACCTAAGTATTTTATCCATAACTTCAGCGTTCCTTCCCTCATGCATGAATTTCAATCCAAAAAACTAGTAAAACATTTGACAAGACTGAAAGATGGTGTGAAAATGGCATTCTGTCTCCTAACTTTGTTCTTTTCTTTCTTGAGCCTTGAGTTAGTGCTCGTTGAACAATTGTTTAACCACTGACATCTGTCTTTCTCTTTATTAGCTAACTTCTATTTTTATTATTATCTTTTTTTACAAGAATTGGATGAAGCTTTTTCGAGGCATGGTGTTTGGCGGGGGCCAGTACCGACGGCCAGCTTTTTAGTGGCCAACAACCAAACCGTGACCAAGTATTAAAAGATTAGTTTTAACAATTAATAATGGAGATTTAACAATGTCCAGACAAATAGAGAGCAAGTGATTCACATATCTAAGGGGCTAGAGCAACTACAGAGAGGAGGAGCCAAATATAGCAAAGCGGCTTTCCGCTTAACAGTTATACTAGACTTGATATGTTCAGGGCTCTGAAACAGTAAACTTACGGGTCACTTCCCAAGAAATTAGAATGATTGAAAAAAATAATTCTGTTTTTTTAGTTAAAGAGATTAAACTATAATCACCACATAACTTAGGGGTCGTTCGGTTTGATTTTACTTTTTACGCGGGTATTAACTATTAATGCGGATATTAGTAATGTAGGTATTAATAATGTGTGTATTGATAATGTGGGTATTGTTAATGCGGGTATTAGTTATGTGGGGTTTAATAATATGGGTATTAGCCACACATATATTATAACGTAGGGATTATTTGTTGAATCACTGATATATACAAATTAACAAAAAAATATTACTATTTAAAATATTTATTTACTCCTTAAATAAAATTTTAAAATATCCTTATTATTATGAGGGTTAATTTTATCATTTTAAATTTTAATACCTGCATTATTAATACCCACATTATTAATACCACCTTTTACCCAGCATAAAATAATACATAGATTCCCGCATTAATAATGCGGGTATTAATAATGCGGAATATACAATAACGCAACCAAACGTTGCACTAATTTTATGCCAAACACTAAAATTATACATATACAACCGAACAAGGTATTAACATTGCGTCTTCCAATGCACAATATTAGTACATGTATAAGAGCTTAACAATCCAAACCGAACGACCCCTTAATTCAATATCTAGTTGGTCGCATAAGAATAGCTTGTGTAATTTTATGCAGCACTCGACTTATGGTATTGAATAATACTACTCCCTCCGTTCCACTTTAGATGAACCCATTTGACTTTGCACGGAATTTAATAAAGAGAGAATACTTTTGAAACTTGTGGTCTAAAATAAGTTATAGATATTTGTGTGGCTACAAATCATCTAGGGATGAGTAAAAGTGAATATTTATTTCCAAATTTAGAAAGAGGTCATTCTTTTTGAAACAGACTAAAAAGAAAATAGATTCATCCTTTTTGAAACGGAGGGAGTACTATTTATAATAAATGCTCTCTTCGTCCCAATTTGCTTGTCGTAGTTTGACTTGACATCAATTTAATAACGAAATGAAGACTTTTGAAACTTGTGGTCTAAAATAAGTTATGGATATTTGTATGGCTATAATGGGTCAAAAAGTAATTTTGGAGTTGAATTATTACCAAATTTAGAAATATGACAATCTTTTTGGGAGGACTAATAAGGAAAGTATGACAAATAAAGTGGGACAAAAGGAGTAGCACATTAGTCATACGAGAATCTATATATACTTAGGGATAAAATATGAAAGAAGCATACGTCTAGGGTGCTTTATCGTTTTTAGAGGAGTTATCCGATTAATAAAAGTGAAAATTGCGCCAGAAAACAATCCTAATAACTAAATTACGAAAAATACTTTTACTATATTTACAAAACATACCAATAGTTTCCAGTTAATTACCCTACATGCTATTTTTCATTTCCCACTCTCTCAAACACAAAGTTCTAATTTCTTCCCCTCTCTCTTTCTCTCCCCTCCTCCACTCATCCACCCCACCCGCCGTCCCCCTCCCCCATCGTAGGTGACCAGCCGGTCTGCTCCTCCGACTGCTGCTTTGTTCTTTATTGCAACTGCGTCAGATCGTGGTGCTGTTGCTGCTGCACTGCAGTGGTGGCACATCGATCTGCTTATTTTTCCGGCCTCCAACTCCGATCAGCTCCTATTTTATTTTTCTTTTTTTCTTCCTTTTATATGTGTATATATTGGTATGGGTATATATAAATTTGTATTTATTTTATATATAAATACGTATATATTTGTATTTTGTATATAAATGTCTATCTCCACTTTTGTATGTATATGTTTTTGTTTATATATGTATGTTGTTGTATGCTTGTGTATGTGTATGTTTAGAATAGAAAAGTTATTTGTATGTCTTTGTATGTGTATTTTTGTGTATGTTTGATTATGTAAAGTTTCAAAACATTAATTTTTAAAAAGTTTCAATGTATATATGTGTATTTTTGTATGTTTTATTTTGTATCCAATTTTTTTTAAAAAAAGAATCAGTGGCGACGGATGTCCGGCGGCTGGAGGTGGCTGCCCGGCGGCGGTGAATGATGACAGCAATCCCATAGGCAGTGATGAGTGGAGAAGGTAGGAAGAAGGATTTAAAACTCTAATTCGTATGTATTTATTTAAACTTGTATATGGTATGTAAAAAAAATATTGATATATTTTGTAAAGTGGTATAATATTATTACTTTTCTAATTTTTGTGTTAGGGTCATATATTTTTTTGTAATTGTGAGGAGCGATCTATAATGTTAGGCGATTACCCCATATTCTTGAAAAATAGTACTCCCTCTGTTTCAAAAAGTTTGAACATATTTCCTTTTTAGTTTGTTTCAAAAAGAATGACCTCTTTCTAAATTTGGAAAGAAATATTCACTTTTACTCATCTCTAGATGATTTGTAGCCACACAAATATCTATATTTATTTTAGACCACAAATTTAAAAAGTCTTCTCTCTTTATTAAACTCCGTGTAAAGTCAAATGGGTTCATCTAAAGTGAAACGGAGGGAGTATTACTTCAATTTTTTTTTAAAAAAAATAATACTCTTCTCTTTTTCAAAAAATAAGTTTATTTTAAAAAGAATGTTATAATTTTAAATTTACAAACAAATTAACTTCAAGCTTTTCACTTTACCTTTAATAAGATAGTTTATAGTCACACAATTATTTATGACTTATTATTAAATAAAAAGTATTAAATTTTTTATCTCATTTTTTAAACGTCAATTATTCAAATCAAACTATGAAAAAGAAAATTAAAGTTTCAGTCTCACGGAACCAACAAAAATTATGTGAGGCCCTTTTCTTTGTCTGACATGTGAATGGTTCCAATGGCCAATTTCTTTACCTTTCTTTCTTCTTTCAGCCGCCACTGACATCTTCACTATGCACCCTTATAGTATTCTTTTTTTTTTTTTTAATTTTTTTGAAATATTGAAGTATTTGACTTAAAAAAAAAGTACTTTTAGATAGTAGCGGAAACATTTTTTCTGCTGTTGAGGAGAAGCTACAAATATGTGTTTCTTCCAAGAAGCAATTCAGTTTATTAATTTTTTTAAGACAAATATTCTTAACAAAGAAATCTATATTTACCAAATTATCCTTATTAATGAACCATATCTCTCTCAAAATAAAATTATTTTTATCCTTTTCCAATTTTTTTTCTTCTACATATTTTTACAAATCTTCTTCCTCTTAGGACTAGTTTTTATTTTTAGGTATTTCTCTTAGCCCTATATAAGATCTCCTTATTTTTTTTGTATTTCTCTCTGCCAAAGCTATAATTACAATAACAAGTTCCTTGAATATGTCAACAATTTCTTAAGGTATGTAATTTCTTAAGCTACAATCATAATTCAGTTATCACTTTGATTTAACTATAATTTGTTGTTGTGCAAAAACTTTAATCTATATCTTTTACTGTATGTTTTACATGTTAACTAATTTTTTTTAGTTAAAGTCTTTTATGAAATATTTAAAATAATTTTTTTCTAATAATCCAAATATAAAATGAATTTGACACTCAAAAGTACTTTTTTCGTTAAGATTAGATAAACACAAATTGTTTATCAAAAATACTTCTCCAATAAGTTGGCCAATCACAAACTAAGTAATTACTTATTATTGAAAAGTTCTTTTGCCAAAGGTACTTTACAAAATAAACAGTTTTTAGCACAATGCAAAATAGGGTCTTTATCTTCAATTTGCTTTCCTTAAAAGTTCAACATCAACACCGCCAAGCTTCACCTGAATCCCATTCCTCAGTAAAATGAAGCACTTACCGAACGATGCTATGGTATACCTCTAAAAATTTAGCAGAAATTAACAGAAGTAGGACTTGTTCTACTAATACTTCAAACTGAAAAAGAATAGAGCGTTCAGTATTTCCCCCTGTTAATAATAATGTTGCAGAGAATATCTTGTGAAAACCTAGTGGGTATAAATTGAAATTTAAGGAATCATCCTCTACATTTCTTCCAAGTTTTGCCATTTCGGGCCAGAAATGCTAACAGCCCACTTGTCGTTAAGCCCCTTACACAAGTATGATCTGGCATATTATATTGATAAAAATTGGACCTGACACGCGGCTGTTAGGTGTTTGAATACGTGGCATGATCAGATGAACAGACAGAGACAAAGCGCCATCAGATAACACGAGTACAACACAACAACAACTGGAGAGTATTTACTCTTCGTATTGGTAAACGGACACTCACAATCTCGGAAAGACCAAAATGGACACTCGAACGAATAGGCTTGCTGGGCTCAACTGACCGCTATTTTCGGGACCAACCTTATCACGTCGCAACGACACTATATAACTAGATGTTGAGACGTGGGGAAGTGGATAGTTTCATTTGGCTAGGACTCTACATCTATAAGTATTTCCTTTCCCCCTCATTGGTATCCCCATGGCTCATCACACGGATACACTGTCGTTACTCTACCATTTTGCTATTTCCTATTGTTGTTGCTATTGTTGCTAGCGTTGTCATCGCTACTGAAGCCATACATGTATACATGGCCGCCATCAATAAGATTATCTCTTCCTTCGCTTTATTTACTTCATTTTTTATTACCATCCATTGCTTGCATCTATTGTGTTATTAATCAATCGGTCATAGTTTAATTATGATAAATCTGCCTAGTCACTTATAGGTCGACATTATTTACGCCTTAAATTTTGATATAGCTAGTTGTTTGTGGTCTTGCTTATAACAAATTCAATTACTATTAACCTAATAAAAGATTTTAGGATATACACATGTCTTTCAGAAGATAGAACTTTTCAAATCTTCTGTGGTATGGAGGTAGAATTGACTCAAAAAATACTCATCATAAAGTGAGTCAAGAAAGAAGACCACAACCACATAGATACTAGCGAAAAGGAAAATAACTGATAAATGGAGTCTAAATGATCAACGAAATAAGAGCACCAGTTATACTTTATCCAAATGATCGAATTATTACTTTGTGATGCTTTATGAGAGTAAAGATTTCATTTTTAGAGCAAAATAATATCGAAACCAGTTATAGTCCATATAAAAGTCATATTAGTAGAGATAGAGCTGTCATTAAAAAGACACCAACAAGGAAAGCTTACCCAATTTGTGAATAACGTTGTTAGGCACGATGGAGACCTAAAAGAATTTACTTTTTACAAAAGGGAGAATGTCTCATCAACGTAAGTAGAAAAACACCTGACCGTCCTTTTAGAATGGGATTATAAAAGAGATCTAGGGGGATGTTTAGTTGGATATGCACACCACGAAAGACAAGATATAGCATTTAGAGCATAAAAGTGAAAAGAAATGACAATACCTGGGTCATCATGCGGAGCATGCAAGTTCTTGAGGAGAAGGTGCTCCAGCGAATGCATTTTCGCTCCTTACTTCTGTTATGAGCAGGCATCTAACAACTTTGCAGCAGTTCACAAGGTGTTTGGAGCAAGCAACGTCTCCAAGCTGTTGGTGCACCTCCCTCTACACTGCCGGAGTGAAGCTGCTGCCACCATATCATATGAAGCCCTGGCTAGGATGCACGATCCAATTTATGGCTGCGTTGGTCACATTTATGCACTCCAGCAGCAGGTTTCATATGCTCCCTTATTTTCAGTTTTTATAATGGTGTTTTGCTAGACATAGAATAAGAAAGAAACTTTTGACACATCAAAATAATCTTCCGTCGTATCATAAATATGACGTGAATTTCTGTTAATGTATATTAACAAGTCACTGAGAGTAAAATGTGACATTTAAAGCTGAAGAGTTTTTATAATAAATGTATCATTCTTTTTAAACCAGATTAAAAAAGATAATGTCATATGCTACATGATCATTCCTTATGAATGAGAAACTTAATTACTTTGTTACAGGTTGACAGCCTCATAGAGGAAATTGAATTTATAGGGAACCAAATGGCTATCTGTGCAAGTGAAGTGCCCATGCAGAATAACATTAATACATTACAGTATCCTCCGGAATGCCTTAACATGAAGATGGAAGTGAACAATACGAATCATAGTATCTCATCCCTAGCACACTTCAATGACACATCAATAACTGCAGCTTTCGATATCCAGATTAATGCTGAACTTCCAGAGCTAAATGAATTTGACTACTCATTTTCCAATCCCTTCTATGACTTAGAAATATCTGAGAGAGTTTTCAATGGGGCAGACCTCACTCATCAATCTGCACTAGCAATACTTGGTGACTGGCAACAATGTTAACCGAAGAAGGTCAAGTCTTTCTTCGAAGGGAGAGTTTAGAAACAGGAATTTAAGGGGCTTGTCTTGAATTGTTGATTTTTGTTGGGTGATTCAAAACAACACTTCATGTGTTCCAGTAATGTGACGGCATTTCACTTTGAATCTAATGACTACTTTCTAAGTTTAGAAATATTTAGTTTGCGGTGACAAACTTTTATAGTCATACAAATAGTGACATGTTTAGTACTACATTTTATGATCACATAAATATTATAACATATTCAAGACTACAAAGCTTTAAAGTCCTCAATCATTTTTAATATCATTGCCTAATCAAATTATCCGGCATAAATCCTGTTAGGATCCTGATCCGAATTAGTGCTGAATACGATAAAGCAACATTATAGCGACAATAATAAAGATATTGGAAGTTGATAATAACGACAACTAAAACAAATAAAGAGACACAAACTATACGTGGTTCAGTCAAAATGACCTAATTCACGGGTAAAGAGGAACAACTTTACTGCACCAAAGGATACAAAATAGAGAGCACAAAATTAATATTAATCCCAAAATACCAAGAGAGCAACCCCACAATTCACTCACAAAGTGGTTCACACAAGTGTTTCCCAACACACAAGCTCTCATACAAATACTCTCTATAAAAGAAATAGGGGAAAAACAAAGGGAAGCTCTCAATTGTTGGTGTGAGAAATGATAAGAGCAGCAACTCCTTTATAGGCAAAACAAGCCGTGAGCACCAAGTGTACTACAGGAGAAATTATAATCTCCTCCACACAAAGCAAAACTTTGGCTCCAAGGTTCTTTGCATAGCTACATCATAGGCACATGCCTACTCATCATCTTCATTTCCTTTTATTTACTTTTTCATAATGGGTTGGACCCCACAAAATTGCTTAAGCAAAAAACAAGACTATACTACAAATTTCCACCTTGGATTTGTTTTGTTGATATAGTAACTTGCTCCGCATTCTCCATAATAATCCTAAAACACATATTCACAAATTTGTAATATCAAAATCTGATATTTCTGATGTCAAAATTGTAGTAGCACCTGTAACAGCGGATCCCGATAAAGTATACAATGTACGCGTGCCATCATAATCACACAAGCACCACGAGAAAATTTCAAAACTCCACCTTCTCCTGTGTATTTACACCAAAGAGATTCTAAAGTGCCCAAAGAGATGCGATTTTTCTTCAACTCAGGAACATATCTAACATTAGTGAGAGTCATCTCTATACCATCGTGCATTTTGATTCGGAAGGTATATTTACCAATAACTCTACAAAAGGCATTGTTGCCCATCTGGACAATTCCACCTTCAACTGGATCATATGTAGAAAACAAGTCCTTGTTGGTACACATATGACTCGAACAACTGGAATTTAAAATTCACTCGCTGTTAGATCTCAAAGAATTTTCAATTGCTAAAAATATAGATCCATCAATATCATCAGTAGCTACATTGGCTTCTGCGATGTCACTGTTTTCCTGGTGATTTTTCAAATGCTTATCTTTATTTTTCAACTTCAAACATCCAGACTTAATGTGACCCTTTTGATGACAATAATTGCACACAAAATTATTATATTTGGATTTGGAGTCAAATCTACCCTTAACAGACAAGCCTAAAGCTTGATTTTCACCACTTTCCCCAGTAATATCTCTATCTTTCTTTTGATTTCAGCATAGATTTAATTTTTCTATAAAAGATAATTTCTTTTCCATAGAAAATAGTATCTCTAAAATGTTTAAATGACTGGGGTAAAGAGCATATTAACAAAAGGGCTTGATCCTTTTCATAGATCTTAACTTCAATATTACTCAAATCCATAAGAATGGAATCAAATGTATGAAGATATGAGAGTGTAGAAGTACATTCATTCATACGAAGTACGTAAAACTTTTGTTTTAAATATATAATCTATTTTCCACTGTCCTCTTCATATACAGGGCCTTCAACTTTTCCCACATGCCTTTAGCAGTGGTTTCAGAAGTTACTTCACGCAAAACCTCATCAGAGAGATTTAATATAATACTTGATTTAGCCCTTTTATCAAGGCTAGCAAATTCCTCCTCTTTCATTTTTTCAGATTTATTCTCCTTTCCTTCTAATGCTATATCAAGACCATCCTGAATGAGGATGTTTTAGTTGCCATATTGCGAAGTTTGTACTTCGGTCAAATTTCTCAACATAAACTTTTGTTACCGTAATAGTGACTTCTTAAACAAAACCTGAATTGACCTAGCTCTGATATCAATTTGTTAGGATCGTGATCCGGGTTATTAAGGAATACGATAAAGCAGCGTTATAGCGACAATAACAAAGATATTGGAAGTTGATAATAACGACAACTAAAATAAATAAAGAGACACAAAATATACGTGGTGCAGTCAAAACGACCTAATCCACGGGCGAACAGGAACGACTTTACTGCACCAACGGATACAAAATAGAGAGTACAAAATTAGAGATAATATTCTAATTAATCCCAAAATACCCAAAAGAGTAACATCACAATTCACTCACAAAGAGGTTCATACAAGTGTTTTCCAACACACAAACGCTCATACAAATACTCTCTATAAAAGGAATAGGGGAAAAACAAAGAGAAGCTCTCAATTGTTAATGTGAGAAATGATAAGAGCATCAACTCCTTTATAGGCAAAACAAGTTGTGAGCACGAAGTGTACTACATGAGAAATTTTAATCTTCTCCACACAAAGCAAAACTTTGGCTCCAGGGCTCCTTGCATAGCTACATCATAGGCACATGCCTATTTATCATCTTCATTTCCTTTTATTCGTTATTAATGGGTTGGACCCCACAACATGGCTTAAGCAAAAAATAAGGCTATATTACAAATCCAAATGGATGGAGTATCACTTTTGGAAAGTATACAAAAATATATTGAGGAAAGATGTATCCACTCATGCTAGAGGGGTAAATCTATTCATGGAGGAGGAGGGGTAAATCTATTCATGAATAGGACTATAGGAGGGTAAACCTCTAATAATGAAGGCCCTTGTACCATATATATTTTTAAAATTTTGGTCTCTGTTTTATAAAAGACCAGCGGGACCATTTTTACATTGACAACTTAAGTAGTAATTACGTAAAACAAATAACGTACTTTCCTTTTCTTTTTTTCTTTCTTTTTTTTTAATTCCTTTTTTATTTTTATTTTATTTTTTTTTTTTGCTTTCTTTAGCAGCTTGAGCATCGAATATGTATTTATCCCGCCTGAGCTCCAAATGTACAATAGTCCTATGAACGGACTATCAAATAACCAAACAATAACAACAATATACCCAATGATATTCTACAAGTAAGGTCTGGGGAGGATAAGATGTACGCAGACCTTCCCCCCACAAGATGGAGAGGCTATTTCTGATAGACACTCGGCTAAAAAAAATATTTTAAAAACATATTCGGAAAAACACAACAAATAAAATAAGACATGGGAATGGGTAAAAATAAACTAATTAATAGTAATAAAGACAAAGAATAAGATAGAAATAACATATATATGAATAGAACTATTGCTGATATGACAGAGATCGTCTCACTAGTATCTACTCTTCTACCATAATTCTAAACCTCAACACTTTCCTATCTAGGGTCATGTCCTCGGTGATCTAGAGGTGAGCCATGTCCTGTCTAATCACATGCTCCCAATTCTTCTTCGGTCTACCTCTATCTCTTCGAAAATCCAACATTGCCAACCCGTTGCACCTCTTTAGTAGAGCATCTATGCGCCTCCTTTTCACATATCTGAACGATCGCATCCTCGCCTCGTACATCATGTCTACTACCGATACCACTCCCACCTTGTCACTTATGAATTCATTCCTAATCTTATCCATCCTAGTATGCCTACACATCCATCTAAGCATTCATGTCTCTATTATGCTCACCTTCTGAATGTGTGAGTTCTTGACTAGCCAATACTCAGTCCTTTATAACATTACTGGTCTAACGACCACTCTATAGAACTTAACGTTAAGCCCAAGTAATATTTTCTTATCGCATAGAACACCAGAAGCAAGCCTCCATCTCATTAATCCTGCTCCTATATGGTGTGTGACATCATTATCAAACTCTCCAGTTTATTGGAATATTGACCAAAGATACTTTTCTTGGGGATGACTTTATTATCGAGCATTACTTATACATTTGACTCAGGTGATGTATCACTAAACTTGCACTCCATGTACTCCATTTTTTCCTGCTCAACCTGAAACCTTTCGACTTTAAAGCTTGTCTCTAAACCTCCAGTTTGTCATTAACTCCTCCGCGAGTCTCGTTAACCAAGACAATATCATTTGCAAATAGCATACACCAAGGTACCTTCCCCTTGAATACTCTGCGTTAATTCATGCATCACTAGAGCAAACAAAATGGGCTAAGCGCTGAGCCATGATGCAACCCCATCTCGATTGGAAAGTGATATAATTCTTCACCTACTGTTCTCACTCGAATCTTCGCTCCATCGTACATGTATTTAATTGTTCTAATGTGTGCCACGGGAACACCAATAGACTCCAAGCATTATCCTTACAAGAACTCCTTTGGGACTTTGTCATAAGTCTTCTCTAGATCAATGAACACCATATGTAAATTCGATTTTTTGTCCTTGTATTGCTCTAAAAACCTCCTCAAAAGATGGATGGCTTCCGTAGTTGATCTCACATGTATGAATCTGAATTGGTTTTCAAAAATATCTACATCCCTCCTCAACCTCCATTTTACCACCCTTTCCCAAACTTTCATAGATATGGCTTAGTAGCTTGATACCTCTATAGTTGTTGCAATTTTGGATATCTCCCTTGTTCTTGTACAATAGTATCATGGTACTCCACTTTTATTCTTGTCCTAAGGATGACATTGAACAACCTGGTTAGCCCTCCCCCCATACCTACTATGTGTGCGCTCTTCCATAGTTCCACAGGGATCTCGTCTGACCCTGTCGCTCTTCCCCCTCTCATCTTACGAATTACCTCTTTAACCTCCTCAAAGTTTATACACCTGCCATATCCAACATCTCAACGGCTCTCGAGATGCTCTAAATGACCCGTCACAATTTTCAAGTCCCTCTCTTCATTTAGGAGCTTATGAAAGTAAGCTTTCCATATTATGAGTGCTCGTCCATCAATATTGTGACATCCTCACCTTTGGTGCACCGCACTTAATCCAGAGACTTATCAAATAACTCATTTGAGAAATTCCCAAAATTAATACTTCATTAATTTTTCAAGGGATATCCAGAAAGTAGACGAAATTCTAATAAAGTAATCACACTCAAAGGCCAAAAATGATACTCTCTCCATTCACTTTATGTGGAAAAATTTGAACTGACATTGTGTTTAAGATGAAAATTGAAATTTGTGGTCTAAAATAAAGTATTTGTGTGGCTATAAATTATTTCATTAAGAATGAAGTATAAATTTTGAAGTTAAATTGTTTCCAGTTGTAGTTCTTTTTAGAATAAAATCATATTACTATAAAAGTGTGTACTCAAAATAGGAAAAGTTGAATTACCTAAATGTCCTTTGAAAACTTAAAATTACCCTACTTCTATAAAAAAGAGTTCGAAATAATAGAAACAAAACTCATGTTACATATTTCTTCACGAACAGATACGACCATTCATAATTTTTATGAAAGTTATCTTGCCCAATAATTTGTCACCCAACCACTAGCACTTCAGAAGCAACTAGAACATTATAAAAAACAGTAAAACGACGCGAAGGTTAAACACAAACAGTATAAACCGAACTAATTGTAGCCATGAGTGAAGCATATTGAACTGAATTCGTGGTACCAAGAGAAGGACTGCCGTGGAACTTGATCTTCTTATCAAGATTTCCTTTATTTAGCACTCAGAAGCCAAAATATGATGTTTAACTTGATGGGTTGCAAAGTACATTGTTGCTCTAAAGGGAATAAAGGCTGAAAGCAGGAGGCTATGAATCAGACAATATACATTTGGATTTGGAGACGACGTTGATTTAATTAACACTCATTTTGCATTGTGTTTCAACGACTGTGAAGCCAATGTGGTCTAAAATGCTTTGGAAGGAATTTTGAACAAGTCGTCAACCTGAGTATTTTGTGGCTCTCCAACCACAGTGATTAGAGGTAAACAGTCAAATTGAGTACTATTTAAGAAGTAGGCGGCAACATTAAGGTTCTACCTTCTTTACCCTATTCATGATTATTTAATTATCTATCCGTTGCAATCTTTAAAATTTAATTAATATTTATCGATATTAGATATATATATATATATAGTCATGATCTCATACTATTACTCCCTCCGTCCCATTTTAGTTGTCGCTTTTAGCTTTTGCACGCCCATTAAAAAAATCAATAAATAGAGTATACATTTTACAATGTTACCCCTATTTAATATATGACTATTAAATTTTTCTTGAAAATACCTTTAATAATTAAGGGTATACTTGGAAATAATGAGCAAATAATGTATTGAAATCCTAAAGCGTCAACTAATTTGGGACAAACGAATCTTGCAAAAGCGTCAACTAATTTGGGACGGAGGGAGTATCTCATAAGTATTTAGGAATGTTTAGTGTCACGATGGATCATTTTGTCATGAGATAATCAGTATTGTTTCTTCTAAAAAAACTTAGGTCCATCAATCAACATCGTACATCGTGTATCTTGCGAGGTTTTACCCGATCATAGAGTTACTGTTTAGTTTACATAATATATTTAATCGTCTATGCAAAGTTAGACGTTTGTATGAAATGAAGTTTCAAAGTTTGTTTTAAGCTTGGAACAAACTTTCATTAGAAATTTGTTCTCTTTACTGATTTAATATTGTATCAATTGACCTTTTAATTTGTACTCTTCTAACATGTTACTTGCATTATTCAGTCATACAGTTATTAGTACTTCAGCTTACAAATTACAATTATTTCAATATATAACTAAAACGACAATAGCTACTGTCAACGCGCGTACAGACAATTTTAAAGGTCCATATTATGCTGTGCTCTAACAAAATAATTGTGTATTATAGAACTCGACATATACGTGCAACGCACGTACCGAGATACTAGTATAAAATAATAAGATAGATGACTCTTGGCACCAATTCTGCTCAAGTGTTGAGAGGTTTAACCCAGTTCCAACTTCAAAAATTGTGAAATGGATTAAACCTCCTGTAAACACTGTCAAAATAAACACAGATGGGAGTTTCTCAAAAGATAATGTTGGGATAGGAGGAATTGTTAGAGATAATCTGGGTAATCTAATCATGGCCTTCTCAGCACCTATTCAGTGCACTTCTAACAATCAAGCTGAGGCAATTGCTGCAAAAAATTGTCTACAATGGTGCTTAAATAATGGTTTTCACAGATGCATCCTTGAAGTTGACTCCAAGCTAATTGTTGATATGTTGAACAAGGCTAACATAGAGAATTTGAAACTCAGACAATGTATTGAAGACTTAGTTCAAATGCTGGCTCGAGGAGATGTGACTGTGGCTGTTACTCATTGCCTAAGGGAAGAAAACTTTGTTGCAGACAGTTTGGCCAGAGCAAGGCAGGAGGAGGAAAAATGGTACTTTGAATGGCAACAACTCCTCAATCAAGCAGTTGGATTCTATCATACGGATTAATAGAAAACGCCTAGTATTAGACTTAGGTATGCTAAAAGTCCAATTTCTATGTAAGTTAGTGATTCCTAGTTGTAATCAGTTGTTGTGGAATGTACCTCAACTCTTTGTGTCCTTAAACTTCCACTGATGTAACTGTATTTGATATCATAAAACAAAAAAAAAAAAAACCAAAAAAAACAAAAAAAATATTGGTACATAAACTTTTTACTATGAATGAAGTAGAGATTTTGAAATTAAACGGTTTCCAACAGTTACTTTTTTAGAACAGATTAATAAGAAAATGTTGACTTGGAACAGACAGGGAATAGTAGCTACGAGATCGCACCTTCCAATACAATACAAGGATAGAGGTCTATTCTATAATACTTGAAAATTTTTCTTCTTTTTTTAAGTTCAACTTTTCCTCTAACTTATTCTTGTCTTACTTCTATTAATACAATCAATTCTACCAGAGACCCGTTAGTAGCTTTGATGCATTCAATACGAACTTGTATATTCACCATCACCCCGACCAGTTATTTACTCCACTATCCATATTAGCATATGAGTACTGTTAATTCCATCTAAATATTTATATCCCGTGAAATGTCAACTTGCTTTCAATCTTATATCTCACTTGGTTAACAAGTAGTAGTAAATTGATGTATCAATATTCATCACAGTACTTTAGCAAAACAAATGTGAATTCACACAATCAAGTCATGTCAAACATGAATTCTTCATTCAACAAATTTTATTACTCATCGTCATCATGGGAAGAACAGGCAGGGTTTGTTTGGCCTCCGAGATGTTATTGTTGTAACTTTTGTAAGAGAGAATTCAGGTCTGCTCAAGCCCTTGGTGGTCATATGAATGTCCATCGAAGGGATAGAGCCAAACTCAAGCATGATCAGTCACTTTGCCCACAAAACCAAGCAGTACATGATGAAGCTCTTTCAAAGTCTCAGAAAACATCCCCAGCACGTGTCAACTCTTGTAGTAATTCCAAAACTGTTGCTTTAACTAATCATTCGGATGAGCCCACAAATTTCTCTCGTCTTGCTTCTCCTGTAATCAAGAAAAGACTTTGCAGTAGTCCAGATTTGAAAAGAACAAGTGATGAAAAAGGTGCTCGAAAAGAAGTTATTTCGTTGGATGATGAGAGTTATGTTGAAGCAAATCTATCAGTAGGCATATCAATGGCAGCTTCTGAGTATCCCAAGAGACAAAAAAGCAGCATGTTTTTATCATCACCTATACTCCATAAATCATATTGTTGGAGTGATAAATATTGTTTGAGTACTTCAGACAAACTGGGAATAAGAACAAGTTACATGGAGGACATTGATCTTGAGCTCAGGCTAGGTGATCCACCAGCAATTACAAGTTAATTTCAGGGAAACCAAGTTTGCACTAAGTTTAATTAGGGAAAAAGAAACGGTAATCTAATCGATCCATCTCTTTTCTTCTCATCATGTTTTATTACTAGCTGGTTTAGAGTTTAACAACCAAAACTGTCCCTCTTTTTAGTATATGATGATTGGGGAAGTGGTTCTTCTTTTTCTTTTTGGTACGTACTTATCAATTATGGGATTGTCCAGTTAGGAACATCTAACTTTTTTATTGTAGGTGCAATTCAATGTCAGATTAAAGTTATAGTGAAAACATTCCATCGCGATTTACTTAATCAATCACTTCATTCCCCAAACCATCCGCATGATCCCTACCAAATTGTCAAAAGTAAACTGATTTGAATCAAAACAGATTCAAGTTATACACCTCATCTATTCCAAAAAGAATTAATGACACAATTTCTGTATTGGTCTATCAAAAAAAATGACAATTCCTAAATTGGAAATAATTTATTAATTTCAAACTTCTGATTAGCTCAATTTAACCATGTTTTAAAAGTCATCTTAAGTGTCAAGTAAAAGTTGTAAAACTATGAATTATAAATTGAAAATTGGAATAGATGAAGTACATCATCAAATGGATCTTTTAGCAATTTAACATGTTATTGTTGGTTACTTTTAACATTTGTTTTTGGCTACCAAACTAATTCCATATTAAATAAAGTTATCAACATGTTAATTATCTGATTGTATTAATATTTTTAATTTTTACAGTACTGTGGACGTAACTCAAACTCAAGAAGAACTTTCGTAGTAGTGGATGATCTTGGAAATTAGTTTCTTAAAATTGACAGTTTACTTAGCATAACTGAAATCAAAATTAAGAGTCAATACGTTCAAAATACATGCAGTCCATTCGTATAAAATTAAGAGTTAGTAGTTCCAAAATACATGTAGCCTATTACGTACTTAGTACTAGTATATATCATACTTTCTAAATTTTCATTTTTACATGTATGCTGAATTCACGCCATATATAATTGACTCTGTTGAACTCGTCGAAGCTGCTCTATATCGGGTTTGCTGGTTAGATAGCTGCACAAAGCCATGGACAGTGAGTCTTATAAAGACTACGAGTCTTATAAAGAGGACAATGAGTTGACCTATTCTACTCATATACACAGCAATTGAATGAATTCTTGACTTGCAGCTTAGATTTTAATTAAAGTTAAACTTTTGTATATTGATTGTGGCAAAAGAATTTTTAAACTATCATATCACCTGAAGATAATTATAGGTAATTTCTACTATATATAAGTGAAATTAGTACTCTAAAACATAAGATAACACAACAATTGGTTAAAATCTACATTAGGTGTTTACTTCAAATTAGTGAATACGCGAGACTTGTCTTGCATACATGGAATTATCACTTAACCATGGTTACATATTAAAGGATATACTACATTTTTACTTTGATTTATTCCTTCCGGTCCATTTTATATGATGTTTTGGGTGTTTTCACAAATATTAAGAAAATCACCTTTTTAGCATTAATTAGCAACGTAATTGACCATGTTACCCCTTATCCAAGCTATTATTACCTAAAGTTTTGTTTTAAGTCATTTATTAGTAAGGGTGATATGAGAAAAAACCTTCTTGATTTGTGGAAAGATCAAATATTGTGGAATAAAAAAAGTAGGCCAAAACATCATATATTGTGGACCGGAGGGAGTATAACAATGTTAAATTGCTTGGTTTGGTATACATACACGGTGCAGCTAAGTTTTATTGATAATGTAGATTCTTTTACACTTTCAGTGTATAAGTTAAATCCTTTTAATTATCCCTAATTAATTACAGTAATTAGTTTCTCGACAGTTCCAAAATCAAAAGAATCAACTTAAATCCAAAATAAGAATATATTGTACATTGAGAAAAACATTCACCCTATTATTTTCGATGTAGGTTATCGTATTAGTTGACACCGTTTCCGCCTCCTTTTGTTTTTACATTTGCATCATTGCATGTATGGAATATAGTAGTAATACACAATACACATACACTACAAGCTATAACATGACGGTGAAATGCCAAGAACAGAAGCCACCAACCAACCTAAAAACCTATTACTCACAAACCCTTCAAAATCATGGAAAAGAACGAAAATGATCAGAATCTTCAAAAGGCCTATTATAACAAGCTTACAGCTAGGTAGTAGTACTAGTTAATACCGAAGGTTCTTGCAGAGTACACGGCGACTGCTCTCCTTCAGTACTGTGTCTTCTTAAATTCTTTAAAAAGATAACTGATGGAACACATCATTTGACTTAAGTTGGTTCTTGCATAGGTATTGAGAATGTAGCTAAATATGGTGGAAAGTTAATGACAGCCCAACAAAGCTTATTCTATAATTGGATGGGTTATTGATCAAGACTTTGCTTTCTTTTGGCAAGTCTTGAGAAGTTGGCCACTCTGCTTTTTCTTCCCGCGGATTAATGAAATCGCAACAGAAGGGAACTCAGAAGGTATATAAGGGAATACTTCAGATTTTGGTGGGTGCAATAACTGGCGCATAAGTACATGGAGAGTAACTTAGCTTCTTTATTCATGTTTGCCAAAAAAAGATAGGGTTTCCTGAGCTTTACTGATGTCTGATCATACCTGTTGAGGCTTTACAGGTACATAGTCGTCACAGACTTGCACATTGGACTATGCATTGTCTGCTTCTCCTTTGCTATCAAAGAATTTGCTGGAATTCATCGCTCCCGTTCTTTTTCTCTTTCCTTTTTTCTGAACTTAAAAATCATGCTTACTTTTAGTGAAGCCTTTGGTGTTCTTGAAGTCGCACGTGTTGTACAATCTTTTAGAACAACATACCCAGTTTATCCCACACGTGGGATATGGAGAGAGTAAGATGTACGCAGATCTTACCCTATCAAAGTGGAGAGACTGTTTCCAATAGACCCTCGGCTAGAAAAATAAAAGATAATTTTAAATAACTCTGAAAATCAGGACAACAATACAATAAATAGACAACAAATATAATGCTAGAGAGAAAGATAAAACTAATGCTGATCCAAAATAAACATAAAATCAGTAGATATAACGGTGCAAACTAAGATGTGAATCTGCTATTTACATGAAATACAACATCCAAAAAGAGACCAGACACTCGACTATTACCTAACCTTCTACCCTAATCTCCAACCTTCATGCCTCCTATCTAAGGTCATGTCCTCGGTGATCTGGATCTGGGTCATGTCTTATCGGATCACCTCGGCCCAGTTCTTCTTCGGTCTACCTCTACCTCTCTGTAGACTCAGCACTTGCAACCTCTCACACCTCCTTACTGAAGCATCTACACACCTCCTATTCACGTGTCCAAACTATAGCAACCGTACAACCTTTTAAATGTTTAAATTTATGCACCAATGATTTTAAATAACTTTTATGCTATCAGATTATCATGACAATTAATGTAAAAGAAAAAAGTCCTTATCAGTGTACGTACTTAAAACTTAAAACTTTTACATTTAATTAAAAGCCTCAAAGATTTTACAACTATAACTCTAAGTATCAACTTTAATTTACCTACTGAAATGTAGCTTTTTGTGGGGAAAAAAACAAAACCCCTCTTAAGAAGGTTGAAAACTAACTATTCCCTGTGTGCCAATTTATAAAGATCTAACATAAATTTTTATGACTTATTTTAAACCACAAATTCTAAAAAAATTTATTTTATTTTTTTAAACACTACTAAAAAAACAGGGATTTTCGACCGCCAAATCGGTCGAACAACGGTCGACATTTCGACCGATCTTCGACCGATTGAGGTGGTCGACCCAAATAAGGTCGAAAATATCCCTTCGACCGAAATTCGGTCGAACGTCGACCGACATTCGACCGACTTTCGGTCGAAGAACATGGACCATATTTTTTAAAGTGACATATTCTTCGACCGAAAGTCGGTCGACGTTCGACCGAATTTTGGTCGAAGGGCTATCGACCGAATTTCGGTCGAAGAACCTTTCGACCGAAATTCGGTCGAAAGGTTGGTAAATTGTTTTGACCAACCTTTCGACCGAAAGTCGGTCGAAAACCTGTAAAAACCTGCAATAGAAAATCTGAAATTAGCCCTACACCACCTGTAAATTCAGCAACACGCAGAAAAACCAGACAAAACACATTCATAAACGATATGAAACAACGCTAACAAAGCCAAACAATAGAAAGAAGTCTTTCAACATTAGTTCTAGTGTTACAATTATCAAACAAACTTAACAAACAGTTTAAGGTTCAACTATCACCATCAGACGGATGGGATAGAATACCCGGCTACTTGGTACGGTCATGATGCCATCTCATGTGTGGAGCAGAACTCATCGAAGCATACAGCCTCTTTAACCGGGGTATAAGGGGCAAGTAATGCATCGACTTAACAGGCTTCGGCTTCTTTTTAGGATTTTGCTCAGGCTTATATCGAGGCTCCTCACAAAATCTACATGTCACGAGGTCTGCATCATCCTTATAATACAACATGCAACCATTAACACAACAATGAATCTTCTCGGCAGAAAGACCCAACGAGGAAACCAACTTCTTAGTGAAGTAATAATTAGTTGGTAAGGCCATATTTGTCGGATTGAGTTCATTCATAAGGCCAATGATGGAATCCATGGCAGCTTGAGAAATACTAAAATCTGATTTGATACTCATCAATCTAACAACAACCGACAACTGGGAATGCACCGAGCCCTCATAAAATAGACGACTTGTTTCCTCCAACAGTTTATAGAATTGATTTGCCTCGGCATTGGGAATGTGCTCAATGTTTGGCTGTGATGTATCCGGCTGAAGAGGATCATTAGCCGGGTACATCCCAAAAGCATCATTTACCATATCTTCCATTCTATACCCGACTGCTTGGTTTGGTTCCACAACCGGAGAACTCATACCGCCATGAATATTTTCAAGATTTTGAAGGTGCTGCTGCAAGTCCCAAAGCTCTCCATGATTATACCAAACGTAGTAATTTGGCATAAACCCCTTCTTATACAGATGTACCTCTACATTCTCCAAAATCTTATATCTTTACACATTTGCATTTTTCACATGGACACCTAATTTTGCCATACCTTAAATAATCGTCTGTGTTGCGGGCTATATCAAGAAATTCCATAACACCTGCTACAAACGAAGGCCTCAACCCCCGCCGCTCGGGAAAATTTCTATTATCCATCCACAAACGACGTCGATTAATGTCCATATCTACACAAACATTGCAAGATTAAGAAACAATATGTATGATTTTTTATATTAGCTTGCCACTTTTTTGTAATCACTATAGCAAGATTAATGTGGTCGGGTTTGTTAATGCTCACAACTTGTTTGATGAAATGCTCCAAACAAACAATATTTTCTTATAACACCCTATTTATTACTATTATCAAAGCAATTCAAACCAACAAAAACTTATTCGTTTTAGGCATAACATGTTCATCTTCTCAACAATACCAAAGCAACAACACATTCCAAACAACACTACCAAACAATTCCATCAATCCCCAACAACTACAACAATCCCAAACAACACAAACCTAACTTTATAATAGCTAACAACACCAAACAAGTTCTTCAACATCAACAATAACTACAATAAACAAATTAACTAATAATTAACTACCTATGCAATATTATAGGCCGAAATTAAAAAATAATTCAAAAAATAATTAAATTCGAATTTAATAAAAACAAAAAAAAAACTTACCTCGAGGTTGATTTGTGCTCCAATAGCACCTAGTAATGATTCCCCACTGGTTATATGCTTAAGAACTACAAAAAAAAAAACTGAGCAAAAAAGTTAGGGTTTAAGTATTAGAAAATAATTAAAATAACCATAAAACTAAGAATTTACCTTGAATTTCTTGTTATATGTAGTGTTTAGGAGGGTAGAATGTGTTTGATTTTTGATTTTGGGGGTGAGTTATGGTGGTTTTCGGGTATAGAGGTTTGGGGGGGTGTTTAGAGAGATTTTTAGTGTTTGGGGAAGAAGATAGAAATGGGGAAAGGGAGGTTCTGCTGAAACTTAAAACGGGTAGATCGACCGATATTCGGTCGAAAGGTACAAAAAAAAATTTTGTTCGACCGCTTTCCCTATTTCGACCGATTTTCGGTCAATAGATGGTAGTCGAAAAAGACAGTATTTTTAGTAGTGTTTCCATTACTTTTGATCCTTCTTTTGCATCCCATTTATATGTGTTAACCAAGTTTTCAAGTGTAGGACCAGTTTCAATTGGTAAACAATTTTAATAAATTAAAAATTTCAGTTGCTTAACCGCAAGTGAGAAAAAATCACGACTGTATAACTTATTAATAGAGCTATTTTTTGTGCGGAAATGACACTCTTCCACTAGGCCTTCATACTTCAATTATCAACATTATCGTCACTCAAAAAGGAGATGAAAATCCTTTCGTATTACGAAGGAACACCAGGAGGCTATGCAAATAAATGTTACAGCTACAAAAGAAACTCTTTTTGATTTGGTTTAATTTTTTAAATTATTAAAACCAAATCAAACAAAACAAATAAAATTAAAACCATCAGTTTGGTTATTGTCGGTTTTGTTTGGTATATCGGGTTTTCACAAACAAAATAACAATGCAATGACCATAGTTAGTCGTTTCGGAATTAGGAATTCGATTGGCGAGATGATAGTTTTAAAAGCTCTGTTAGGTCTATTAGAACCTGTATATAAAATTTGAAATAATTCGGACCTCGTTTGGTAGGTTCTCTGAGAAGGTTTTTGTTTCAGTTGCTAGTTAAGCTTAAAAATAGTTTTCGAACTCGATTTAAGTAAATGAGTTCCGATTCGAAATCCAAAAGTTGTTTTAGGTTCGCATGGTCATTTTTTACCATTGAAAACTTTTGAAAGCAAATTCTGAGGTCATTCGGATAGTTTTTGCTAAAATTCCGAAAGTTAAAAAATGGACCTCTTTCCATAGGAGCGGTATCTTGAGTTTCGGAGATCTGATGCGAGTTCCGTCTTTGCGAGCATGTCACACAAGTGTTGTATGACTTGTGTATTAATTTTGGGGTCCTCTAAGTCTTGTAGGGTCCCGTTTAAACCCGAATTACATACCAGTTGTTGCTGGTGCAAAAATCTGCACTAAAAGCAGATTATTCAGGCAGTATTAAAGCTTTTTTTAGGCTAATTTATTCATATTCATTCCCAGCACTTTCCAAGTTGGTTTAGGGGATACCTTCATACCAATTCATCCCAAAATCATCAGCTAATATTATTTAATTCCTCAATTTTGTTAACTACTGATTCCTAATTTGGAATCTGTTGATTTGGAGTGGGAAATCGGGTTAGAAACCTAAAATATATGAAATTGAGGAATTTGATGAAATTAAATTCGCACGTGAAAACTAATGATACCATTAGACTGGTGGGATTATGAGGAGTCCAAAAATATATAGCTTATGGGTTTTCGGCTAAGCCCAGACTAGGGGTATTTTGGTTAACTCTTGTCTTTTACCGTCTAAAGGTAAAATACTCTTTCTTCTGGCACTTATAAGTGCGAATATATTTCTTTGGCTTAGAATTTTTTTTTCTGAGGGACGTCAGACCGGAAAAGAAGTTGTCAGTAGCTATTCTGACCCAGGACTTAAGTAAGTGATTATATCCATCTTCTTGATGGCCTTTGTCCTTATGAATATTCTACCACGTGTTTCTTACGTGTGTAGCTGTCGATATGTGTACTTTCTATACCTTAGTTTTGGGTTTACACGGTATATCATATGTTATGACTTATTATTAATTTTGTACTGAGCGTCGGAGTATTACACTCCAGTTATGGGATTGATACACTTCCCCGCAGTCGGTGAGAGTCCCACGCAAGTAAAGGGTTATTATTGTATATATCTCATGGTAGTCGATGAGAGTCCCGTGCTGGAGATAGGTTTCAGGCACATGTGACCCCATTGCATCATGATACATTCATTTCATATCTTTATATGTATTTTGTGAACCGTATGAATTTGTTGCATTGCTTATCTGTGAATGACTTATCTGGTTAAGTGTTATGGCTTCTACTTCTCTGGCTTGTATAGCTATTCGTCGAGGTCGCTAGTTACTCCTCACTTATTGAATCTTTATGACTCACTCCTTCTTTATTTCTTGTTGTATCTTTTCGTTTCGGTAGATTCTGCTCCAGCACCCAGCCAGCCGCGTCATGATTGAGGAGCAGTATGTTCACAGCTATCCACGGTGAGCCAACTTGTTCATTGAGGCCGCCAGCTGTAGATATTATAGTTATTGCTCCATTCGAGAGATGTGTATATCTTTTAAACTTCTTAGACGTCTGATCTGGAAACCTCTGATCCTATGTTGTTAGGTAGTTACCTGTGTTTATTCAAACAACTTGTATTTATATCTATCTTATAAATTTTCATGGGTTATCTGGTGTTATTTTGAATTAGTCTTATATGTTCTAGTTAACTTGATCAATTTCTCATCGTTCCCAAGTAAACTTTATATCATTTGAACTGATTTAGTCGATTGGGTTTGCCTGATAGGCCTACGGCAGGTAGTTGAGTGCCCGCACGGTCTAGCGAGAAATTCGGGTCATGTGAAGCGATGAACATAAGAAAATTGATAAAGAAAACTCTTCACCAAAAATATGATAAATAGGACAAATATATTTTTACTCACCCAAACATTCCTATATGTAATAGGAAGAAGATAGTAATTCAACAAATACTAGAAATTGCATAAAATATTTTTAATATCATTACGAGAAGCATAATAATGCAAAACACTATTAGAAATGTGAGAACTTTTTTACTAAATAGTTCACCTTATTTTTATTGTTGCCTTATTAATTAGTTGAGTCCATTCTTAGATTATTTTATAAAATCAAACAAAATCAAATCAAACCAAACCAAATAAAAGTCAACACTAATAAAGTACTTATATGTATTCATTTTTTCAATTAATCTGGTTCAAATTTTAATTTAGATTTTTAACCAAAGTACACCCCTAAAATAACCTAGCCGACGACAAAGAGTTGAAGTGGGGATGGTGGTGATTACGAGAATTTGATAGTCAATGAAATTCTTATTAATTGTGCCTGAAATAGAGAAACACGCCATTCCCGCGTTCCGCCCCATAGGCATACGATAATGTTGTAGCAGTAAGTAAAGGGAGTCTCATATTATTACTAGTAACTAGTAAAACCCTTGCCGCCCCTAATACTCATTCATACTCCCAAAATCTTAGAAAATTAAATTGACCCATTTTAGGGTCTCTATCAATGATACAACTTAGGTCAGTACTAAAACTTTTATTTCATTGTCAATTAGGGTCAAGTTGTGCATACAATTTATAATCAAATTTAATTTATGGACTTGGAGTCTTAGAGTTAAAACAATTGATTCTACCCTAGGTGAAATGAATTATTTTGTGTAAGCATTAACTTCAGCATGCCTGCCTCATAAATTTCATTTTCTTACTTTTACATTTGCTTTTTCGATTAGGTTAATTGTTGAGGATGTATAAAAAACGTGAATGCATTTCTTAGTTGTGCTTGTTGCTTCTGTCATCAGATGACATCTAATTGGATTAATGAAGAAGCCCGTATGCATAATCAATGAACTTATTTACTTTGGTTGTTTGATAAACTGAACGAAACGTTGCTGATTCCACTTTATTATTGCACGTTATTGAGCACGATCGTGTAATGATATCTTAACTTGTCGTGCATAAACATGTTTTCTAGAGTATGAAGTTGTGATGTGGATGAAGGATTACAAGGTTTGCTGGTTCACACCATGTCTCATGAATTGGACACGCGGAAAGTGGGGATGGGGGAGGGGGCTCGCATTGCCATTCCGTTTTACCTATGACATGATGCTCAGGAGCAGCCTTTCTTTAATTGAATTTCTTTTCCTGACTTGATTTCATTCCAAAGATCTCTTACACTTCTGGATTATGAAGTTGTGATGTGGATGAGGATTACAGGTTCGGTGGTTCACGCCATGTCTCATGAATAGGAAATGCGGGAAGTGGGGATGGGGGAGGGTGCTCGCATTGCCATTCCGTTTTACCTATGACATGATGCTCAGGAGCAGCCTTTCTTTAATTGAATTTCTTTTCCTGACTTGATTTCATTCCAAAGATCTCTTACACTTAAAGTATACTATCAGTGGATTGTGAACTTTTCAGTTACTCTTCACTTTTGTGGATTTGTATCTTAGTGTCCTCTTTGGCAATCCAATGGATAGATAGTACCGTATTGTTCAATTTTAGAACTCAATAATTTGGGGATGCCAGTCAGTTTCGTTTCATCCTTTCGTTGGTGATGCTATATACACGTGGTGGCTGTTGATAAGTGTGTCTTTTGGTAGTTGTCCTCGGTTCATCTTTTTTGCTCTGATACATGTAAATCCAATGGACAAAACAGTTAATCTGTCAGTGAGTCAACTATAACCTCTTTCCCCTTGCTGCGATGCAAGAGTTCAATTATTGGGCTTGTCTTTATTGAGAAGCAACTTTGATTTTGCATTAAGGCACAGAAAGATAATTCATTTTTAGTGTGAAATGAGTCTGAATTTCATTTAGAGTCACCTGTTACCATACTCGTCAACCTTCAACTTTTGTCATCTTTGCTTGCGTAGTTGCCCTAATTGCTATAGACCTTGCTCTTAAGTCTTATCCCATCTTTCTGCAGGTAGTTAATCTTTTCATGGAGAGTTTGATATATCTTCTTCTATAAGCTAGAATCAGTGGTATCTGGCACTCAAAATGAATGGCTACAGTTTGTTGGAGCATACACTCCAGAGTATACTTCGCTCTATCAATCCTTTGGAGGAGGATTGGTCCGTAAGATTTCAACTGATTCACGAACTTCGAGCTGTGGTTGAAAACATTGAAAGCCTGAGAGGTAATTTGAAGCACTGATACTTATTTTTACTTCCTGATTCAGCGGAATTTTGGTTGGTTAGAGTACTTGGTTATCACTTGTAGACAAGAGCTTGGTTTTCCAATCAAGTAAACTATGATGTACAATGTTGCGGGTTGGTATGTAAGGGTGTGTCTAGGTACCGAAAAGACAATGGACGATGTTTTCCTTGTAATTTTAACTACTCATCTCATACCCTTATTGATTTCAAATTTAGAAAATATTCTTCTCAACTTTGGAAGACCATGCTGTTAAAGATTAATTCACTCGAATGAACAGCTTCATCTGGTCTTCCGAATTTCTGCTTACCTGTATATTAGATGCTAATTTGGTGAAGCTCTAAGTTCTTTTTCTGGAATTACCGATCTTTGGGTCTTTTTGGTATGTTAGGTGAAGACTTAGATACTGTTATGTTAACATGCGCAAAGCTCATTATTCTCACATTCAACTGACCAGGGGCAACTGTAGAGCCATTTGGATCTTTTGTGTCAAATCTTTTTACTAGATGGGGAGATCTTGATATTTCTATAGAGTTGCCCAATGGATCTTATATCTCATCTGCTGGGAAGAAGCTCAAGCAAAGTCTGCTTGGGGATGTACTAAAAGCTTTGAGAGCTAAAGGTATGATCTCATGATTAATGTGCTTTGCTAAATAGATTATTTCTTTGTCGCTACCATCTTTATTATGAAAATAGTCCATCGGTGACAAGGTTCAATGGTCTACAGTTCGAAAATTTCCCAATGAAAATTAAACATGCTCAAAGCACTTGGTGGACCTAGTAATATTCTTTTTGGGTTGCTGAAATAGAAGATAAATAACAGGGAGTTTTTCTTTGGAAAATGAGAAAGGGCTTAGAACCGTTAAATAAAGGAAAAGAGCCGCAGTTTTATTGCGAAGGAGCCGAAAGAACGATTACCAGTGATTCCGAGGCCTAACATTCAGATATCAATATTAGTTCTTTAGCAACTCCTGTAGGAAATTTCCAAGTGTTTCCTGAAACTGGATATCAATTTTCAGTGCTGCCTGTAACTAGATATCAATTCTGTGGCCCTCTGTTGTCAAAATGAGTACTCACTGAAATTCAAATATAGCTCTGTCTACTTTCTTAAATATCTTATCCAGTTGCCAGATATTATGTAAGAATCACAGTTAATTATTCTCGTGGAGTGAGGAGTATATTTCTTATTTTATCCCAATCTTGTGGCCATAAGAGAAGCACTCATGTTAGTATGTAGGATTGAATATAAGTAGCTATCATCTCATGCGATTGTGAGAGATGCATTGTAGTACATGAGCTCACTTCTTTGCTTCGTTTTCCTTGTTAGCTCATCATGGTAGCTGACGTTCTCAAAATTAAAATCTGGACCTTATCTGAGCTCTGATGTACCCCATTGATGTGGCAATTTGAAATGAGAAATCATTGTGTCATGGAATGCCTTCAAATATTCATCAATTTAGCAGCAACAGCCTAAGTAGTAGGGTTTTGAATGCATTGCTTTGCCAGTTTGTTCACTTGTTTAGCTATTTTATAGGCTATGGTGGGTTCGAAACCATATGTGTTTATTCTTAAGTATGAACCCACTTTTCTAGGATATTCAAGCGGCCTGTTTGTGTGTGGAAGTAACAAAATCACTAAATAGAAGTGTTGGTACACAATTTGAGTGATAAATGAGTGAAGCAAAATGAGCTGAAAATCTTTTGCCCAAAATTATGTTTAGGCGATTTAGATACAAAATCTTGAAGGTATTTATGATGGTACTCTTACTCTTGACAGGTTTATTACTTAGCATTGTTAAGACAGAATATTATGCATTTATAAGCTTATTCCAATATTTTAGATGATCCAATCTCGCCCATCGAGAGACTCCTTTTGTCAGGCCCCAAAAAGACGAAAAGGATTTTGTATAGTGATTGTGTCAAGAATAAATAAGAGGCAGACTAACATGGCAGATTGGACCTTGTTTTTTAATATCTTTGGAGTTTAATGGGTTATACCTGGTTGAATGAAGGAGTTGATGATCAGCATCTCAATGGAAAGAACAGTTCCTCTATGCATAATCTGGACAGTTCGGAAAGAAGGAACCCGGAGATGTTTTGAAGGAAAAGCGAAGACATTACATAAATTAAAATTCAAATGCTTTCGAAATTTCTCTTTGGTTTAGAAGCAAGTTTTATGTGATTTCGTCTCTCTTATGGACCTTATAGAATCCTTTGCATAGTGATATACTAGCTGGTCTACACGTCATGTACATATTTCAGTAGTTCCTTAGTGCTGTTTTTGTGACTAAAAATAATGAGTATATAAGAGATGCACTTGCCGAAAGTGATGCTCAAAAACAGCTTAAAAATAAAGGGATGTGAAAGCTGTTTGCTCAGACTATGTATTTATCCAAGTGTATTGATCCAAGGAATGTAAAAGTTGTTTGCTCAGACTATATTTTTATCCAACTGTATTGGTACTTGTCCGAGCCAAACCTAGCTGTTTTTCTCCTTTTCTTTAATTTTGGTTTTATTTAATGGAGGATCCTCTTGGCATTGTTGGAGAAAAGTCGAACAATCTTCACCCTGGTTTGTTTCTTGCTTTTAAGATTGTGTTGCTAAATCATTGCTTGCACTGCTTCTCAGGTGGATGCCGAAAGCTGCAATTTATTACCAATGCGAGAGTCCCAATCTTAAAGTTTCAGGGAAACAACAATATTTCTTGTGATATATCAATCAATAATTTGAGTGGCCAAATGAAATCCAAAATATTATACTGGATTAGCATGATTGATGGACGGTTTCGTGATATGGTTTTATTGGTATGTGCTCATAACCAAGAAGATGAGGCTACCTTTGAATACTGTGGCTTGCTTTGATGACCTGTCCTCTGTGTGCAGGTAAAAGAATGGGCTAAGGCAAATAATATCAATGATTCGAAGACTGGAACTTTGAACTCGTATTCTCTCAGCTTGTTAGTTGTCTTCCACTTTCAGGTAATTTTTCATTGCCTTGGTTTTAACTAGGCAGTTTCAAGTCTCACATACCCAATGTATTGAAGAATATGAATGGTATAGCTGGTAGGGTAATAAGCTCTGAATTTCTCAGTACGAAATAGGATTTTATCTAAAGCAAATACATGATATAGATCCTTCTTTAGCAAAAGAATAGGAGAAGGAAAAAGGGAAAGAAATAAAAAGAGACAAGATTTTTATATAGTTTTCTCATTAGTAGCTTTTACATTTTTATTATTAAAAAAGAGAGGAAGCATAAGGAAAACAAGGATAAAAAGAAACGAGAAGAGAGAACTTTTAATCAGTAAGCAAGGAATGAGAAACACCTGTCAGAGATGGGTGATTTTCAGGGAAAACTGCGCGGGGAAGTCACTCACACCAAATGATTGTCTCATAAGTAAGTGAATACTAAAAAATAAGAAAGATAGGCTGGGAAAGAAAAGGTAGATAATGTTTTCTGGATCTCTAATTTTCAACTAGTGGTTTATATCAACTTTTCTGCATCTGATTCTCTACATTGTTGTTGGTCATGTTCCTTTTTTAAGACTGTTGAGGTTCTATTAAATATTCTCATTTTATATTTCGTGTATGTGTGTGTATATATATATATATATATATTATATATAATTAATGGAATTTCTCCTTTTCCCTCGATCTTAGCTAGCCTACTGGTTTTTGCAGACATGTGTACCTGCAATTTTACCACCTCTTAAAGAAATATATCCAGGAAATATGATTGATGATCTTACAGGTACTTAAATGATTGATTGTTCTTGATGTTTGAATATGCTGATGCATCTTTCTTTGTGAATCTAAATGTAGTTTGGCGTGAGCTCTACTTCTGATACTTTAATAGTTCTTCCTCCAAAAAATTAGGTGGCATTTGTTTTTGCATTTTCTTTTTTAAAAAAGTTGCAATAGTTGTTTCCACTAATTTGTTTGTTTTAGTTTTATCAAGAACTTTTTGCTAAATATTTTTCCAAAATACTGTTCCCGAAGTGGTTTTAGGATGTATTAACATAAAAGGGCTTCCACTCACAAAGCACTCACAAATCCTCAAAAAAAATTGCAACTACCCAGACTTGTTTTCTTTGTTTGATTGGTATATGTATTGCATTAAAGGCAGCAAAATGCTGCTAAGTATTTACATCGGAAAGGCTCATTACAGAAGACTTAGTGAACTCAAAACGGCAATCATGGCTACAAAGTCATAAGCAATTGTCATGTTACACCAACATAACAGTAAAGAGATGTATTTGAACTTAATAATCCCTCTATCTCAATGTATATGTTATAGTTTGACTGGCAAGAAGTTTAAGAAAGAAATGAAGACTTTTGAAACTTTTGGTCTAAAATATGTCATGACATTTGTGTGGTTATAAAGCTTTTAGAACTTGTGATCTTAAACATTTCATAGGATTTGTGTTGCTTTAAAAGCTTCTTATCAAGGGTAAAATGGGAAGTTCAAGTTGAATTGTTTTCAATTATAGAAATATGACATTCTTTTTGGAACAGACTAATAAGGAAGCTTCTACAATGTTTAGGATGAAATGCCAAACCTGTATTGCAACAGAGTCATTTTCCCTTTTTGCACAACTTCTTCGAGAAAGTTTGTTTGAAAAACTTTTGCCAAAACTTGTTTAAATGGTTCCTTCATAATTTAAAGATACTAAGTAGAATTTTTGTCAATTGAAGTAGTCGAGTTATTGAGTTAGTAAGAACTGTTATTAAGTTCATTTGATGGAATTCAATATAAGGCAGTACAACTCTTCCCCGCGACAGATTAAGAATGGCAATAATCAGCATCAGGGAGGAGATGAGAGGAGCGGGGAAGGTAAAAATAAAAAGTGAGGGATTTAAGGAGTTTGAAGTACTCTATCAGCCATGTATCACAAGGGAAGCATAGGGAAGGACCGGAGGAGGAGATAGGAGGTTTGGAGGAGGGGGGGAGGATATAAGGAGTTTTCCTTGCGAAGGTTAAGGCAGTTTCATGTAACATTTCAAGATCTTTGGGTTTGAGAGTTTAAGGTTACTATTATATTTTTACGCTACTAATAATATTTGACTTTTCCACTGTTTGAATTGGTTTATTGCAAATGAGAGGATAACTCTACAAGATATCAGATCAGTGATAGCATTTATTTATTTTTCTTATCTTTTTCAATATTGCCGTGGAGAATACATCAAAGCAAGGCGGCAAACAAATACTATTAAGTGTAAGCTCTTGTGAGGGGATGAGTGACCAGATAAAGGTCCATCAATCTGGGGTTGAGGGACCGAAGAGTAGCACCATTTTTCTGGAGGGAAACTAAAAATGCAAGAAATTCCAGAGTTAATAAGTAGAAGCTTGTCCGAAGGAAGATGGGTAAGAAATGAGATGGTCCATGCTAGGGAAGAGGAAGCTGAAACTCCCGACACATGAGAAAGGGGAAGATCTCCATTTCCCCAGGATTGTTAATTTCATGGAAATACGTATATAATGGGATTTTTGTGGAAAATTATGTATCAGTAGGGAGGGGTCAAAAAGAAGTTTTAGGAAGAGATATCTAGGCTGGTGTTGGCATGTAAAAGAGAAAAAGAAGGAAAAGTATAATAGGTCAACAAGGAAGTGATTCAGATTACTAGAAAATCCTGAATTTTGCAAGTCTGTTGGTGGACTTTATTTGAGGTCTCTGCAATTGAGCTAATCAAAGCTAACTAAGCACTTTCAGTAAGCAAAAATCAAAAGAATATAGAGTAAAGGTGTCGTATACGTGTAATAAAACTGCTACAATGTTAATTTAGGTTAATGGGACTGATTTTGCCTAAATTTAATGACTAGTAATATATTTGCAATGGTATAGGCTCAATTACATGTGTATCAATATATCATTCAGTAACTTTTCCTTCCCTTCCTGATGTATAGACAGCTCCCACTGAGCTACTCCCTCAGGTTGATAAGATCTGTTAACTGAAGGCATCAGTATGAACTGTTAATTAAAGGATAGGAACAAAAGTAGATAAACTAAGTGGCAAGTAATATTCATCCATATTATAGACTCCATTTTTGCTGTCGAGCAATTTAACAGTGCCATACCTATGATGACATCGTTCAGAACGACAAGTCTTTCTCCATTTTCAATCAGAAGTAATAGAACTTCTTTGCTTTTTGTGACACTTATTTCTGCGATGTTTTGCTTAATACTTCAATTGTTCATATTTATATGATAGTTTTTGGTTTGGACATTCTAAAATATTTGACGCCATTACATTCCTACACAACATTAACAACTTTCAAGAATTCTAATTTATTAAACTGTTTACGGTGTAAACTATGTGATGATGTCTTAATGTCAAACTGACTTTCAACATTACTTTCATATTTTTCTTCCACTTTCACTAATAACATATATAAGTCAGTTCATTTTATACTTTGTTCCAATCCTATACCTTTGTGATAAAATGAAAGGGTGAGAGAAACTTCTTTGGGCTTGCTTTGATAATCTTGTCCTCCATAACGTAATGTAACAGCCCTAACCCACTAGTGAAATTGTCCGCTCTGGGCCTAGGCCCGCACGGGTTTAAAACGCGTCGCTAGGGTCTAAGGCATGTTTACTTAAATAAACAGGATCACTCCTGTGTTATGCCGATGTGGGACATTTATTAGCTGGGGTGTTACATACACCCCCTATTATGGACTCAGCGAAGGTTTGCCCCGCGTACCCGGGACTCAGCACTGACTCTGCCCCGCATCGACAAGGCTGACACGGAGTGGCTCTGATACCATCTGTAACAGCCCTAGCCCGCTAGTGAAATTGTCCGCTCTGGGCCTAGGCTCGCACTGGTTTAAAACGCGTCGCTAGGGTCTAAGGCATGTTTACTTAAATACCCAGGATCACTCCTGTGTTATGCCGATGTGGGACATTTATTAGCTGCGGTGTTACACGTAAGCACTGGGTTTCATGGTCTGGGTGCTCTAGGACTAACCTCAGAGGTTTACCTAAGATATAATTACACATGGATGTTCTTCAAAAATAATACACATGGATGCATGCCTTTGTTAAGGCATATTAATGGTAATTTAGTTCTCATTACGAGGAACAGTTTATTATTGCAATGGGTTGTCAAATGCAGCGACTGGCAACTCCTGTGGCCCTAACTTCATTTGTGAATACCAATACCAGATTAAAATGGACAAGTAGAAAGCCCAAAGACAATTCACTTGGTTTCTACACAAGCCTACTATGGCTGACTCATCTGTTTTATTACATTACCTTTCCCTATTCTCTGTTTTAGACCCATATAACTAAATACCTAATGTTCAACCAGTCTATTTGGAAATACTTTTGCAGGTGTTAGGGCTAACGCAGAGAAGTTGATTGAAGAAACATGTGCTATGAATATAAATCGGCTTAGATCAAATAAGTCACGAGCGATTAATAAGAGTTCTCTGTCTGAGCTTTTCATCTCGTTCATAGCAAAGGTCGTAACTTGTCCAAGGTTTTATTGTCTGTCATGTTTGTCATATGATGTTGAACCTATACTATTCTAACATATTTTTTAAAAAAAAAAAAATTTATGACTATCTTGGAGGTGCTTGTTTCTATAACAATGTTGCAAGAGAAACTGACTTTAATCCTCTATATAGTTCTGCGATATCAGTTTGAAAGCCTCTGCTCAAGGAATTAGCCCATTTGCTGGCCAGTGGGAGGACATTGAGGGTAACATGAGATGGCTGCCTAAAACATACACATTGTTTGTAAGATCTCTCTCTCTCTCACACACACACACAGAGACGCACACCCCTCATGAGCCGCACTCTCTCTCTCTCTCTCTCTCTCTTTTTTTTTTTTTTTTTGACATTCAAGTTACTGCATCCAGGTTGAGGATCCCTTTGAGCAACCAGTTAATTCAGCAAGGGGTGTAAGCAGTAGGCAACTAACAAGAATAGAAGAAGTTTTCAGGATGACCCATTATATGCTTATTTCGTCGAATCAAAATCAGAATGCAGTTATTTCTACTCTTGTTAGGCCACATGTATCAAAGTTTGTGGCTAGAATACCTTCTAGAAACCAAAATAACTACAGTAGCAATGGCCTTAGGCCGCAACTGCAGGCGCAGAGAGCTAAACAGCTACCCTTGCAAGCGCAGCATCAGCTTGAGGCACAAAGAGCTATACGTCCACCATCACAAGCACACCATCAGCTTCAGGCGCGTCCATTATTACCAGCACAACATCAGGTACAGAGAGCCATACATCCACCATTACAAGCAAAACATCTGCTTCAGGACAAAAGGATGGACAGGAATCAGAATTCAACGGTACAGAGACCCTCACAGCCTATTCGCGTTCAAACACAGCCAGTATGGAGGCCAAAATCTGACAGATAGAAGTGCAAATTGGACTTCTGCTGAAACTAGCATCCTTTCAAGTGCTTTTACTATTTTTTTTTCTTCTGAATGGGGATTGTGCAATGATTGCCTGGACCTTGAGAGACTAGTGAGTCTATTTTGCTAATTTCAGAGAAAAGGACAGTCGAACCTTCGGGGGCATCTGATAAAATTAAAATGATAAAAAGAACATGCACCTTGTCATAATACATTTTGATATGTAATACAGATGTTAGCACTAGTAATGGTTGAATCCGATGCATCATATCGGCTATTCAGGGGTCATTGGTTTATAGACAAGTTATATAGGGATTTGTTATGGAGAGATTGTACATGGATCTGTAATGCTTGGTACAAGGGATTATTGGATTATACAATACATGTGATTATTTGTCATTGAATGGTTAGTTTGATATATTACCTATATGTATACCAAGTTTAATTAGAACATTTGGTTACTTTTTAATCCAAAATAAAATTATGTGGCACTATAAAGGTAAGATTGGTCATTTAGCTTTTCAATCCATGTATTTGGTCATTTTAGCATTTTAATCCATGTACTATTACTAGATGCACTCGTATTTCTTAATTTGCTGCATTGCCTCAAATAATATGTAAACTCTTACACAACTTATGCATGTATTATCTATGTGGAAAACATGGAGAAACCAAATGTTCAATATAAATGTTGATTTTTATGTGGAGATCAAATTTCCTGAAGTTCCAACCAAACAACGTAAGCTTATGTTAATCTTATTGTCGGGATTATATTCATGACGTCAAACCATACGACTCCTTAGAGGTAAATATGCGTTTAGATTTAATTAATTAAATTTATATTTGATAAGGCACCAACAACTCTTTATATTGAAATATTCAGGCGTTCGTTGATACCTACGATATTTGAGTCAAATAGTTATACGGTTAACTAGCAGATGTGATAATAATAATAATGTAGATTATGCCAAAGTGATAACAAGTACAATAAAGGAAGAGTAATAATACCTGTTAAGATGAGATAGTGATGAAGATAATAAAAATAACAATAATGAAATAAACAGTAAAAATCTTATTAATTAGTCGTAGATGGTCCAATGATTAGTCGTAGATGGTTTTAATGGATCTGATCAACAACGCAAGCCACCACAAGAGCAATTCAACAATTGGACAGAACAACAGTAATAGAAGCCAAGTGTTATTTTCAGTAGTATGTGATTATAAGAGGGTAGTAACGTATGTAAAGTTCAGGGGTTACAAATGAGGGGGAAGGGGGAGCATTTATAGATACAGAGTCCTAAAGCTAGGTGAACTCCAATTCCCCCCACGTCTCTCAATGTTTGACTGACTGTTGAGACGTGATAAGACTCCTTCCTAGAATAGCGGAGTCAGTTAGAGCTTCGAGTTTATCTGTTTAAGTGTCCAACTGATACTTTTTCGGTACCTGAGTGTTCGGATCAGACCGATAAGACAAAATCAACCAAAACTGGCCCATCGGGCAAACAGAGCTAAATAAACACAGTCTCTGAGATTCATTCTTCATCTTCCACGTTGTCAGACAATAAACATCCGGTCAGATTTGGCTTATACAACTAGTAATATTCTACATCAACACATGAAAGATGTTGGTATGTAAATAAGTAGATCTTAGACCCTAGTGATGCATTTTAAATTTGTACGGGCCTATGCTTAAAGCGGGCAATATCACTAGCATATTGGACTATCACATATGATATCAGAGCCATTCAGTATCAGCCTTATCAATGCAGGACAAAGTTCAAATGAGTTTAGCCGAATTCTGAAAATGCAGGCAAACCATTCATTTTCCAATTATTCAATTTAAAATTTGAAATCGAAATAATTGACCAAATTAATAATTTAACAGTTGTATGTAGAATTTCTTAATATTATTTAAATAACTAGTACAGTACCCGCGCGATGCGCGGTTGATATCAACCGAAACTAATCACAACAAATCATATTTCTCATAATATCATATATATGATTTTGATGAAACACTTGTACCTACAAAGAAAGTAAAATCTAAATTTTTGAAAGTATTGCACTGAAAGAAAACTAAAAAGACATCACTAAAAATCGTGACATTGCCTAGTAAAAAATTTCAAAGATTACAATTTGGACTTTTAGGAATTTGTCACTTAGCAAAATTATATGGCAAATTCTCCTTTTATAAACGTATTACTAAAGTTTTAGAAGATGAATTTGATCTCATTCATACGGTTTAATGTTTTTCAATTTGCACAATTTCAATGTTTTTCAGTTCACACAACATTTTTGCAAATTTAATAAACTGATATAAGCATGGAGTTGAAATAACTCCTTCAAAGCTAGATTGCCTCCATAATCTTTGAGGATATTGACATGTTCACTTTCATATACCATTCGTTAAATAAGTCTATAGGTTCCATTAAAGCTACCTAGGTTGTAATAAATCAAAATTTTCTTGGCAAATCCTGCATACAACCTCTCTATTAACTTCGAAGCTGCCTAGGTTCGAAATGGTGCTAACATTTCCAAGCTTTCGCCAATGAAACAAAGTATATTTAATTCTAATAGTGCAAATTATAATCATAGTCGGATTATCAAATTCAATAAAAAAATTTATATACTAATAATAGAACATGATATACACTAACCACCAAATATCAACATCCAGAATTCATTTGAACAAAAAAAGTTGTAGAGATGAAAAGATAAAAAGCTTAAAAGAAAGACAGAGATAAATCAATGAATACACTATTTGCTGCTGTTCCAACATTGATTTTTCTGGTATAGAGACAACAATGTAATCCAAAAAGAATCTAATCCCATTAGCATCATATTGCATGGTGCTAATATAAATTTTTCTGTTATAAAAATTAAGTTAACACGCTCAACTCAAAATCAAGACATAGAATTCAAATTCTTGAATAATGAGGTTCGTTACTCGATTTAGTAACTATGGATCTGGACAATAAAATAAAACATAAGATTGTATAAAATTAAATGATATAACCCCAATAATGGAAATATCTTTTCGTGTTAAACTCAGATTAAGTATAACATATCAAATGAATAATGATGTAGTAAAAGAATCAAGTATTGTACAATATTACCTACAAACTTTTATGATAAACATAAACAAAGAAATATGCGAACCTCTAAAAGCAAAGACATCGAAATAGATGAGAACTATCACAATAACGATACTTCTTAACCGAGATAGAAAAAGGAAAATCAAGATAGAACATTAGAAAAATAGAGATAACCTATAAGATCACAGATTTGGATATGTTACTTTAATTAATATAAGCTTACACTTTTTTTTCTCATCTGGTTACTTGAATTCAAACTTTAAAAAAGAAGAAAATGTTAGTATACCTACTACTATAAGGTCTGGCATCAAATTTATTGCTATAAAGGTATTCCTCCACACTATTTTAATTGCATTCATATGGGTTCTTAACAAATCATTCATATATATATATATATATATATATATATATATATATATATATATATATATATATATATAGAGAGAGAGAGAGAGAGAGAGAGAGAGAGAGAGAGAGAGAGAGAGAGAGCAGCGGTGGTTAAAGTTTCTTAGGAGCAACTTTTCGAGGTAGCATACTCTTTGCAATCTGGTGTCAATATATCTTTGGTTTCATCAAGCGTATGAAATATTTCCAAGTACTTCTTATAGCGGCTTCACTAATACAAACTGCATGCATGCCAAATCTATATATTATTAAAGTAGGCATATAATATTAAGAACTATGTTTTAATGAATCTCAGACTTAAACCTTGATGATTTCTTATTTTTTATCCTCCGCGCATATTCTTCTATCCATAAAACAAAGAGGGATTAAAAAGCTAAATGGAAATTTAATGAGTTCTTTAACTACTAAACTTTCTGTAAAATAAGTAGGAGTAGAAAATTTGATAGCATAAAGGGAAAAGTTATCACCACACAATTATTGATTCATCCCACTACTTATATTTTTAGTAACTTCTTCTAATGATAATGCTTTAAAAAAGAGAGAGAAAGAGATACTTGAATTCAAAATTTAAAAAAATAAATAAATAAATACAAACACACGATACTCATGTGGCATTATGTGTAAAACCTTGAGCTCCATGCTTAATAAGTTCAATTACTTGTTCATAAATTCTTAAAATTTTCTTCTAGACCTGTAACAAAAGCCCCATGTTTGAAGATAATAGAATCGAGTAGGTTATCAAACGAAGATAATTTCTTATCCATATAACTTACTTTAAACTTTCATCAATCTAATAATTTTGGTTCTGTACAACAGAAGAAATATCATTATAGTTTATATGGAATTTTGAAGTTGAAAATCCTGAAAAGAAGAATCAATAACGTATTCAAGCACTTTCATATCATGTTATATACCTTTTCTTAAGTAGTCTACTTTGAGCAAGCTAGCTTGTCAAATATAAGGAATATTTTACTGAAAATGATTGAATGCAACAACAGAAAGAAGAGAAGTACCTGACAACAAAGCTTCAATATTCCCAAAGGCTTTGCCCAAGATTTCCGATCAATATTTGTATTAAAAATTAAGTTGATGATAAACCACTTTTTGCATCCTGAATATTAGAACACACCCACATAAAAAGTATTGTCAACACAACAACTATGATTATATACTGTGATTTTGTAAATTTGATGGAGAGAAGTTAAAAGGAACATACAATGTCCTTTAATTCCCATCCAAAATATCTGCCAAGATATCAATGTAAATACTTCAAGTTAAAAACAAAATGAGTAATTCGGTAGTCAGAAAATATAATTAGATGAAACACCATATCTTAAAAAAGAAAAAGAAATACTATCATGAACCTGGAAAAAATATTGTGCGAAGCTGCTAGCGAATCCACATGTAAACCATCCACTATAAAAAGATATTTTTTTTTAGAATTGTAATGCATATAGGATCAACAATGGAGAAAATGTAGCTTCATAACAACCATGCCAAAAACACCATATACTTGGACCATTAAAATGAGCAAGCGTAAGAACCACAATGAAGTATTTTAGGTCGCCAAATATGCATGCAACTCCCACGTCTCCCACTCCCACGATCCCACGTCTCTTCTAGATATCAGTTTTTAACCTTTTCAACTTTCATAGTTATCCCCATTGCCAAATTAATCACGGTAGTTATCTTCTTTTTTTATTTTATATTTAATTTTTTCATAATTATCCCAATATAATTGTCAAGTTAATCACGAATTAATCTGTCTGGACATTTGAATTTAATGAATTTAAATTTTTAAAAGTAGAGAAAACTGCATAGGAGTTAAATATGTTCAAACATTAATTCAAATTACAAACATAATGTGTCGATTCAGTTTCAAATGATAGCCACCTTTAAATTTAGATTTAAGAACTAACAAAAGTAGTTATGTTAATATTTATACATTCTAAAAATTTAGATTTTAGATTAATAGTTAGGGATATGCCACTTGTTAATATTAAAACTAAAAGTAACCATATTATAAATGTAGTAACTAACAACTAATTTTTGTCTTAAAATTACCATGTGTTTTTTTAGCTTATTGCCACTTGGCTAAACATGGTTGGCTACAACACTACTTTTAATATATATATATATATAAGATATAGATATAGATAATTAAAGCAAGATGTTACTCCAACAACAAGTAATGATTGGAAGCGAGAGGAGAAAGGACAAGTGGCAGAAAAGGAGGAGTGACAACACAAGACGCATGGTGAGGGCCGAGTGCCGACCTTCCAGAAAGTTCGAGGGAACTGGTGGCTGTAAATTGCGGAAGCATCTAGCGTCTAGAGGTATGCCACGTGAGAATCCAATGTGGCCGACCCCTTTGCTCTAAAATTGATACGCACCTTCTCACTTGACTAGTACTAGTAAACTTTTCAGACCAACCAAACAAGACTCTCAAAAAAAACAGAAGGACAATATTGAAGTGGTGGTTAACATATTTATTCCATTATACAAGTGGGAATGAATGGTAGTGAAGAAGAAGGTGGGAAAATGGGGAAAGTAGTGTATATGTGGGGATATTTACCTGGAGCATTGCCTCAGAGGTCACCTTTGTTGTCTCCCATTCTTGTCACCCTTCCAACTGCTGGAACTTCCACCTCCTGGAGGGATGTTTCTGGCGGCGGCTGCGGTTTCGCTATGGCCATTTCAGGTTCTCTCTCTTCTTCCCAAAGCCTTCATTATCAAATGAGTTCACATAAATTGAAACGGAGGAACTAATATATTCAATGACTTAAAAGGCTACCATTGGAGCAGTAGTACTCCCTCAGTTCCAGTTTATGTCACAACATTAACCGTTTAATTTCAAAATTACTATTTTACTCTTAATGAAATAATTTATAACAAGTCTTATTTTAGACCACAATTTTATATAATATTTATTTATTTTACTTCATATTTCAAACAATGACATATAAAGTGGAACGAGGTCCATCAGGAAAGTTACTTGTATGGACAACTTTGAATTTCGCTCTTCACTGCGTCATCAGTACCAAGCTATCAAATTGGCTTTTATTAGAAGAATAAATGCTACTCATATGGTTCTCAATCCTTGTAGTATGTGAATTTCTATTTATCTAGGGGCTTTTAATTTGCCTAACGTATTAGCATAAGAAAGTTGCCGAATACTACTTCAGATGGCCAGCCATTAAGAAAAGAAATCATTTTTGCTGTTAAACTGGCTAACATGCGGAAGACTGAGCAATAGAATGAACCGGTTTTAACGATAGTAAGACAAGTGACAACGAACTATCAGACTTTTGCTTTACCTATTTACCTCTATCACATCAACATTTGGAGGGCGCGGAATAAGATATCTTTTACAATTAGCAAGATGAGCAATAAACTCATCTGTTATAGCACAACTCAGCTTTAACAAGATAGCTGAACAGGAAAGTGGGAAAGTGATTGAACAATAAGACATACTTGGTCTGGTTCGATAACACCAAGTTTTTACCCGAAAGTCTTAGGAGGACATGAGAGACCGGGAGCTAACAGAACGGTGGTTGGGCAAGGGCAGAACTCGAGAGCAGCACAAGAGAGACTGAGTGCTACACTGGGGTGGGAACCAAGCGAGAAAAAGCAGGGCTGTGTCATCGCAGGAATGCACACAATCAGACAGCAGATCGAAGCAACGATAGGCAAAGTGGTACGACCAGCCACGGAGTATAAATTGATTAAAAAAAAAGAAAATGAGGAGTAGCTAAAAGAAATAATGTTCGAGAAAGCAAACAGACCACTTGTCTAAACACTGTATATTAACGTGGAACAATGTACCACCTGGAACCATGTCTATAAGAATGTAATGAGAGGAAGAATAGTGAATTGGTGGCAAAGATAGGGACGTGAGTCCGGGGTAAAAAAGGAAGTTAAAGAGGTCCGAAATAGTGTAATTAGGAGCATTAACAATAGGGAGAGAAAGGGGTAGGAATTATTAAGACAAGGTATAGGTAAGAATCCGTATATGTATGTGACCAATGAAATGCTTCATCTCAAAAAGTTAAAGGCGTGTTAGTGTATAAAGAAACTACGAGCAACATTAGCCACATCATTGTGTTGCAGTTTATGTAGGCAAGTTTGTTGAAAAACAATGCTATAGAAGCAAGAAAGGATGAAGACCCTTGACTGACGCCTTTACACAAGCACCTTAAATATGACACATCCATACATTATAATGAATCAAGTTCATTTGAGCAGCTTTAATACTTCTCTTTACGGCTTTATTCAGTATGTTCTTTATTTTTTCCTTTTTTGCAAATGGTAACTCACAGACTTTTATGTGCTTATATCTTCTTTCTTCATCTCTTTTTTTTTAAAAAAAAAAAAAAATCAGATGCTGGCAAGCTTATTACATGGGGTTCAACGGATGATTTAGGGCAAAGCTACTTGACATCTGGAAAACATGGGGTAATCACATATTTTAGTGCCTCAAATTATCGAACCCCCTTCCCCATCATGGACACATGAAATTAACCTACAAAACCTTGCGTTTTAAACTTTTCAAGGAAATTCCAGAGCCTTTTCCCCTGCCAGATGAAGTGTCAATAGTAAAAGCTGCCGCAGGCTGGGCACATTGTGCTGCAGTTACAGGTAGAATGACTTCTTTTCCTAGCAATATTGATGTGTCTGGATAAACAAATGCTGTGTAACCTGGAGCGAGTGCATGCTTGGAGCTTGGCATAATATCTTAAAGAGTGCTTTGCATATTGCGCCCATAATATATGTCTCATTTTATTAATCTGCACCCTATTCTCTCATTTTATTTTCTATTTCCTCCCTAACCTATTCATTTATTTGCAAAACCATTAGAGAGTTCACTTTGAGAGGGTTGAAACTGGAAAGTTTCTTATTCACCATTAGTATTATGGCAGTCAACTGAGAGGGTTAGTATCACTGCAACTTGAATATTTAGCCAAGGAAGTCCTATCTTGATACTTAAAACACGAGATCTAGTTGATTGGCCGTTTCTTATCCTCTTTTTACTCGTTTATGTAAGCTTTTGCAAAGTCGACAAAGATATAGGTCTCAGTTGCCTGTCATTGACGTCTTAGCTCTGACTTTTGACTGGTATATCATTTTTTTTTTTGGATATATATGGTATTAAGACATTCTCTGTTCTGTGAGGTCGTGTTTCATTACAACCTTGGACTTAAAATATTCAACCTTGAAATGCAGAGACTGGAGAAGTTTATACATGGGGATGGAAGGAATGTGTACCGTCTGGAAAGGTTTTTGGGGACTCATCTGTTGGTTCAAGCATGGACAAGGAAGTACATGAGAGGCAGGGTACATTCCTAACAGAACAAGGTATCTTTGGATTAGTTTCGCTGTCAGCAAAAGCAGAATGGTCTATTTTCCTTTTATAGACTAATATTTTGAAGATTAAATTTATTACAGTAAGCCCTCGCTCCCAGGGATCAAGGTCCACGGGTGGCACATTATCTGGTACAGATAGCAAAGGGGGAGAGGATGGTACAAAACGTAGACGGATAGCATCAGCCAAGCAAGCAGCTGAGAGCTCATCGTCAGGTGATGAAAGACTGTCAGCACTGCCTTGTTTAGTTGCAATGAACCCTGGGATGCGGATTGTTAGTGTAGCAGCTGGTGGCCGGCACACACTGGCATTATCAGGTAATTCTTTGTATCTTGGACTAAGTTGCTTCCACATATCATACGTTGCTGGTTAGGCATCTGAATATTTAGTCCTCGGTGAACCAAGGAAGAAAATTTGACATATTTTCCCCGAAGTTTCAGATATTGGACAAGTGTGGGGTTGGGGCTATGGAGGGGAAGGACAGCTAGGCCTGGGCTCCAGGGTTCGAATGGTTTCCTCTCCACACCCTGTGCCGTGCATTGATTCATCTTTTTTCGGAAAGGACAGAACTATGGGCCTTTCTGGAGGAGTACCTGGTTCAGAGGGTCAAAGCCTCAGGATACCTGGGAACTACATAAAGGGAATTGCATGTGGAGGGAGGCATAGTGCAGTAATTACAGGTTCGCATTTTACAAAGTGTTAAGAAAACTGGGTTTGCAGTGGTTGGTTCTTCTTAGCATTTGAGCACTGGATAATCTGTATGTACAGAAGTTATTTCTCGATCTGCACCGACTTACATGCATTTTCATCTTTGTTAAAACTCTTCCGTCCTTATTTTTCCGCTGAGCTTTTTCATTGGTGCTTCATCATAGAACTTCCTGTTTTGCAATCCTTTGATTTACTTATATGATGTCTTCTGTGAACAATCTTATTCTGCTGCGATGTTACTTATTTTGCTAATTGTCAGGGCAGATGCTGGAGCTCTTCTTACTTTTGGTTGGGGATTGTATGGACAAGTGAGTTTCTCTTGTCTAATCTATGCTGTAGTTAGGTTTGAGCGTTTGCATTCTGTGGTTATGCTATGCGTCCATGGTGGAGCGTTGAAATGTAACATACTATGCAGTACAGTACTGCTACACGTAGTCTATATCTTGTTACTATATAAAGGAGTTTTAGCTTGTTTCCCTTTGTCACTACATCATCCTAGGTCGTTCTTTTGGTGGGATCTCCCTGTTATGTATCTTATGGAATCCACTTTTAATTCCCTTAAGGGTCGTTTTTGGTAGAGAAAAGCTATGCGAGGATTAACAATATAGGTATTAGTTATGCTGGGATTAGTAATGCAGGTATTAGTTATGCAAGGATTAATAATGTGGGTATTGGTTATGCGGGGATTAGTAATGTAGGGATTGCAACACATTAGTTATTTCTGAATCATTGATAATACAATGTATAATTTAAAATAGTTCTTTATTGCTTTAAACAAATTTAAAAAAAAAATATTCTTACTAGTATGAGGGTTAGTCTTGTCATTTTAGAAATTTTAATACGCGTATTGCTAGTAGCTGCATTCTTATTCCACCTCCTATCCCATATAAAATAATACATAGATTACCACATAACTTATGCAGGAGGTAATATTTATGAGGAAACCAAAAAAGATTTTTATGTGGGGATTAACATCTTATCAAACGTCAACCAAACATTGTATAAGTTTATGTTGGTTTTTATGTAGGTTTTAGTTCTTCCAAGACCCAAACCAAATGACCCTTCAGTGAATGATTTTGTATTCTCATTCAATCTCAACGTGCATTCTACCACTTTGTGATTCGTTTTGTTTCCACTCGAGAGCATCAGTATAACATTCTGTGTGCGAGTCAGATTGGGTCCATTTGCCTCAGTTCACCATTTTATATGAATCCTGTTATACTTTATTGCTTGAATATATCTGCATCCATAATGTTGTAGGATTAATTAGGCAGTCCTGAACTAATATTCATCTTCAGTCTTTTGATATGTATTTCTTGCTCTTCCATAACAAATGACTACTTTATTGCTTATATGCCAATGCCTAACAGAGATAACAGATTTTAAAGCTGGTTGCCAGAGATACAATTATGCAAAGGACAAAAGGTTAATAGTAAATAATTGTGACTCTCGCCAAAGCAATTGAGTCATATGTTTCCTTGTATTGGCATCTTATGTCATGGTAAATAATCAAGCATCAATTTCAGCAAATTTATGTTGTATTTTGTAGTGTGGCCAAGGAAGCACAGACGATGAGCTGCGTCCAATCTGTGTGTCATCATTATTGGGCATAAGGATAGAAAGTGTTGCAGCAGGGCTCTGGCACACTGTGTGTATTTCTGCTGATGGTGATATATACGCGTTTGGTGGGAATCAATTTGGCCAGCTAGGAACTGCAGCCGAGCAGGCTGAGGTACGTTTTCAACTTTCATTCTTTTTTCCATTAGGCCTGTGGGTGTTGACATTCCAGCATAAAAGAAGTTATCTAATTGGTGGTAACATATCATATTCAAAAGAGTGGTTTAGATGCTTAATGGAAACTGGCAACCTTTTATTAATTGGAAGATCATTACCAGAATTTGTTATCCTTCTGAACTAAAGTTTAAAGCTTAAGATGGAGGAGACTTTTGGCTAGAGTCTTCTAGAACTTTTGTACATTGTGTAGCTAAACCTGCCCTCCTCTATTCTCTTTGTCAGACACTACCACGTCTCCTTGATGCTGCAAGTTTGGAAAACATGCATGCGAAGGTTGTATCATGTGGAGCACGCCATAGTGCTGTAGTCACAGGTACTAGCAAGCATCTCTGTTTTACAAGTTTCCTCCTGCAGGCTACAACTAATGGCATGTTGGGGCTATTAAAAACATAAAGTTGAGTATGTTTTGTATCTTGTTGATGGAAACTAAAATGACAGATTTATGCAACTCACTATTATCTTCTATGTGTGGGTGATTTCATAGTTTGGTCTAGCAGATGCTAGATGTCAGTGTCACATTGTTTCTTATTTTTTCTGAGATATATTCAACAAAGGAACTATTTGTTGATTACAATAATAAGAATGATGGGTAGTGTACAGTGACAATTGGACATAGCTGAAGGACTTCTGTTATCCTCAAAAGCGTAATATCCCGAGTCAGATTACATGTAATGCCATTTTCTTTCCTCAAAATGGAGTTCCGTAGTATGTTTATGAGAAGGGAAGAGCTAAAGCAAATGTTTATAAGTTTTACTAGTAGAACAAAATATTATTTGGTTATCATGTTCAACACTTTTCTTTTATCTTCTTTTGATTATATTAACTTATACATCACTTTGGGCATCTGAGGGAAGATAATCTCAAAGTAATGTAAATTTATCTTTCCCGAGCAGAAATAATGCAAACACTTCACATGTGCTGTGAAAATGCGAAGAAATGGTTAAAATGAGAAAGGTTCTGGGGAGTAGAGGCAATTAGTTATCACTTGATAGATATCTTTGTCGTACCGTTAAAGCGTTAGTATGGTCTTTCTTGTGGTGGAAGGTAGCGAACGAATTATTCTAACTCATATTTACTAGACCGTGGATTATATCCTTGTCTTTTTCTACAACTTATTCTTGCAACTTTTTCTTGTGCAGATGATCGGAAAGTGTTTTGCTGGGGCTGGAACAAGTACGGACAGGTATAAGCTTCAGATGCATTCAGCTCCTTTCTCCCCTCAGATCGGATATGTTTGTTACTTTTGGCCTTAACAGTGAAGTACTTTTACTATAATCTGTTATACTTGTTTAGAGTATGGTTGGAAATTTTACGTTAGCATATTTGAGATCCAATGAGAGTTAAGCTTGATAATCAAATGATTTATCTTGATGCAGCTTGGATTGGGTGATGTGATTGATCGCAATATCCCATGTCAAGTGTCTATTGATGGTTGTATACCAACGAATGTGGCATGTGGCTGGTGGCACACTCTCTTACTAGCTGAATCACCCACTTGAGCTCATCAACATTTATTTCTGGGACACAGTTTTGTTAGGTTAGTTGCTTCCGGTTCCAAATATCTAGTATTACGTATATGTACATACAGTAGTTTGTATACATTCAGTAAACACGTAGTGATTCTTTTACGGCGAGACTCGAGGAGTAGGAAGACTTTCTAGTAAAAGTTGCAACTTGCTTTGACCCAGGCATATGCCATGTCAGGAAATCCTAGTCTACAGTGTAAATCCTCTTCAAGACTGGGTTTTCTGGTGTACCCAATTCCTTAAACTGTTGTGCACTCGTTGGAGTACCTTTTAGGCTCCTCTTCAGATGTACTTTGAAACTGTTTTCAATAATATTGTGCTGTAAGGGAGCAGAGCTGTAATGGGATGTGCTTCTCACTATACTGAGCGAGTTTTAGATGTCTTCTGCCATTGTGCTCCTTCTGCTATAACTGTGTTCCTTTCCTCTTATGTGGCATCCTACTATATGTCTATGTATTCCATCTAATTTAGCAAAAGTTATTTTCTGGTAATATATTTTGCATAATACAGTAGTGTTTCGTAGCGAGACAGTCTACACTAAGTCCACTATCAGCCCCTGAAAGCCAGTGACAAGATTCTGCTAGTAAGGGGAGAATATCGCTATAATGAGATGTCTCAAGTCTTTGTCTAAAGCTTTTGTCGAAGTTGTTCGTAATGCAGTTGTTCTGTCCTTTGCATTTGCGAATGCTTTGTCATGGACAGTTTTTCACAGCCATGCCCATGAGTTATTATTTGCGTCCGTGCATGGGCAGTGGCAAGCTTGTGGTAGCATAATGGGCATTCCATCGGTTGCTTCCACCAGTTTCGTGTTCCTGTCCTACAAAAGCTTCCACATCGTACATATGCTCACATTTTGCAATTTGCTTCAGCCCCTCCATACCTCAGCATCAGGGACAATGCTCACATCTCGATGTATGTGTTGCATATAGCTGTTTTGAAGGCTCACACTCTGATCAGCTTGTCATGTTTGAGACTTCGTGTCGCAAGCACGTTACCCAAGTTCTTTGGAGTTGTTAGTCTAGGTTTTAGGTTCTTTCTCATTGCAGATAGGTTAAAGTTAGTTTGGGTTTCATTTTTTTCAAGCTCGAGTTTGTATCCTTTAAGTTGATTGGTCACCACATTGAAGCCAGCAGCAGTCGATTGTTTTCCGGTATCTTCCATGTCCAATCTCAGCTATTAATCTTAACCAAATTTCAAAGGGAATTCAATAAATTGAATTAAGCAGAAGCTCACCAATACTTCCGCAGAAGGAAAATTCAACCAACGATAATAATTGAGTCCATACACTGTAACAGTAGCTCAAAATGGAAATAGAACCACTAAACTGGAAATGCAATGAGTTGCCAAGTTGTGCACATACCTGAAAATTGTAGTCAATATTTATGCTTAGACGAGTTGAACTCAACGAGAGAGATAGAGAGAGGAGAAAGAAAGAAGAACAAGAAATTGGAGCTAGACTTTGTATTAACCAATTATATGAGACATATAATTAAAATTCATGCAAATATTCAGTAGTTGGTGTCTATAATTAATTCAGAAATTTGATAATACATAAATTCCTCGTGAATTAATTGTTCCGTACCTCTAGTTATACACTTAAACTTCGGGAATGACCTAAAACTTTCATGCACTTGCCCAAATTTAAATGCATCAACTACCACCTTAATATTAAAATGTACATATTTCCAAAGTAGCTTTTCCCAGCATTTCTCAGGACAAGAATATAATTGAAGAAGGGTGGGATGTTATGACCGAGTTTTGAAATAGGGAAGAGGATCTAATTAACGGACAAAACTTAGTCGATCTTAGCTTGAACGAAGAAATAACTTTCCTTGTGTTTTCAGCAAATCTATTCTTTGAAGGCAAACTCCAAGAAAAGCATTACCAACTCTCTGACTTTAGTCGAACTTCGTTCATAATTGTTTTTTATAAATTGAATAGTAATACTTTCTAAAAGAATAAAGGAAAAGTTTTATATTCTACTAGCGGTAACTATAAGCAAATTCACGAGTTTCTGCAATATTTTTCGTAACAGTCGGAATATGCGACTTTCTTGAATTGATGAAAGTCAACATCAATTCGGTTGGAAAAAGTAATCTAAAGTCTTCTAGTAAAAAATTGGACTTCTGACTAACAACATGCTCCCATTCATTGATGACCAACTATTCTCATTTAGTCGTCGCAGCTCGCAATACGTGAGTTATTTGGCAATTTTATAGGGAGGACTGAGGAGTTTGGCCTAGAAAAGTTGTTCAGTTTATGTTTGGTTTGATTTCTAGAAAAAGTTTCTGGTTTGACGAGTTTTGATGTACCCTTTATAAAAACTTTTTTGGGGTCAATAACAACTTCTCTCTAGAAAAATGTTTGGCAAGAGTTTCTACAAAGAAAATTTAAAATTATTGAGACTCCAACGAACTGTAAAAAGTCTTCCAAAAAATTGTCCAATTGTGGATTCTAGGATTCTTCAAGTCCCACCTGGGGTTCATGCTATCTGCATAATTAGTACTCGTAATAGAGCCAATTTTCTGGTAAGAAGCACAATGTGTCCTTAGCTGGTGTGTAGTTTTGACTTTGTTTACTAGTGTTTTATGTTGTTCCTCCGTTCAAAATAAATCAGAAAATACAAAACAAATATGTATATAATCAGTGTTTAGAAGATGATTCCGAGCCCACAATTTACTTGTGTCTGCTTAAGAAATCTAACTCCCTCACAATGCCCAAGGTTCACGGGTTAATTTCTCCCAGGATGGAACGGGATAACAGTTCTACCGTAGCGGCACTTCAAACGGTAGAACACTGCGAACACAAAGGAACGGAGCAAATCACACGACTTACTTAATATGCAGAAAGAGAGGGGATGCGTAAGATATGTTTTCTGTCTTCAGTTCAGTGTATGAAGGACTGACGAATGACCAGTTTATATAGCCACGAGCAGACCAAAATACGAAGAGACACACCTGCCTTTAATGAGAAAACGTGGAGGAATTAATCGACCACTAATGACTGACTTTAATGAGAAAACGTGGAGGAATTAATCTGCTGAATTCACTTCAGCTGCCCGTTACAAAACCGGATCAAGATTAAATATTAATTAATTAATATTTTTAGTTTTTGTTGGTCCAAAAAATTAAGTCAATCAATCATATCAATTGACCGAATCCGAATTCGAATCCGAATCCGAATCCGAAGCCGAAGCCGAAGCAGAAACGAGTCTGAAGGACTGACGAATGACCAGTTTATATAGCCACGGGCAGACCAAAATACGAAGAGACACAACTGCCTTTAATGAGAAAACGTGGAGGAATTAATCGACCACTAATGACTGACTTTAATGAGAAAATGTGGAGGAATTAATCTGCTAAATTCACTTCAGCTGCCCGTTACAAAACCGGATCAAGATTAAATATTAATTAATTAATATTTTTAGTTTTTGTTGGTCCAAAAAATTAAGTCAATCAATCATATCAATTGACCGAATCCGAAGCCGAAACGAGCAAGCAACGACGACGGCGCGAGGCTTCCCTTCTTCTCAACCTTTTTAAAAGCTAAGAGAAGTAAATCTCTATTTAAACCCAACAAAAGCCTTTTCCTCTACCAATGTGGGAGAAAGTGTATTTCCCTACTAAAAAGAACCTTTTCACCTTTCCACCCATTTTCTATTCACACTCTTCACATTTCAAAAAACCCAACAATCCCCCACATGAATGGGGAATGGCTATATTGGAAATATGCATGACAGACTTGTGTGATTTGCAAGAAAGAATTAGTTGCATCGGGATAAGTAGGTTTCCCTTTGAACTTTCCGTAGTGAACATACATCGGATATACTCGGTCAATCGGTAGATTTGATATCTTTGAACCGTTGAGCTTTGGTGTATACCTAGACAACGTAAGTCACACAACTAACCTTTAACCGTCTTTGGTTCTCACTGTTGTGTTCGTTTCAGCCATAAACACCGCCTGGTTTCATAAGTGCTTAGAGAACTAGCCATACCGAATTCTCCTTGAAGCGGCTTCCACTTCACACTTACATAGGTGATTTCTAAACGTGTAATCCTATAAATATACACTGTTTGATAATTACAATATCAAACTTAGATAATCATTAAAAAATGGCTCTAGCATTTTATCCTTGGTACTTGAACATTGTCTCATCACGAGAATGGACCAAAACATTTAATTGACAATGTTGGACCGTCATACACAACTTTGTATTCTCCTTGAACCTAGTTCTTGGGATCTCCAGTCTCCTAGGTAGAGTTCTTGTCGTGATGACTTGTCATTGGCCATAGTCCTATTCCCTTCGATGAACACTCAATCGCCTCTCTAGTTAGGCCTTTTGTAAGCAGATCCGATACATTATCCCTTGACTTCACGTAATCAATGGTGATAATTCCTCTAGAGAGTAGGTCCCTAACGGTTTTATGCCTTCGTCGTATGTGACGATTCTTACCGTTATACATGACATTCCTAGCTCGTCCTATAGCCGATTGACTATCACAATGTATATAAATTGGTGTCAACGGTTTAGGCCAGAACGGAATGTCTTCCAAAAAATTTCGAAGCCATTCAGCTTCTTCACCGGCTTTATCTAAAGCTATAAATTCAGCTTCCATTGTAGAGCGGGCAATACACGTTTGCTTGGACGATTTCCAAGACACTGCTCCTCCACCAAGTGCGAAAATATATCCACTTGTGGACTTAGAATCAGTTGTGCCGGTGATCCAATTGGCATCACAATATCCTTCAATGACTGCAGGATACTTGTTATAATGCAATGCAAAGTCTTGGGTGTATTTTAAATATTCCAAAACACGTTTCATTGCCATCCAATGAGTTTGATTGGGATTACTCGTGTATCGACTTAGTTTACTTATAGCACAAGCTATATTTGGACGAGTACAATTCATGATGTACATCAAACTTCCCAAAACACGAGCATAATCCCGTTGCGACGTGCTTTGACCTTTGTTCTTTTTAAGAGCAAGGTTTACATCAATAGGGGTCTTTGAAACTTTAAAGTCCAAATATTTAAAATTTTCAAGCACACTATTGATGTAATGAGATTGAGACAATGCCAGACCTTGAGGAGTCCTATGGATCTTAACACCCAGAATTAAGTCGGCCACTCCTAAGTCTTTCATATCAAATTTGCTAGTCAGCATGCGCTTTGGAGCATTTATATTGGCAATGTCATTACTCATTATCAACATGTCATCCACATATAGACAAACAATGACTACATAATTAGGAGTGTTCTTAATGTAAATACATTTATCACACTCGTTAATTTTAAAGCCATTTGACAACATTGTATGATCAAATTTCGCATGCCATTATTTAGGTGCTTGTTTTAGTCCATAAAGCGACTTAACAAGTTTACAAACCATCTTTTCTTTACCCGGAACCACAAACCCTTCAGGTTGTTCCATGTAAATTTCTTCCTCCAAATCTCCGTTTAAGAACGATGTCTTAACATCCATTTGATGGATTTCAAGACCATACACAGCGGCTAACGCTATTAACATACGTATGGATGTAATTCTGGTTACCGGCGAGTATGTGTCGAAGTAGTCAAGACCTTCTTGTTGTCTATATCCTTTAACAACAAGCCTTGCCTTGTACTTGTCAATAGTGTCATCAGCTTTCATTTTCCTTTTGAAAATCCACTTAGAACCTAATGGTTTGTTTCCAGGAGGAAGATCAACCAACTCTCAAGTATGGTTGCTCAAAATAGATTCTATTTCACTATTGACTGCCTCTTTCCAAAATGGAGAGTCTGAAGAAGACATAGCTTCTTTAAACGTCAGAGGCTCATTTTCCAAAAGAAAAGTGACAAAGTCATCTCCAAATGAAGTAGAAGTTCTTTGACGCTTGCTCCGTCTTGGTTCTTCCTCATTTGGTGAATTTCCTTTGGTTCCTTCCCGAGGTCGTTTGGCTCTTTCACCAACTGACTCACACTCCTTCTTATATGGATATATAGATTCAAAGAATTCAGCACTATCCGATTCCATCACCGTATTAACATGAATGTCGGGATTTTCTGATTTATGAACCAGAAACCGATATGCTTTACTATTTATAGCATATCCAATGAAAACACAATCAACTGTTTTCGGTCCAATCCTAATCCTTTTGGGTTTTGAGACTTGCACTTTTACCAAACACCCCCACACTTTGAAGTAATTCAAGTTGGGCTTCCTTCCTTTCCACTTTTCATATGGAATGGAAAGTGTTTTGCTATGGGGAACTCGATTGAGTATTTGATTAGCCGTGAATATAGCTTCCCCCCACAAGTTCTGGGGTAGACCCGAACTTATCAACAAGGCATTCATCATCTCCTTTAATGTTCGATTTTTCCTTTCCGCAATCCCATTAGATTGAGGCGTGTAAGGGGCAGTTGTTTGATGAATAATGCCATATTCCAAACATATTTGTTCAAAAGGAGATTCATATTCGCCACCCCTATCACTTCTTATCATTTTGATCTTTTTGTTAAGTTGCGTTTCAACTTCATTTTTGTATTGCTTGAATGCGTCAATTGCCTCATCTTTACTACTAAGTAAATAAACATAGCAGTAACGAGTGCTATCGTCAATAAAAGTTATGAAATACTTCTTTCCACCGCGAGATGGTATTGACTTCATGTCACAAATATCCGTATGAATTAAGTCTAATGGTTCAGAATCCCTTTCAATTGACTTGTAAGGGTGTTTAGTATATTTAGACTCAACACATATTTGACATTTTGACTTAGCGCAATCAAATTTAGGCAATACTTCCAAATTGATCATTTTTCGCAAGGTTTTATAATTGACATGTCCCAAATGAGAATGCCATAAATTATTTGACTCAAGTAAATAAGAAGAAGCTGCAATTTTATTCATAGTGTCAACGACCATAACATTGAGTTTGAAAAGGCCCTCAGTCAGGTAACCTTTTCCTACATACAGCTCATTCTTAGTTATTACAACTTTGTCAGAAACAAACACACACTTAAACCCGTTTTTAACGAGAAGTGCAGTAGACACCAAGTTCTTCCTTATTTCAGGAACGTGAAGAACATTGTTCAGAGTCACAACCTTGCCAGACGCCATCTTTAGGAATATCTTTCCATATCCTTTAATTTTGGTTATTGCAGAATTGCCCATAGCGAGCGCCTCATCAGGTCCAGCGGGAGCATATGAAGCAAAGGCTTCCTTCACAGCACAAACATGGTGGGTGGCTCCTGAATCAATCCACCATTCTTTAGGATTTCCAACTAAGTTGCATTCAGAAATCATAGCACACAAATCAATGTCTTGCACTCCTTGGGCCAATTTATTCTCTTCTACCATGTTTGCTTGACCTTTTTCCTTATTCCTGTCCTTCTTTGCAGCACGACAATCTGCGGACTTATGTCCACTCTTGCCACAGTTGTAGCAATTTCCCTTAAACTTTTTCTTGCTAGGGTTGGTCTTCCCTCCAGAAGGCTTCTTTCTCTTATTTTGATTTGGAGTATGCTCAACAATATTTGCTCCCGCTATTGTAGCATTTTCACGAGCCTTTTTTTCAGCAGATTTGTTGTCTTCTTCAATCCTTAAGCGTACAATCAAATCTTCAAGGGTCATCTCCTTGCGCTTATATTTCAAGTAATTTTTAAAGTCCTTCCATAATGGAGGTAACTTCTCAATCATGGCTGCAACTTGAAACGCCTCGTTAATCACCAAACCTTCAGCAAGGAGATCATGGATAATGAATTGAAGTTCTTGGACTTGGGACACAACAGATTTGTTATCCACCATTTTATAGTCCAGAAATTTGGCAGCCACAAATTTCTTCAGTCCAACGTCTTCAGTCTTATATTTCTTTTCTAGAGCATTCCACAGTTTCTTAGACGTTTCAACATTACTGTAAACGTTGTACAGTCATCTTCCAAGCCACTTAGAATATAATTCTTGCATAGGAAGTCAGAATGCTTCCAAGCCTCAACCACAAGGAAGCGTTTGTTTTCAGGTGTTTCATCAGTCAGGACTGAAGCATCCTTCTTAATAAACCTTTGCAGGCTTAAGGTGGTCAGATAAAAGAACATCTTTTGCTGCCACCTTTTAAAGTCCACACCAGAAAACTTTTCCGGCTTTTCTGCAGGTGGCATAACCGTTGCAGCAGCAGCACGGCTAGGCCCAGCAGCACCAGAAACTGTGGTAGCATTAGTACTCACAACAGGGACGGTTGGATCCACTCCGTTTGTCATCTCTGTCAAAATGACACAAGCAGAAACAAAATCAATAAACTGTTTAAACAATTGGAGTAGAAAAACCACGAAGGGTTTTAGTCTCCACAAACAGATTATGTAACAGTAATTAGGAGTAGAAAAACCACGAAGGTTTTAGTCTCCACAAGCAGATTAATATACAGTATAGGAGTAGAAACCACGAAGGTTTTAGTCTCCTTAACCAGTCTCCTTAAACAATATTTATTTAAGCACAGAAAATAAATAACCAGAGATTTCTTAAGCTTGTTGTTCCTGCGTTCAAAATAAATTAGAAAATACAAAACAGATATGTATATAATCAGTGTTTAGGGGACGATCCCGAGCCCACAATTTACTTGTGTCTCCTTAAGAAATCTAACCCCCTCACAATGCCCAAGGTTCACGGGTTAATTTCTCCCAGGATGGAACGGGATAACAGTTCTACCGTAACGGCACTTCAAACGGTAGAACACTGCGAACACAAAGGAATGGAGCAAATCACACGACTTACTTAATATGCAGAAAGAGAGGGGATGCGTAAGATATGTTTTCTGTCTTCAGTTCAGTGTCTGAAGGACTGACGAATGACCAGTTTATATAGCCACGGGCAGACTAAAATACGAAGAGACACAGCTGCCTTTAATGAGAAAATGTGGAGGAATTAATCGACCACTAATGACTGACTTTAATGAGAAAACGTGGAGGAATTAATCTGTTGAATTCACTTCAGCTGCCCGTTACAAAACCGGATCAAGATTAAATATTAATTAATTAATATTTTTAGTTTTTGTTGGTCCAAAAAATTAAATCAATCAATTGACCGAAGCCGAAGCCGAAACGAGCGAGCGACGACGACGGCGCGAGGCTTCCCTTCTTCTCAACCCTTTTAAGAGCTAAGAGAAGTAAATCTCTATTTAAACCCCACAAAAGCCTTTTCCTCTACCAATATGGGAGAAAATGCATTTCCCTACTAAAATGAACCTTTTCACCTTTCCACCCATTTCCCATTCAAACTCTTCACATTTCAAAAAACCCAACATTTTAAGCAACTGATCACGAGCTCATCTTGAAAGATCGATGCAATTTAATGGAAATGTTGGAAGCGCCTTCAGGGATAGTTCGAAAAGATTTGCTTGAAAGTTTTAGTACTAATAAGTGTTGTATATCCGTGAGGAATTCAAGGCAATTCCGTAAAACATGTTTGAAAGATTTACTACTAAGAATTTGTTATTTGTTCAAGTCTTGAAAACAACCACTTATATTTACATATAATTAGACTGCGTACGTCATACCCCTTAGAATAAGCTCTTCCTCAGACTCTGCATGAACACGGAATGCTTTGTACACCGAACTATCCTTATTTGTTATTTGTCTCAGCTATGTTAGGAATTAGGATTGGAGGGCTGTTTTGTCATGTTATTATTCATTAAATTCGATAAGGTCATTTTTACAAAACTTTGTTAAGTGAATTCAAAATTACAAACCATTCCTTGAGTGTCATTCTTTTGTCATTCATCCCATGATAAAAGATGAGATTTGTTTGGATTAACTGCTTAGATATTTAATTATTACTAAGTTGCATCCTTTTTTAATATATTTGTAGCTTTTTAAAATTTAATTTATCGAGAATAAATATCACTTTAGGAAATCGAATATGTTAGTAGGAGTATCATTTTCGGTTAAGTCTTGCCCTACTTCATTGAATAACCTAAAAAATCTTAGAACTAATGAAATGTAAAATGAAAAGATAGAGTAACTTCATTTAAAAAAATACTTAGGATAATATTGTTACAATTTTCTATGAGCATGTTAAAATTTACAAAATATATTTCTTCTATTCATTCACCTTTCACCTTTTTACACTCATCAGCAAATAAAGTTAATTTTACTAATTTCACCTTTTCACACTCATCAGCAAATAAAGTTAATTTTACTAATTGTACTTTTATTAATTGAGCTTGACTCAATTAATTGTAGCTCTTAAAAGTTGGAGTTCTTGATTAACAAATCAACCAACCCATTATTGTTTCTTGGGACTTGGAAGATGGTGCGAGATTATTTTTCATCTTATGAAACCGAGCACCACTTTGTTTTGCCTTGCAACTTGAAATATAATTTTGGAGCCAAACATTCAACCTTCAAATTTTTTTCTTACCCAAAACATTCAACCTTCAAATCTTTTTGGGAAATTTTCAAAAATAGACAGCGCATTACCCAAAATTACAAATAAGAGGCCACATTTTTTTTTCATGCATAACACACATCCATAAAATTACAATTTTAGCATTCTTTCATTAAAAACACCCTAGCTACCAAAGTTTCCTCTCCCCAACCAATAAGCCACCGGCAAACACCTTTCCCCGCCAGTGGTGTCATTACTTTTTTGTATTTTACTGAATTTATGTTGTTTATTGCGTCTAAATCATTGCTTTGGACAAGTTTATACACATAAATCTCCCTCTAAAAATTAAATTATACATGAATATACATATATAAATACGTAATAATGAGAGAAATACAAAAATATACACAAAAAAGAAAAAAAAATTATATAACCATCCGTAATATACAGATTTATTCACTCGCACATACACATTTATACAAATTTATACAATTTTATACACGTGTATAAATTTGTATAAACTTGTATAAACTTGCGGCAAACTGCTATTTCGGGAAAAGGGTGACAGCTCTGATAAAATTCACAAATATGGATCATTTTTGATAATTTTCATTTTTTACTTATCTTTTACTGTAATTATCCCAATCTTTTCATCTTCTACAATAGCCTTCAAATTACAATCATCATCGGAAAGGGTTTGTGAAGTGAAAGTAATTTATTAATATAGTGGGGATAATAGCCTTTCACCATAGACTAACTTTGAAAAATGTTTTTGACTAATATACTACTTCCTCCGTCCTAAATTAGTTGACATTTTAGGATTTCAAGATATTTTTTGTCAATTCTTTCCAACTATATCCTTAATAATTAAAAAAATTCCCAAAAAAGTTAATAGTCAAACATTAAATAGGAATAATATAGTAAAACATACACCCTATTTAATGATTGTTTTAATGGACGTGAAAAAGTTAAATGTGTCAACTAAAATGGGACGGAGGGAGTAGTTTCATGTAATTGTGAAATGATTTTAAAAATACAAGTAAGTTTTAATAACAAGGGTAATATAAAAAAAAAAAATTTCTTAATTAGCTAAAGTGAAAAGTAAAATAAAATTTACTTTTGAGAAAATATGATAAGTGAAAATGGACACACTGAGTATTTAAAGGGCAATAGGAAGTAGTGAAAATTTAACAAGAAGCAAAATGAAGAAATCAGTGTCCCTGCAAAAAGTCAAAGTCAAGAATTTTAGGATAATACAAACCTTAGTTGGAAATAATCTCTTATTTAAACGAAACTTCCAAATCCCTGACAATTCCCCCACTATCTTCCAAATTCCCATTCTTACCAACTAAAACTTTAATATTATAGTATTACAATTTGATTGACCAAAAAATTAAACAAAAATCAATGGAGTATTACATTTAAATAAAAACCTGCCCCCCAACTCCCCCTTCAACCTCCAATTTCCAAAATGGCAGCCTCTTCCATTTTGTTAGCGCTACTGCTAATGTTGATAAGCCATGCTCAATGTGCTCGTCGTTGTGCTGATTGTGGCTCTTCTCCTGTCCCATACCCACTAAGCACAGGTCCTGATTGTGGTGACTCTTCTTACAAAATACGCTGCACTAATACCAATCAACTCTTATTTGATTCACTTAACAACTCTTATCCAATCACTTCCATTTCTCCTGATACTCAACGGCTCACTATTCAGCCATCACCTTTGTTACCCAACACCTGCATCACACAGGATCTCTCTACAACTGGTGTTCAGCTCAATTCCTCCCTTCCTTTTAACATTACTAGCAGTAACACCATTTTGTACCTTAATTGCTCCGACACTTTGCTCGCCTCCCCGCTCAATTGCTCCTCCGCGAGTTTGTGCCACGCGTACGTTAATGGAACTGGTTCGGATGTTCGAGGCGCCTGTAGGAACGCGCCCATTTGCTGCACGTTTAGGGCTGGTGGATCGTCCACCTCTTACATGATTCGGGTTAGGGAGTCGGGTTGTCGGGCTTACCGGAGCTTTGTTAACCTGGATTCGTCGTTGCCTGTCAACCGATGGCCGCAGCCTGGGTTGGAATTGCAGTGGGTTTCACCTGCCGAGCCTGTTTGTACCGCCCAGTCTGACTGTGATTCTGACTCCACTTGTCAGCCCGACCCAAATTTGAATGGTGGTATCCGCCGGTGTTTCTGTAATACCGGGTTTCATTGGGACCCGATTGCCGCTTTATGTGCTCAAGGTAAGTAAAATAGTAATGCTTCCGTTTCAGTTTATGTGAAGTTTGCGCTTTTCGAAAGTTAAATTAACTTATTTTTGAAGTTAAATGGGATTATATTAATTTAATATTTTAATATAAAAATTTTAAAAATTATTATAAATTACAACTCTTTTCGTACCACGATAATGAAAAAGTTCTTGATCAGTTCGTTTAAATTTCAAAAAGCAAGAAAATTCGCATAAACTGGAGCAGAAAAGCAAAAAGGTTTGCATAAATTGAAACGGAAAGAGTAGGAGTGAGTGAGTATTTTCTGTATCTGGGGTTCCTTCTCCATTTTTAACTGATTCTGAATTTGATATGCAGATGTGACATGCCACGATGCTGATGGTTGTGGTGGCCACAACACTCCACTTATTGCAGGTACATTATATTAGTAGTATTTAGGGTTTTTTACATATATATACAAATTTACACCCTATATTACAAAAAAATAGCAATATTCTTCAAATTACAAGACATATCATTATTTTTCTAACACATTTTTAAAATAATCAATACATTTTATTTTTAAAACTACACTTGACCTCCACCCTCCTAAAAACCCTAAAACACTTTCTCCACTTCCCCCAAACAAACCAGCCGCCACCCCCCCATTTTCTTATCTCAGATCCAAACATACACCACCACCTACACTCCATCAGCGGTCATTCACGGTTGCAGGGACGCCGTGGTTCCTATCGGAAAAGCCAACGACGATCGTTCCACTCTTCCACTGTGTCGTTCATTTCACAGATTCCCGTCTGAGTTTTGAGCGGCGTCACTGTTTCGCCATGGTCTTTTCTGCGGTGGAATTTATCGGAGTTCGAGTTTTCCGATGCAATCAGAGAAGGTGCAGATGTAAGGGGTTACTTTGTTTGGTCCCTTCTTGAAAACTTTGAGTAGCTAGACGGATATACATTAAGATTTGGACTTTACTATGTCAACTATACTAATCTCCAGAGAATTCCAAAGTTATCAGCCACCGTTTCGCCATGGTCTTAATGTATCCCATAGAAGTTCTTTTGTGTTGCCTAGGGAAAATCGATGTCCCCTTATCTTTTTTATAGATCTGCTATTTGCATTTACTAGCTTTTTGATGACTTAACAAGGAAAATAATGTAAAATATGAATTTGATGTAATTTAATATTTTCTTTTTGTCTTTCCACTTTATACATAAGATTATTTCGAACAAAGATATTGCTACTCCCTTGGTATTTGCCTCTGGATAAAAGTCATTTATCCTTAGAGTAATGTATGTGTGACAGCTTTTGCACGCTTTTTCACCAGAAAGATGGCACGCTTTTTCACCAGAAACATGGTAAGATAAAGAGTCTTCAACTCTATGAATTTTCTTTTTCAATTGTCATTTCTCATCTGAAAGATTTGTTATAATAAGTTGTCATCTTCTTAGCTCATAAGTGGTTTCGACTAGGAAATGTAATGACTTCAAAATTTTGAAGTGAGTTCAAAATACTAGAGCGAGATACAACACTGAAACAATGTTGAAACAGTATGATACAGTCTGACTAGTGAATTTTTTTTAAACAAAATGTAAAAAATAATGTGAAACAATGCAAATAAAGTGAAAATAGCTTAGCAACAATGAGAAACAACGCACAGATGGGGTGAAACAATGCTGAAACAGTTTAGAAACAACAAGATATAGTCTAAAAATAGTTAGATACGGTGCTGAACACAACCTGAAACGGTGCAAAAACAGCTGAGATACCTGAAACGGTGCAGAAACAGTTGAAACAGTGCAGAAACAGTTAGATACGGTGCTGCAGAAACAGTAGAAACGGTGCAGAAACAGTTAGATACGGTGCTGCAGAAACAGTTGAAACGGTGCAGAAACAGTTAGAAACAGTTGAAACGGTGCAGAAACAGTCAGATACGGTTCTGCAGAAACAGTTGAAACGGTGCAGAAACAGTTAGAAACAGTTGAAACGGTGCAGAAACAGTCAGATACGGTTCTGCAGAAACAGTTGAAACGGTGCAGAAACAGTTAGAAACAGTTGAAACGGTGCAGAAACAGTTAGAAACAGTTGAAACGGTGCTGCAGAAACAGTTGAAACGGTGCAGAAACAGTTAGAAACAGTTGAAACGGTGCTGCAGAAACAGTTGAAACGGTGCAGAAACAGTTAGAAACAGTTGAAACGGTGCTGCAGAAACAGTTGAAAAGGTGCAGAAACAGTTGAAACGGTGCAAAAATAGTTAGATACGGTGCTGCAGAAACAGTCAGATACGGAGCAAAAATAGTACATATATAGTGTTGAAAAAGTCTAAAACGGCTATAAAAAAATCTGAAATAAAATGTAAAATATAATGTGAAACAATACAAAAAAGGTGAAATATTTTAGAAATTGTGAGAAACAATGCACAAACGGGATGAAACAAATGCTAAAACAATCTAGAAACATTGAGATACGGTAAGATACATCGAGGATGGGATGAGAAAAAGTAAAATTGGGGGAAATGATAGGAATAAATGTGAAATTGGGGGAAATGGTGGGAGGAAAAGTGAAATAGGGAGAAATGAGAGGAGCAAAAGTGATAGTGGGGGAAATAGGAGGAAGAATATAAGAGTTTGGTGTTTTATGGGAAAATATTGCTATGTTTTTGCTATATTTGTAATTAACTTGTGTTTTCCTCTATATAGGGTTATTTTGCTAAAATGTTGCTATGTTTGGTAATTAAGTTCTAAAACTTGTACTTTTATGTAAAAAACCCTAGTATTTATTATACCTGCTGCTCATGATTCTTAATTTCATGTCAATTAACATCAGATTGCCTGCTTATAACAATTGAAATTTCATCTACCTATTAGCAGTGTTGATGTCATTTTGTTCAAGTTGGGTTGATCAATAGGCCGTTTTGGTTGAGAGATAAGTTTTACAAGAGTTGGGGTTAGTAATATAGTAAGTAATTCATAATTATTTTTTAGTGGGTGTTTGGTTCATTGTATTAAGAATTAATTATACATTGTTTAACTTAAATTTGTGTTTGGATTGACACAGTATAAAAATTTTTGTTAAAATAATACCTTGCTCTTTTGTAGGACTTTTCTAGTAACAACTTGCACAAATAAAATAGTAGGCATTATCGAACCAGCAACAAATGAATACCCCCAGTCCCAGCCATTATTATGGAGATTTTAGTTACCCGTGAATAATGATTTGTCTGGTCCAATAAAATAAAAATAGAATGGTTAAAATAATCTCCTTTTAGTTCAACTAAAATTTCACCAGAATCCTAACTTCGAATCTTCTATAATACTAACGAAAATTGTTCGCTCAAATCAGAAAAGCTTGTGCAAATCCTGAACTTGTGCATCATTTTTTGAGCAATTGCATGCCGAATCCCTCTAATCTATCTGTACAGAATTGATAAAAGCTTCACTCGTATGCTCCATCACAATGAGTTATGTCCAATGAACCTTGAGTGCTATTGCCATTCCCGGGCAAGAATAATGTACCAACTATTTCTTACCACACCAAATTTCAACCACACAATTAAGTCCAAGACAGGTTTGAGAGAATTGACAGAAAGAAGAGAGCGAGCATTGATTTTGATTTTATTTGAAAAGGTATACTGAAATTGGGGTATGATTACTTACCGTGGATTTTGAAATCACAGCCAAACATAGTACTAAATCAATACATGGTTATATACAGGGATTGCTTGCCTTATACATCATACCAAACGACCCCTTAATGTTTGCTGGATTTGTAGGTTTGACATCAGGCTTGGGCGTGGCAGTGATTGCTGCGATAATTGCATATTTTGTGTACAGACGTCACAAGCGAATCAAGGACGCACAAGATCAACTAGCTCGAGAACGCGAAGATATTCTTAGCTCAGGTGGTGTAAAATCTGCCAAGCTATTTACGGGGAAAGAAATCAAGAAAGCAACAAACAATTTCTCAAGGGACCGCCTTCTTGGTGCTGGGGGTTATGGTGAAGTTTACCAAGGTACACTTGACGATGGTACAGTGGTTGCTGTTAAGTGTGCCAAGCTAGGGAATACTAAAGGCACTGATCAAGTTCTCAACGAGGTCCGAATACTTTGTCAAGTTCACCACAAGAACCTCTTGCGCATTTTAGGCTGTTGTGTTGAGCTTGAACAGCCATTGCTGGTTTACGAGTATGTCCCCAATGGAACTCTCTTCGATCATTTGCAAGGTCCAAATCGCAAACTTCTCACTTGGGATTGTCGACTCAACATCGCCCATGCAACAGCAGAGGGACTTGCTTACCTACATTTTTCTGCAGTTCCTCCCATTTACCATCGCGATGTCAAGTCTAGCAACATGTTGCTCGACGAGAAGTTGAACGCTAAGGTCTCAGACTTTGGTCTTTCACGGTTGGCGCATGCAGATCTAAGTCATGTGTCCACCTGTGCTCAGGGTACCCTTGGTTATCTTGATCCTGAGTATTACAGGAACTATCAATTGACGGACAAGAGTGATGTGTACAGTTTCGGGGTTGTGCTGTTGGAACTCTTGACATCCCAAAGAGCAATAGACTTTGATAGAGCACAGGATGATGTGAACTTGGCTGTATACGTGCAAAGGTTGGTGGAGGAAGAGAGAATAATGGATGCGGTTGATCCTGCATTGAAGGAGGGAGCAAGCAACGTCAAGTTGGAGACAATGAAGGCACTGGGTTTTCTTGCTGTGAGTTGCTTGGAGGAAAGAAGACAAAACAGGCCTTCCATGAAAGAAGTAGCCGAGGAGATTGAATACATTATCAGTATTGCTAATGCAGAAGGGTGAACAACATCAGTAAGATGGCGGAATTCAAAGATTTAAACTGGTGAAATGCAGCTGGTAGAAAGCGTGTGCTGTTCTTGTGTGTATTTTAGATTAGGAGTTTAAAGTCAGAAAAGAACCAGAAATAAAGACCCTTTATTATGATATTTGATTTTATATTTTTTACTGGGAGCTTGATGTAAATACAACTGGAGAATGAGTAGTTTATACATTTAGAATTGTCTTTGAACTTCTGTCCATCCGCTATAAACCTATTTTCTTCAGCTTTCAAGAAACTCTCCTAATTGAAGGCTCAAATAAGAATGAGCTAGAAGGCAAAATAAGCCATACCTGCACTTACTTACCTTTAGGCATAAGCTACAGAGCCGTGGATGACACTTACCAAATATATGCAACATCATAAATTCATTTTCGTTGTTTAACACATTAAAGAGAATCTTTAGGACATACTCATTGATAATCTTCTAAGCTATGCTAAAACTGCAAGATTTTCTAGTTAGTGGGAAATGTAAGTAACAACTTACAAGAGTTGTGCAATTTTCTAACTGAATTAATCATTAATGCCCATGACTAATGAGGCTGAGATAATAACGAGTAGAAAGCTACAGTGCGAGAATTTCAAGGAAAGAAGAATCCCACAACTAATGTAATGGTCTACTAAAGCAACTCTCACGCAAAATCATAGACAACGTAGAGTTCTTCACTACACAGAGTTACAAATGCCAGAAGCAGGATCGAATATTAGTGCACAAACTAACAAAGAGGGTCTAGCTAGTTACGGTCTGGTACGAGAAAGAGGAGGGTGTTTAATTAATGTCCATGTGGCAAGGATGGTCCAATTTGGCACGTGGCTTTTTTTTTTTTTTTTTTTGAAAAAAAGAACCATTAACAAAAGCTTTTTTAGAAAGAAAATTTGGGCCCTTTGACGAAAAGGGTATAGGAGTGCCAATGATGATAAGAATGGAATGCCGAGGGTCTATGAAAAATGACTTGTTTACCTTAATTGAGTTAGGGGTAAGGTGTGTTACATTTCACCTTTTTCCAAACTTCACATTAGAATGTCATATATGCCGTCAAATTTGATTTTGTGCATGTTCCAACGCTATTCCACACAACCACCCCGCTTAAAACACCGTGACGACACTCTGAAATCTCCTTAACAAACTCCGACTCTTTAGATCTGTTATTCCCAGGTCAATTTCTATCTTTATTTCATTTTTCTTCTACGCTCTCTCATTTTCTGTGTGTTTTTTTGAATTTGATAATGCGCTCTCATATTTTCTTTCTTTGAGTTGTAATCTTTTTGTCGCTTCCTTTGGGGATGAGGTACTATTTGAGTTGCATATAAGAAAGATAAGAGTCCAATTACAACTTAGAATGTCGTTTTGTGCAGCTATGAATTTGCTTTTATGCCCTGACTTTCCGTTTGTTCCTTTCTCCCTCCCCTACTTCCCATTCTCTCTGCTTACCTTAGCACCTCAACTTACCATTTCTTTAACCTTTTCCTACCTAATCTCACTTATGTTAATACCCTCTAACATCAGCAAACACATTTTTGAAGCTTCAGTCGTTAAAATTTGTATTCCATGCAATTTTTAGAGCTAAAGCAATATAAGGCCGAAGCTAACATGTTCGAAATGTGACTAACATTATGTGTCAACATTTCAGTCTGTTCTATACCCTGTAACCATGCCTAAAAGTGTGACTTTCCGCCCAGCTTATAGAGAAACAGCATTTCCAGTATATGTTAATGTATCACATCTGCAAAAGCCGAGAAGATTGTATTTATGTAACTCAGTTTAAACTGCCTAATCCAAGAAACTAATACTCCCATTATTTACCTGAAAGAAATGAAATATTGAATTAAATGATCCAGCCTGGGTGTAGCTGGAATTTTGTTCTTTTTTCCAGCAAAATAAGCTTGGACTGACTTCCCATCGAACCACTTTATGACTTCAGTTTGTCTAAACATTCACGTACAAGTTTGGCCATTTGCTATAATCACGTCTTCGATCTATATTTTAATCCACTTTCGTTGGCTGGTATCCCCTTACTTCAAGTTGAACATTATGTGCGTGACTATCTCTATAATGGACAACCGACTCTACATATAAGTGAGAGTGAGAGTGAGCTTTCATCATCGCTTCTCCTATACGGATGTGAATATAAGGTTCCATAGTTCTGCACGTATCTTCCTTTTGGTTGAATAAATGTGGAGAGGACAAAGCCCATTTTTAAATATAAGTATATGTTTTCTTCTCTAACGTGTTAAGATCAACTGTGCTCAAATTCTGCCTGATTATTAGCAGGAGCTTCTAGACATCAGGATGAAGGCAGTTATTCTTGTTGGAGGTTTTGGAACTCGGCTGAGGCCATTGACTCTTAGTGTCCCAAAGCCACTGGTTGAATTTGCAAATAAGCCAATGATTTTGCATCAGGTAACCTTTATGAGAATCCTGTTCGCTTCGTGCATTTCAGTCTTAGGAAAGATTCTTCCATTAAGATCATTCTAATCGAAAACCTACTCAGAAACGCAATTACGAAGCTTGATTTATGTTCTTTTAATTGGTTATTTGAATTTTGAAAACTTCAGTAATTTGATCCACTATTTTAGTTTGGACTTCCTATCAGATAAGAGAATTTGGCATATCTTATTTGTTGCCGGACGGCATCAAATTATATTTGTTTACATGACTTTGAACCTGTCTTCCTTTATAAAAAGGTTCAGATGTCTTATGTTCTGGAGTATCTATGGCTAAATCTCCCCTGCCTCTCTGCCAGGTTATGATCCCTAGAAGAAAAGGACAATCTTAATAAGAATTTACTTGTGCCTTGCTCACTTTCTGTGTGTTTTTCTTTTTCCTTTTTGCTAGTAAAAAAGAAATTACGTTGAAATATTCATCTTACTTTAACATTCAGATCGAGGCTCTTAAGGCTGTTGGAGTGACGGAAGTGATCTTGGCTATTAACTACCAGCCTGAGGTCAGCTACTTTCCATTTAGAGATCTTAACTTAGCTAAGATGTTACTGTGAAACTAAAAGAATATATAACGCCGTTCGACACAGGTAATGCTGAACTTCTTGAAAGAATTCGAGACAAAATTTGGGATAAAAATCACGTGTTCTCAAGAAACTGAACCACTTGGGACTGCAGGTCCCCTTGCTTTGGCTAGAGACAAACTGGTAGATGATTCTGGTGAGCCGTTTTTTGTTCTTAACAGTGATGTCATCAGTGATTACCCTTTCAAGGAGATGATTGAATTCCACAAATCCCATGGAGGTGAGGCCTCTTTAATGGTGACTAAGGTAAGTTTTTAGTTACTTTTTCTGTTTGTAATTAATTTAGTTTAGGCCTTCCAAGATATATGAGGTTTGATGTAAAGTATAAAAGGTGAAATTCACTGGTTGATACAGGTGGATGAGCCTTCCAAATATGGTGTTGTCATAATGGAAGAATCCACTGGGCAAGTTGAGAAATTTGTCGAAAAGCCTAAGTTATTTGTTGGCAACAAGATCAACGCTGGGATTTACCTGCTGGACCCTTCCATTCTAAACAGAATTGAATTGAAACCTACATCTATCGAGAAAGAGATTTTCCCAATAATTGCAGCAGAGAAAAAGCTATATGCTATGGTCCTTCCTGGGTTTTGGATGGACATTGGACAGCCAAGGGATTACATCACTGGCCTTAGACTCTACCTAGATTCTTTAAAGAAGAGATCTTCACCAAAACTGTCATCAGGTTCTCACATAATTGGAAATGTCATAGTGGATGAGTCTGCAAAAGTTGGAGAAGGATGCTTGATCGGACCGGATGTTGCAATAGGCCCTGGTTGCGTGATTGAGTCTGGGGTTAGACTCTCTCGTTGCACTGTGATGCGTGGAGTCCGTGTTAAGAAACACGCATGCATCTCAAGTAGCATTATAGGTTGGCACTCAACTGTTGGACAATGGGCTCGTGTTGAAAACATGACCATTCTCGGAGAAGATGTCCATGTTTGTGATGAAATATACAGCAACGGTGGAGTAGTCTTACCCCACAAGGAAATCAAATCCAGCATCCTCAAACCAGAAATAGTGATGTGACGGTATATTTCTACTGCCTAGGAATCAGTAAGTTATATGCTCAGTTTGTTCGGAATGTATTTTCTTTTCCTTTATTCAGTTGGTTTTCTGTTTCCTCTTCAATTGTAAAGTATGGGAAAGCTGAGTGATTTAGGTTAATATGCTGAAAGGTGGCTTGTGAAAGGTATGAGATATAGAAGGTTTGTTTATTTGTAATTCCAGTGTATATACAATAAAAGAACTCTATTAGAGGTTCTATAAAATTAGTAGTTCCATTTATTTTGGAATTGTCTGCTGACTTCTCTGTGGTTGAAAATTATTATACAGTCAAATCCTTCACCTTGATGATGCGGATATAATAACCAATGTTTTCCTGCAAAGTGATAGAAAAGCCTATACAAAGAATTACTAGATTATCGGGGAAATGACAAAAATACTGTATGACCTATCCACGTTGTATTGCGCTATTGTTTTCAGAGATTGAAAAGGAAGTAGGTAAAAATACGTCACAATTTGTTCACATTATCAAAGCTTCTTGACCAAAAAGACAAGCAACCTTATGTACGATGAGTTGTGAATCAGGAAGATCCAAATTTTATTACAACTCTAAGGAGCTCGAAGAATGAGTTCTATCCAACTTAAATTCATTGTTTTTTGTTCAACTTAAATTGGCTTTAAAACTGATCGTTGATATCACACTTAATTAAGACCAAGCTAGTAGGGTGCCAAGTCCGTGGAAGGGTGTAAATGAAGGGTGTCTACCAAGCTGGTTTTGATACTTTGCTAATGCGTTTATAGCCACTAAAACTAACTGCCAGTTTAAAGATGGTTACCAATGTTGCAAGACATGGCTATTGAGAATGGTGATGGTACCTAAACATGAAGTAATTTTGTAGCAAGCGTACTAACAAAGGCATTTATGACCAAGTTAACTCATAATTTCTTTTTTCATATGGTGGGTCTCTCCATCTTCACCTTATCCACTTAAATAATATGGATGTTGTTTGCAATGGGATTCCAACACGTAGTCACATATCGCTACACTCTTACAACTTAACCACAACTGAACCAAAGTCCTAGAAGCCTAGGCAACTTATACTCTTCAACAATGCTCTGTGAGGAAAGGTATACAGATCACAAGGAACAAGCACTCAACATGACAGAAAGTTGGAATATCTTGCTCTATGAGGGATTTCATGTCAGGTGTAACTAAAACATTTGAGAATAGGATTTCCAACTGAACCTAGTCTAGTAGTACTTGCTAAAGAGTAATAAAGAAAACACGTCGGCAAGGTTGGTTTTTTATCCAGACTAGAACACATACCAATTTAAGATATAACCAGTCATGTCAATCCCTGTAGTTAAGAAAGTGAACCCGCGAAATGATACTTCACCATCCAACCTTGGATTAAGGCTGGTTAGATAAATGTAAAAGAACTGTCCAATTTAACAGAAACCAAGAAAGACCAAAAGTTAATTTCTCTCTTACCTGCTGTTTCGAAATCAGATTGCAAATGTCTTAATATTAATGCAGTAGTTTTCATGCAACACCAGCTCAAAGGTGGTCCAGTATCGATCCAGCTATTCTAGAAGTAAATACTACCCTTGGTTCGAAGATGAAAGAACAAGAAAAGAGTTTAAAAGATATCAGAAATATGATCTCAAAAAACATACACCGTAATTCCAACAAAATGATGAAAGTTACATTGCAAATACACCGAATCTCCTAACATAACCCTGGAAGCAAGCAGTAAGGGGACATTTCAACTATTTCCTGTACATAATTTCTGAAATATTCACAACATGAATGGAAAAATTAGATCGTTTAGTCAGAGGCTGCAAGCCATAACATAACGTAGGAAGAGATGGCAACAAGGAACCATGAGACAAAAGCCAAAGCCACTGATATTTGGAACATGTTGCAGTTTAGTTTATTCTCCACTTTGCAGATATTTGTATCTCTCACAAACAAAATCACGACGCCAGCTGATGAGCAGGCAGCAGCTAGTGATAGAGTGGCTGTCACCTACATTATGATCATGACTACAATATGAATACTAAAATCAGTGCTGGAATGACATGTATGACGAACAATCGTGATAGTTCCATCTAAACAAAAGGAGAAAAACAACAACATTACTCAGTGAACTGTTAGACTAGGGTCTTGACAGTTGGCAGCAATGGAGGATCAATTCACCAGAGAAACGATGAAAACCTTGAAAAGAAAATGAATTTCAACATTGTTTGCCATGATTTGGGTTCTCTTTGTTATGGTAACTTTCAGTGGTTGGGGTGCAACATTTACTTATAGCAGTTATAGTTACGGGGTCATTTGATATTAGGTAGAGAGTCACCATTTACAAGCTTAAAATTATAAAACTAGAGCTACACAACAGAACGTGAGGACATACTTATTAGCAAGTCAACATTATATTAGTTTGTTCTACCGGGTAACCATGCCACTAGCTACATGGATTTGTTAGTATAACATAGTATAGGACAATCACAGAGTAGATGAGCAAAGTTCAGCCCAGATAAGAGTGTCTACCTTGGCTTTGGGTCCATGTTTCCTTAAATGAATATAATATTTGGATATACTGACCACTAACCCCATGCTAACATCATTTATTTTACTTGTATCTCCAGTATGATCTCAAGGTTTACCTACTTTCCAATTCATTCTACTACTAACATGCAAGCACTAGTTGAATATTAACTTCAAACCATAAAACGCTTTGAACTACCTGGTGTAAATATTGGAAACATCCGACAATAGCATGCCGCAGAGTTATTGCAGCTTGCCTTACTAGAAACATCCACATGCAGGGACATAATAGATTATACTATCTTAAACTCATCCTCAAAATGTTGGACTTTGGGTTAGCCAATAGAAACAACAAGGCATGGCTTTTTATTCCCCTACTTTTTTTTAATCCTTTTTGTTAGTTGTGGGGGAGGGGGACACTCACCCATGAAGCAAGATACAACATTAAAAAATACATATATGAACATTCCATCTTATTTCTGTGCTGCATACAAATTCATGGTATAAGACATGCCCTAAGAATGCAACAATATTTGTAGGTCGTGCAATTGAATGTGATTGTCGTATAAACCACTTCATGTAGTTGTATCTCGAGTAAAGGAAATAGTGTGAAATACATGATAACCAGGATTTGACATGTTTGACAGAATGGACATAACTCGATCTTAGCAGAACCTAATCATCCTATACATACAAAAGCATAACCAGATAGAGGTGGTGCTTCCCAGTTTATTAACATGTACATGCTTATGACATAATTAAACATACACATGGTCTATCTCATTCTTTAAACATTCACATATTAAAAACATAAATAAGCATATTTTGGTCTTTCTTGTCTTGTATACAGACTGTAGAATAGTTTTCTACTCTACTTGTATCATGTAAAGATTTGCAAACTTAGCTACCCAACAAAGTGTACTTCATGTAGACTAGATCCTACTATGTTTTGTGCTGTCGTCTTTGGAGTTAGGATGTGGCGAAAACAACATATTTCTGTTTTTCTCGAAAAGTAACATTTCCTTTTTGGGGATAACTGGTGGTAAACACAGTTGCTGAAGCTGCAAACCAGCACACAACCTCCTCCCAAATTAACATAAAGAGTTAACACCTTGCTCCAATGATGATAACTTAACTGGCAGATCTATGAGACTTCATCAATTAGCATGCTACCTCTTACTCAGGAGGCATTTCAGAAGCAAAAGGGTATTCAAATTTGTTCATGGTTTTGTTGGATTAGTAAAACATCACAAATAAGCATCGATGTATGACAAAGAAGATGGAATGGAGAAGATTACCCAATCACCAACCATAAACAAGCTGACGAAGACATGATTACGTAGATCTCTCTTCAATCTTAAAGCATGGATATCGAGGCAGGCAAGAGCAAAGCTCCACAATAGTTGCAGCCCCATCGATGCTATTAAATAGCTGAACCAGTAAAATCACACACACTTAGAGCATCAACCATAATTGAGTCATTCAACATTACAAGGAATAGTATTACCAAACGAAGAGCAATGCATTTAAGTTAGTAAATGTTCCCAAGGTAAGCTTCATTTCCATCTTGTTTTTTTCAAACATGTTTTCAGAATATTTTTCTTTAGTCGAGGGTCTATTAGAAACAGCCTCCCTACAAAGCGTTGGTGGGGTGAGGTCTGCGTACATCTCACCCTCCTCAGACCCTACTGGTATTAGTATTACATTGTTGTTGTTGTTGTACTGAAAAAATAGTGGACCTTGGCAGTAAATACTTCAAGTGGCAATTACTCAATGTTGGGTCACTATGTGTTTTTCTCTAAAAATAAGATAATAGGTATTCAATTACAACAAGAATTTGAATGGAGGCGCAATTAACTTATTAAGCAAGCATAAAGATTACAAATTTAAGAGGGCCAAATAATATTATCATGAATACACTCATATATACTCTAGTAGCAAGTTAACCAGGAGATAATTAATCATACCAAAAAGCAGTGGAGGTGGAGAAACCAGAAGCAGAGGACATAACACCAATAGAAGCAGCAGCAAATAAAGATTGAGCCATCCTCAACAATAACCCACTCACCTTCCCTGGACTCCCAAACACCTCCTTCATATTTACTTTAAAAGGTTCAGGCTTTTTCCAGGTAATAAAAGATCATTTCCATATGTTTAGATATGCTTGTTCCTCTATATTTGACAAACCAAACTTTTTCTTTCTTGGAAAAGAAAGAAAACAAAGATACACTAAAATCCAATCAAAACATGTTTGATCAATACATTTGGACTTTTCGAACAATATTTAAGTAGTAATATTAAACTGAAGGAATCTTTGTCTATAGACAGGGCATCAACTACTCTACCACTATACCCAATTTCTTATTTTCCTTTCTTTACCCTCTATTGAAAAGGAAAGTTCACTCTTTAGGGTAGTGACAAGAAAAGGGGTTATTGGAATTTGGAAAAGCAAGAATGATGTGACATGTTTTTCTGGTTAAGCAAATCAAAGTTTCAACGAACCCACTCATCGAGTAATCATCAAATATGTCAACCTTTCTTATCGTCTACTATAAACTTGATCGAGTAATCATCAAATAAATCTTACTTTTTCTTTTTAAATTTTCATGTTGATTACTACACCCTCCGTTCGGCAACCGATAAAGTTAAACAATTTTTCTTTGACTTCATATATCTTTTAATATTTTAAATTATTAATTATTGTGATTTATAGTACTTTTCATGTAGTTTTTAAATATATAAATTCTGTTCCAAAAAACTTAAAAATTACTCCCTCCGTCCCAAATTAGTTAGGAAAAATGGTGTGTCCCAAATTAGTTGACTCTTTAGGATTTCAAGACAAAAATTGTTTGTCTTTTCCAATTATATCCTTAATAATTAAATAAATTCTCAACAAAATTTAATAGTCAAACATTAAATAGGGGTAACATAGTAAAATACACACTCTATTTAATGATTTTCTTAATGGGCGTGAAGAAGCTAAAAGCGACAACTAATTTGGGACGGAGGGAGTATATATCTAAATTCACGATCAAATAAAAGAGTTTGACTCTCGAAATCTGAAACATGTCATCCTTTTTTAAACATAGGAAGAAATAATTTATGTCCAAATTCACGGTCAAATGAAATATTACTTTATTAAATCAATTAAGGATATAAAACAACATAGCTCAGTGAGATAATTTGAGCTCTCAATATGATCAACTAAGTTGCAGGACCTAAATTAAACACCTATGTTTCTCTAAAACTTCATGGCAATATTCTTAATATTTACTCCACCCCTCTCAATTTAAGTGTTTACCTTTCCTTTTTAGTCTATTGCAAAAGGAGTGCATATTTCCATATTTGGTAAATATTTAATTCCAAGATTTGTTTTGGACGACAACATTAAAAGGCAATGGCCAACATTACACACATATTTAATTTTAAACTACGAGATTTAAAACTCTTCCTTATTTTCTTAAACTCCGTGCCTAGTCAAACCAGACACTTAAATGAGATGGAGGGAGTAACTTTTTAGTCCAAAACTTCGAGACACTGTATTAGAGGTTCACCTGTTTAAGTTCAAACTCCAAGAGACCCGAAGTTCATGTTCGACTTTTATTTTTTTTCGCATTTTGAAGTTATGATTATATTATACATATTTGGAAAATATTGGTTACATTCTAATTAGAAGCCCTACAAGTAGCGATGTGGTTGGAGCTGTGCAGAGACTGATCATATCTCCAATATCATACCAAAATGCGGCTATTTGATGAGCAAGTTCTATCAAATAAATGGCTATATTTTAAAGAAAAAACCTAAAAGCGGCTACATGGGATCGGCAAGTAGGATGACCCCAAGCAAAAATTGGCCAGTTCACTGCAAGTTGTGCAAAAAATGGCTAATTTTTCAATTAAGAACCCATAAACTGGCTACTTGATAATCAATCTACTCAAAGGCTTGGCTATGCTTTCAATTTATTACTCTAAAAGTGGCTATACAACAACTGACTATTTATCGACTAACGTCTAAACTAAGCACAAAGAACAACCCCAAGCTCCTCCCTCTTCACCTTTATATATAGGTACTAATACTAATACTATTAAAATAAACCACTTTAACAAAACAGAGAAAGAAATATAAGACATTACAACAAAAGCAAATTCACTTCCAAACAAAAAAAAAGAAAAATGTTGTGCACTATCAAAGATTGTGGTAGGTGGTAAATATTTTTCTATCTTTAATATAAGGCCTAGAGTTGGAGCCAAATGGGAAACTTCGCGGCAATTTTCATCCCATAGTTTGCAAGAGAATCCGCCACTAAGTTAATCTTCTGGTAAATATGATGGATCAGTGGTCAATCCAGTAAAATGTGTGACTACATTAGAATAGGCAAGGTAACTAGGTTTTTTATACATGTAAATTAGTTTCAACGACTAGGGGCAATAGTTGGTAAAGATATGCCACCTGCAACCCATGTAATAGAACAAGTAGATTCGATAGCAATTAGCAAATTTGAATTAGCAATAGTTATATGTTTGGAGAAACCCTTAATCCAAGATCCACAGTATTCATGGAAAACTCATCCTAATCCTGTATTATTTAGATTATTATAGGCTCCATCAATATTAAGCTTAAAAATATTGTGAGACGGAGGAGGGATCCAATGGAATAAAATAGATCGACGTTGATTGGAAGGTGCATGTTGATTAGTAAGATGATAAATATTCAATTGCCTGATTTGATTACATATAGGGGCTACGCCGAACATGCTTTGTATACTTTGCAATACATATGATGTGTTGTATATATTGAGTTTTTATCAACCATAAGGAGAAATCCCTGCAAGGCTGCAACTCCTTTCGTTAGAGAATGCATTTGTTCTATATCGGTGCGTAAGAGTTTCTAAAGGAGTTTAAGATGTCTTAGTGCGCTCCACCCATTACTTTGAGGTTTGGGTTGAATGATCAGAATTTTTCACATGGTATCAAAGTCAAATTTTAACAAATTCGTGTGCACAACTGCTCTCTCATATTCTATTTCTCGAAACTTCTCTCTTTGAAAAATCAACTCATCGAGCCGCTCTAGGTAGAGCTGTCAAAATGGGCTGGCCCAACCCAACCCAGCCCTTGCAGGCTACGAAATTTAATGGGTTAGGACGGGCCAGCCCTTCTTCCGAAAGGGCCTTAAAAATCTCGACCCAACCCAACCCTAGGCGGGCCGCGGGTTAGGACGGGCTAGCCCTTCAATAAAATTAAGTTGAAACGAAAACAATATAGATGCAAAACTAACAGTAACATAACTTCAAAATAACATAATAGAGGTAGAACAATAACTTCAGAATAACATAATAGATCCATGCATCATTCAGAACTTCAATTGGAATCAAGTAGATCATTACATGTCATTGATGTTAACAAAACAAATTACTTAAATAAAAAGATAGAATCAATAACCATAACGGGTCGTTTGGTTGAGATAGAGTTTACGCAGGTATAAACTGTTGACACCCAATTTTATCCCGGATTTTAATTAATGTCTAAATTATTTAAATAAAAATCATGTTATTGAAATAAAAATTTTAATTAATTAAAATCCCTTAATGTTGAATTAATGAGATTTTGGAAGAAAAGGCCAAATTGCATTGTTTACCCTAAAGCCCGCTTATTCATGTAATAATGGCGTTTAATTAGTTTAATTAAAAGAGAAAGGGATAAAATCGTTCTTGAAATTAAATTATGGCCGGTTTTCGCAAAGCCCATATAACACCTATACATAACCAACTATTCATCCATCTTCCACACACATCAAAAAACCCTACACCCATTTGGACATTAACATCGGTCGAGCCCCTCATCTTCTCCCACACAAGACCAACTCATCCTCACCCCTCATCTCCCTCTCAAAAAATCAACTTCACCTACAACAAATCCCACTTCATCTCCCTCACAATCAATATGCACACACACACGCACTGAATCAAGCAAAGATACACCAAAACACACAAAAAAGTTGAGATCTAAAAAAAAGCCTCCTAATCACTATTCACTCATCCACACACCCAAACTCACAAAAACCGAACCCCATCATCTTCCCCACGATACAACACCTACAATCAACAAAAACGACAGAGCAAGATAAGAAATAATACTCCCTCTCCTCCCTTTATCCACCCAATCTAAACGAAATCAACTAAAAGGGGACATTGGGGTGTGGTATCGGGGTTGATACAGGGCTTGCAGAGATGACAATCAGTGGCAAAAAGGGGTCTCGTCATCTGCTCCGGTGACTGAAAAGACCCTCGTCGCCGACGGTTTGTTTGGTTGCTCTGTTTTCTTCCGTTGCACTGGATATCGATTTAAATAGCAAAAAAGGAGTGGTAGCGACGCCACCTATCGGCGTTGCTCCTCATCCGTTAGACCATCGCTCCCTCTCGCCGGAATCTGGCGTGGTTCTTAGCCGTTGACACCATTTTTCCGTTATCGTCGTTGTTGGACATTTTTCTCTGCTCTTGGGGTTGAACTGAAATAGAAAGGGGAGTGGGGGAGTGGTAGTGGCGCCGTTGATTGGAGGTTGCTCCTCCTCCGCTCCACTGGGGTTGCCATTCGCCGCTGTTAATGTTTGTTTTTTTTTTCACCGGTTTTGCGTTATGGGTTCGTTCCTGTTCCTGTTTGTTTGACTTGTTTACTGGGCTTTTGTGGTTCCCCATTACTGGAAATGTTGACTGCTGCTTTCCTTGTTCTCTGGGCATATGGATGAACTTTTTTTGATGGTCTTTGTTTGATTGTTTGGAGGAGTTTGAGCAAATCTGATGCTGTTGTTCATATCCCTATTTGCTCCTATTGTTATATGCTTAATTCCACTGGAAATTCTGAATCTTGGGGGCATTTGATTTTACCGACTATATTTGCAAGTTGGAACGACATTATTATGGGATTATCACTGATTATGAATAGATGACTGTCGCCTGGCTTTACGGAATGATTCGAACAGATACTATACCCGGCCAATGAAAAAATATGTATACGTATTGAGGCCTACACAAGGAATTGACGGACAATAAATTGACGGGTTCGATTTGAACGTGATACTACACTTGAACCATCCCCTTCCCGTGTCCCTAAAGCAAAAGGCGATGATGAATGCACTTTAATGCAAAGCAAGTCGAATAGAGTGATGGGTTTGGTACTTGGCGTGGCAACCGGCCCGGGCTCCGTGTTTGCAGCCATACCAAATTCCGAGCCTCTATCCGACGCGCCATACAAACCTGAGCCTAAATTTTGCAAAAACAACCCCTTTACTACTACTACTACTACTGCTGCTGCTGCTGCTGCTGCTGCTGCTGCTCCTATTATTATATATATATATACTAGTTTTGGCAACGCGCTTCGCGCGTATAACCACTTTTAGTAAGTAAACGTAGAAATGTAATTATATAAAGTATGAACAAAAAGAAAAGATTGATGGCAGCGATACATTTAGATGTATGTTTCCTACGCAAAAATTTTTATTTTTTTATTTCTTTCAATAAATTCATGCATTTGACTTTTGAAAAATGCATGCTCAAATTATGATATGTCTTCAATAATAAACAAAGCGAATGGACGATAGAATTTTATAAAGAGTGCCTTCACTAAGAAATCCAATACTCATAATTACGCTAATATAAAAGAGGAAGAGAAGGAATTGGGAAGAACAAATAAGTAGAAGATCATATTCTTGAACATGTTAATTAGTTCCAAGCCACAAACATCAACAACAAATGTTTATGTATCTCTATAGATAGAGTCACATCTTGCATATGTATTTGATGACCGCATCATGCATGTAAACGTAAAATGCAAAGAGTTCACGGTGTTTTATTCAAATCATTTTGGATAAAAATGTGAAGCTATGTTGTATGTAGTATCAAAGTGGAAGCTTTTAGGCTAGTTGTTCTCAAGAGTAGGAACACAAATCAATTTATACACCATAAATGGAATTGTAAGAGTTAGCTTAGGAAGACAGAAAGACTCAATACATGCATGAGAATTTGAAATGTTGACTTCAAAAAATGTAAAGACCGTTAATATATGTACACGGTAATTTAATTCAGATTGATGTTACTACTATAGGCAAACAAATATATTAATCATTTATTAGAGAGTAAATTTACTTTTTAGTACAAAAATTTTACAAGAGTACTTTTAAAGTGAAGGGTAAAAATGTCATTCACTTTTTACCTATAGGGATTGGCTCTTTTAGAATAGTATGATATATATATATATATATATATATATATATATATATATTCTATTATTATTATTACTTTATTATTGTTATTTTATTTCATTAATTATTATATTTTATTATCGTACTAATCCAGTTTAATTTCTATTTTTTATTGCGAGGTATATCTTGGCACGAACAACTCGGGAACGCTTTTGGCTACTTACAAATGGGGATAGTCCATTGCATTGGAGTCGTTTGGCTTGAATTTGGACCTGAGCATTCAGAAATAAGACTTAGGAATTTTAGAAAAATTCAAGGCTCCCGCGAGTTGATCATTTTCCGGGTTTTATCTTTAAACTTTGCCTTTCTTTTCTTAGAGATATTTATGAAAATAAATGTGTAAAAAATATTTTATTTATCAATAATATGTGATTGTTTGTATATTGCCTTACTTTATGTTTATTGCCTTTTATTGTGAAGTCGTTATTTAATTTATTGTAAATTGGGGCCGTCTTAGCAAATGCGTGTAAAAGAATATTTTGCAAATAAGCTTTTATTCGATTAATTATTCTTATTATTATTATTATTACTATTTTTAAATAATTTTTTTGAAAGAAAAGCACACTTGCAAATATTTTGGAAACCTGTCGGATTAACCGTATTTTACGGAATTTCGAAAGTGCCTTAAAAACCTTCTTCCGAAATTAATAAAACCTCTTACCTTTAGAATCTCTAAAAGAAAGACCGTCTTTTTATAAAAATGGAGTTTTTGCACGCATTTGTTAATTTGGTTCCCTGTTTTTCTTTAAATTGGGTGGCGACTCCAAAAACTCCAAAAGAGTTAGTCCATCCTGTCGATATTCCGGAATTTATCCTTTTTTCGGGGTAATTTTTGGGGTTCAACAGCATGGCGACTCTGCTGGGGAGCAATAGAGGTTTTGACCATAAAGGTTTCCAATTGTTTGCAACTAGCATGCCTAATTTATTTGCTTTATTATATCTGTTTGTTTGGTTTGCCTAATAAAGCATGTATTATATTTATTTGTGCATAGTCTGCATTTCGCTCATATTTCCTCCCTCATGGAGCATGTCAATTCTCTTTCATCTCCTCGATTTCATCACGGGGGCCCGCATGACGGGCAATAATACAGGAAGGGTATTGTCCTTCCTAGGTCTTTGAATTTCTTTCGTGTCACCAAAGTTAGTTGGGATATGGTTTGCCTGGTTTTGTCATGGCCGGTTTTACTGGTTTATGGGGCCAGGTTTATCCCGCATAGGTCGAATCAGCCTCAACCGTTAGCCCGCTCTTAGAAGGAGATTTAGGTCATGCATGCATATACATCTTAGTTTGGGGAAAGTTCGGCAGATTTGGTTGGTTTGTGTTTTGGAGATGGCCTGGTGTAGTGAGATCTAAGAGGCGAAATCCCTGGTATCTTTAAAAGGATCAGTGGGGTCCCTCTCGTGAATGGCTTTGCGTGTGTGCAGGCCTATGTTGATTATCCAGCTCCAACTTTGTAAAAATTGAAGTATGCTTGTCGCATATTAGGAGAGCGAAGCCCCTGTGTCTTTGAATGACCAATGAGGTCCCTCCTTGAAGACCAGTGCGGTCTTGGCTACCTAGGAAACTGAAAGGATTGATTAAAGCCGAGGACCAGTGAGGAACCCTATAAATAAGGTCGGTGAGCCTTGCAAAACCTAGGAAGCTGAGAGGCTTGTCTAAAGCCGAGGACCAGTGAGGTTTTATTTTGAAAGGCCAATTGGCGCCTTTCGTGATTTGCAGTCTAGTATTGTGGAGGCAGTTGGAAATTTCTCCCTGGATGTTGTAAAACAATTGGGAGTTGTGCTTGGAGGAGTGTGGATGTTTGCAAAAGCTATGGAGGATTGTTTCGGGTTTTAGGCATTTGGGTTTAGAATTTTGTACAGATGTTGTGGAGAGCATGAGCTGTGTTAAAATGTTAATTGCCTGCCTTGCTTTATTTGCTCAAAATGCGTTAAATACTAGGTGTTGCTTGCTTGTATGCAATCCTATGAATGACATGCAAACTATCTTAGTTACCCTTTGAGAGGTTTCTTTTGTTTTGTTTGTTTCTTTAGCAAATGTTGGATTTGTGAAGTGGCTGACCATTCACCACGCAAAGGTTCCCGATCTGATTGATGGTAGATGCTCTAGCTCGTGAACGATGCAGTATCAGAAGCTAATGGCATTGTTTGAAAGAACTTGGCAATTGAACTTAGTAGCATTATTTTCAATTTTAATTCAGATTGAGGCCCTGAATTGTATTGTACATTAAAGCTTATGTTAATCTGAATCAATTCATTTTGAATTTATGAAAGTTGAAATAAAACGCATCGCATCTTATTATATTATTTGCATTTGCATTTGTTTCTGTTTCAAAGTTAAAATTGGTAAACCTGCCAAAGCTTTACTTGTGACGTATGGCAAGCAACTGAACAAATTGAAAGCGATGCACTGAAAAGTTATTGTCTGCGCTCTTTGGATATCGCACTATCTGTTAGAACTTCAACTGGGGCAACTTTTATTTGTTGGTATATGGCATTGAAGCAGTGATGCAGAACTACGCACGGTCTGATTCCCAAGGAGGGATACGTAGGCTCCCCCATCGGGCTCGACCCTTTAGCATTTAAGTTTTCATTTTCCCCCAAGAAGGACAACTGGGGCAATTTTGCAAAACGAGTTGGAGATGCGAAAGATAATAACTGGGGCAGAATTTTGCAAGAAGCGGTGTTGGTTATTAAAGGTGAGTTGGCAAAAAATTCTGTAACAGGTTAAGCAAACTGTGCAAAGTCTAAGACAAAGGACGTTCAGTTTGTTTTAAAATATGTTACAAGTTTAAGTAAAAGGTGTAATCACCTAATTTTGGCACCAAAATCAAAAAAATAGATAAAACATCATTCTAATTTTCCAGAATTTTTCGCTTAATTATTTCATAAATTTTACCACTTTATTTAAGTTATTTCCGTCAATTAACTAGGAGGAAAATATCAAAAATTACCAAAAATAGAATTGATTGAGTGTAATAGATATTTAAAATCTTGTGATTAATTAAATGTTCCTTGTAATTATTTTGTGTGAGTTGTCATTGGTTGTTTAGTTTAGTTAATTAAATTTCCTTGTTAATTTATGTGTTAAGTATGCTATTGGGTCGACCAAATTCAGAAAATGAAAGGAAAAGGGGCCAAGCCCACTCCCTTGATCCACTAGCCCAATTATATGACCCGGCCCACCTCACTAAATATATAAACCCAGATTTTACCATTTCTGCTCATTTGCATAAGAAACTCAAAAAATGGGGGAAACCTTGTCAAAATTCCAAGCTGGCCGGAAACCACTAAACCACCGCGCCTCCGCCGATCGGCCACCGCCGGCCACCACCTCCGGTGGCCGGAAAAATACAAAATATATATATCGTTTGAAAGCTCTCGACCTCCTCATTCCATTTCTCAACTCGGATTTCACAAAATCTCGACGGTTTGGAGTTGATCGACGGTCAAAGTTCTGGTCAAACCCAAAATCCGGCGACCTTGATTTTTTCCGGTAAGTTTTGTTTCCCTCTTTTCCTTTACTCATTTCTTTCACTTGCTTTACCCCCCATTTCCCAGAAACCCGTCCCCTTGCACCCCCGCCTTCTTTTTTTTTCTGTCTGTTTCTCTTCTTTCTTCTGTTCTTCTTATTTTTTTTTCTTTTTTCCTTTTCTATGGTGGCTGTAATGAGGATGAATTTGGAGGGTCTGTGATGATTGATATAGGGGTTATTTTTGTTTCTGTTTTAGGCTAGTGAGGTGAGGGCAATGGTTGGTTTATGCTGTGATGTTTGATGTCGCGAGGCTGTGGGGGTGCTATGGTGTATGAGAATGAGGGGAGGGATGTTGTGATTTGTTTGTCATGTAGGGGGCTGTTTGTAGCTTCGTTTGGGCAGCGACGAGGCTGTCTTATTGTTCGTTTGGAGGGCTGTGACGAGGCTATTTTGGAGGGCTGTGAGGGGGTCGTTTGTATCAGTGTTTAGGGACAGTAGGGAGGCTTGTGATGAGGATGACATTGGTTTGGAGTTGAGGCAGCGTGGGTGGCGTCGAGGCAGTGATGGTGGTGAGAGTTTGACGCAGCCTGCGGGTCGATTGGCTCGGCGAGGATCAGGTAGTGACCTTGGCGATGATGAGAAGCTTGATATTGCAGCAGCGGGGCAGCGGGGATGTAGCAGCTTTGGCTCGACACGAGTTAAGAGATAAAGTCCTGTTCCTCTTCGTTTCATTTTTTTTTTTTATTTTCTTATGTTAGCTAAAGGTGTTAGCTTTAAGTGAATTCATGTATGTTGTGGCTTTTAAGCTTGAAAAAACTGAAATTGTTAGCTTCCCATATTTACGTGTTGAATTAATATTGAATGGCTATTGTTCATGTCATGTATGTTTAAGTAAGTAGGTATGTCATGTGAAGTTTTGTATGTATGATGTTATTTCCAGTAATTAATACAAGTTGTCCGAGCTCGCGTATCTTTCCCGATTCCTTCGATTAGCTTTGAATTGTGTATGTGTGTTTTGGTGTATGAGTTCTGTCAGTAACATTTTGTATTGATTCTGCCTTGGTCATGCCTTAATGTGCTAGATAAATGAGTTTATTGAGTGTTTTAGTCTGAGCCATGGAAGTTTATATGCTTGTCATTACCCCGAGGCTTAACATGTATGTTGTCTATTTATATAGTGGATTTGTTCAGACTTGTCTAAGTCAAATATGAGTTCTTTTTTGGGTTGATCTTGTTTAGTATGATTCCTAATTAAAGATGTCTGTAAGTCTAAGAATTAAGTGTTTTGGGGGTTGCAGTACCTTTAGTTGAGTTTGAAGTTTTAATTATGTTTGAGTTAAGAGTTTTAATTAAAATCAGATATTTTGTCTTGAGAAAAGAGTGTCTAAAAGTCAATACATAGTACAATTGGTCAGCCAAAGGACAATTTTGCACATGGCTTTGTACCCTATCCTGAAAAGCAAAAGTTGGCACATGGGTCTTGTACTTTTTAGCCAACTTTTCACTCCATCCTTTGTCTATTTAATGAGACACAACAACTACAGCTAAAATAAGAGAACAACCTGCTGAAAAATTTAGCAAAAGAAATAGAGAGGGAAAAGTGTTAAAAAAAAATAGTGAGAACAAGAGACACAAAAAGAGTTTTAGGCTCATAGGTTCTTGAGTTTAAAATAAAACTAGAAGCTGTTCTCTGGGTTATTTTTGGGGCTGCTCATGGCTGTTTTCTGGCTGCTTTAGTTGTTGGCTCACATCTTGTTAGCTTGGAATTCTGCATACTAGCTAACATTCCTGAATTTAGTATGTATTGTTGGGTATTTTGCTATGAAGTAAACAAGAGAAACATCAGTTTTTTTTAAGCTTGAACATGTGTACTTGTATTCATTTTAAAAATCTGTAAATCAATTGTTTCAAGCTTGGCCACTGTTTATATTTTTGCTCACTAGCTTCAATTTGAACAAAGTTATGTTCATGAATACATTTTGTCAAGTTTTTTTATTTTATTTTACCAACTTTATTTATTTTGAAAATGATAATTGTATATGATAAAAATCATTCAAACATCTAGTTTCCTAAATTGTTTCCGACCATTGTAAATTTATTGCTAGTTGTTCGTACCAGGTATCTTCTAAAAAAGTAAACGAGAAACAAAGCAGGCAGATTGTTTAGGGGCCACTATTAGCTTTCATTTTTGCAATTTAAGTCATGTCCGAAAGGAAAAAATGATTGATATCCTTATAAGAGACTGCATGCGCTAGGCAACTTTAGGATTATAATTGCTATAGTAAATGAGTTAATAGAGTTTGGCTCATAACAATATAGAGGTAATCTGCCCCTTTAATTTTGTTAAAATAGCCCACTCTTGACAGAACAACCATTTTCGATGAATAGTTCCATTTTCCGCAAACAGCCACCTCTTTTTTAATTTGGATACGAAAAATTGAATGTGTTAATTTTTACAAATGACCTTTGAAAAAATAGCTATCATTCGTATATAGGTGTATTGTAGTAATATTTGCAAAATGGCTTCTAAAACAGGTGATTTGTGCAAATATAACTAGGCTTGCGTGAATTTTACAAGGCATGATTAGAGTCTAAAGTGGATTAATTAGATAACGTTGTTTATGAAATAGTTTAGTTTTTTCGTAAGATGGCAGTGAAAGTTTTCTTTTCCCTTTTGCTAGAATATTCCAATTTCTTAATAAACGATCCAATTTGTGCGAACAACCCACTTTTTAACAAATAGTTTCAATGAAGTTAATTAATTTTTTTTTAAAAAAAAATAGACCAGTCCTTTGTGAGGTTGGAAATGCGCAATACATTAAACTTATTTTTGAATCAAAGTGTACATTCATCCAGTCCTCTGTGAGGTTGGATAAGAATAACGCTTTTAAATTTTCTGAATCAAAGTACAAATTCAAATTAACCGCATTAATATAACAACCATATTTAATAAATTAAAATTGCGACAATAAAGCAACTGTGCTTGGCGCAGGACTCGAGGGTGCCTAATACCTTCCCGAGAGTCAACTGAGAACCTTACCCGAATCTCTAACGCAGATCGTTAGACGAGTCAGAGGTGTTCCAAGGTACCTTTAGGTGACTTGGCACACCTTAAACTATGTCAAGTGGCGACTCCGAGTTTCTCTAAATAAATGTGTACCTTGTAACACCCGTCACAGCCTTTAAATACACAATTTCTATTTATTTAGTTTTTGTATGTTAAAAAAGGGTCGTGACAGCTTGGCGACTCCGCTGGGGAGATTAGTGAAAACTAGAATCTCCGGCTTCGATAAAATTGTCGCATGTTTTAATTTATTAAATAATGGTTGTTATATTCTTGCCGTTATCACATGAAGAGTTGAATGTTACTGCTTTGATATTTTTGAACTGTATATAAACTGTCTTCTTCCGCAACCCTCTGAGTCTCTGAAACACACGCACACGTGCACTTACCAGATTGCTTGTGGCATCTGGGACTTTCTTACTAAATTGCCCATGATTTAGGAGGAAGGCGTGACGGGGTTTTAGGCCGGACACACTGTCTCCGGATGGCCCTGATGCGCTTTCCGCCCGGTTTGTCCACCGGGTTTTCAGCCAGTCTAGACACTGAGTCAGTTGTGTCACCTAGAGTTAAACCTTTAGGCCCAATTATCTGCATCATATTTGACTTAATGAGGTGTGGTACACCGGTATTTCATTTGTCTAGGCTGACCCCTTTGTGTCAAGATGGGCCCGTGTCCCGAAAAGACACATTATTGGCATCTTATGTGTTGCATTTGTTGTAGAAAGAGGGTTGTTATGCTGACCGATCACCGGGGGTGGGTGTTAAATTTTGAAAACAAAAAAAAATTGATTGAATTGAGAAAAATGAAAAAATGGGTTTAGTCCCGTGTCTCAAAATATTTTTAGTTGTCATTTTACGCCGTTATAATGGCGAATTTTTTTTTCTTCCAAGAACTTTTAGAGTCTAATTTTGCGTACGGGTTTGGTCTCAAGTATTAGAAAATAATTTGTCATAATTTTGCGCCGTTATAGTTTTGCGCCGGTATAATGGTAAAATTTTGGGACCCTTTTGTCTTTGAGTCTGTGTCCATATTTTTGAAAAGTAATTTATCGGGGTTTTACGCCGTCATAATGGCCAATTTTTGTAAACCAATTTTGCATCTAATTCATGTAATATTTTGTGTCGTTGTATCGTCATAATGACCAAATTTTGTACATACTCAAAGATTCTTTTTCGAATTAGATCAAAGAGTTTGTTTCAAAAAAAAATTGTGTCCATTTTTGTGTTGTCATAATATCCTCTTTGGGATCACCTTTCGGATTAAAAAAATAAATTAGTTTGTTTCATAATCTGCTCTTAAGTTCTGTTAGAACCTCCCTCGGGTTGAGTCTTAAATTTTTCATTAAACAAAAAAAAATTATTATTTTTAGGGTCCCACTCTACTTTGTATTGTACTTTTCAAGGTCAAGACAGGGTACAAACGATAAATTGCAATTAGCTAAGTTGTATTTTGCGTCAATCCTCGTGGAATAATTTGACTCCGCTAAAATGTCGAGTCTAATTATTTTTACCGTCCGGGTGTACCCACCTAATGTGTCAGTTTGTATATTCTTTTGACTCGTGTATCACGTTAAGCAGTTTATTTTGAGTTTGTCTCTTGTCGTTTGTCTAAATTATGTTTTTGAGTCAGAAAAAGAGGTAAAGAAAGAAAAAAAATCATCCAAGTTTGTCCTTGTTCTAAGTACGTGTCAGTTACAATTTTGTTCTGTTTTTTTAAGGCACATAAGCAATCTTTGGGGGGTACAGTCGGTACACGCGGCTTGCGCCGTGAACTATTTCGTGATGACGCATAACAACCCTAGGCTTGCATTGTGACTCTTTTGTGCTAATCTGATTTGTTTGCCATAGCGTTGGAGTTTGGAAGTCGCTATGGAATTTTGGCATTATCTCGCGCCCGTACGCAATAGGATCAAAGGGACCTGTTACCATGTCGTTTGATAAGGGAAGTTCTGAGATCAGCGCCCATGAACTTCTGGTGCTGGAAAACAAGAGGTTGTCTGAAGAGGTCAAAAATTTGAAACAATTGGTTGCTGACTTGTATATTGCCATTGCCACGGGAAAAGCATCTCTTCCTATGCCAGCCAATCTTTTAGGGGCTGCTTCATTCTCTGCACATCAGGCACGTGGCTCACCTACTAAATTTGAGGACCCACAATATTCTCCCGACTTTCCTCACTACCAGAATGATACAAGTGATGGGGGATCGTCTAAAATACATCCTTGGGTACCACATCCATCTCAAATGGGGCATACTTCGCCCCGAACCTCTGTTCCACCATTCACGGGTCCTATTAGGAGGGGGAATCTTGGGAGGAAAGATGAAAGGGAGCGATGTCAAGGAAGCAGGAATGAGAAAGAGTACAAACAACCCCACTCATACCCCCTGGCACAACAAAAGCATAATCTGGAACGCCACCCTCCAAAGATTTCAAAATATTCCAATACTCCACTTTATACAGTGCGTGCATATGTTCCAGCACCTTCGCATCCACAATGGCGCGCAGCAAGCCCACAACCCACAAATAATACTCCACGAAATTATTTCCACGCTTCTCCAAACCCCACTCACCGATCAAAGAAAGCCTTCCGCCCTTGTCCATATCACAAGATGTTACGAATGCAGAAAAAGAAGGAGCTCACGCCAATTGGGGAATCTTACTCCGGCATTTTCCAGAAACTGCAGAATGTGGGTATGTTGAAGCCAATTGCCGAAAATGTGCATCCAAGGGCAAAGGTAGATCGTACTCGTCAATGTGCTTATCACTCGGGCACACTGGGACATGACACGAATGATTGTCGTCATCTCAAGAAGGCGATCCAAGCTCTGATAGATAATGGTCAGATTCAAGTCGAGGGCTTAGATACAACAAATATCAACCAGAACACATTGCCTGTCTGTGATGATGTACAAATGGTGGGTGTGGTATGTGGAGAAGATTTGAAAGCTGAATCTGCAATGCCGATTGTACCTGTTGGTGATGTGTCAATTGGGGCTAACCAAATGCTTGTGACAGTGAACTGTGTTCCTGAAATAGTGTTTGGGGAAGTAGACAGAGTAAAGGGTGAAGAAATGAAGAAGACGAACATGTCTCTCGAGAAGCCAATTCCATATCTTACCCAGTCATTCATCAATCCCAAAGAGGTGAAGTCTACGCTGATGGGAGTTGGAGAAAATGAGGAAAAGCAAAAGATATTGCCAGACTCAGAGAATTTCTTTGGTATCAATATGGTACATCTTGGTGAAAGTCTCAACAATGCCTAACATAGGAAAACTAGCCCTGACTTGCAATTGAGTGGCTAAGAAATATTGTAGCGTGTTTTGCTAATCTTTATGTGTACTTGGTTATTTAAGGGTTGTAATCCAAGTACATTATTTTGCTTGTTTTGATTTTCAAACCCTTCTATCTTTAATTCAATGAAAAGCGAGATCATTTTCTCGTCTCAACATTATGTCTCTTATTTTTCCTCTTGGTCTTGTTTCCTTAGTATTCTGTTTTTGTGTTTTGTCGGCCTTAATAACATGACATGCATACGGGGTTTACTTCTAGATTTAAACACGCGATCCGGCATTTTATCTCAATGAACCATCAGAATTGTGAGGAAAATAGAGTGAAATAAGTTGGGAATTAATCAACAACCATCCGATAGGGGAGATCGGTGAGAAGTTGTGCCTGGTCGCTTCGACCGAATTTGAAATACTAGTTTTGAGAACCATTGTTGAAGTAGAAGTCAAGGACAACGTGTGGATTAGTCCAGGTTAATTGATTGAATCATCATTTGTGCGAGGCATTCTTTGTTCGGGACGACGAACGACTTTCGTTTCTTCTACCCAAACACTATATTCTTTGTCAATCCTTTTGAGCCGTATTCTGTGTTTTCTTTGGCCTACCCTCCCTTGGAATCAATTTGATATGATTAAAGAAAAAAAAAAGAGGGAAAAGAAAAGCAACAAAAATCTACCTCAGTGCTAGAGCTACGTCTGACCTGATTCCTCTCAAAAGGATACGTAGGCAACCAATTCGGGTGCGGTCATAACGGGGAAAAGTTCATTTTTCCCTGTTCCTCGTTGGCGCAAAAGCTTGCCTCCAAGTTTGCGGCCAAAATGTCAAAGGAAATTCAAATCTCCAATGTATGTTAAACTGGGGCAGAAGTTTGTTTTTATTTTATTTTAATAAAATAAAATAAAAATAAACTTCTATTTTTTATACCATCTATTCATATGTTTCATGAGATATCAGTCTCGAAATCGGAGACGAAACTTAAAGTGCCCCAGTTTATCCTAAACTGGGGCAGAAGTTGATTCTGAAAAGAAAAAAAAAGAAAGGGAGAAATTCAACATCCCTTTTATGGTTGTGTTCATCTCGGGGAATAATCTCAATATCCCATATGTTTTCATATCACAAAATTCAAAAGATAATTCCTCGGTTTTTCAATAAATTGGAGCCTCAGTTAGTTATTATTTTAAAAGAAATGATTCCAAGGGTTGTAATATTTACCAAGTCGTTTCATGAGAAACTTTCATACCGCTCTTCAAACCAAAAAAAAAAAAAAAAAAAAAAAAAGGAGAAAAAATAATCCCCTATTTCCCTGAACTGGGGAAAAAGTTTGGTTTATTTTTCAAAAGCGGTGATTTCAAATCGGGTAATGCTCATTCTAATCGTCTCATGAGATATTTTTGAGCTTTTGTGCTGAATCTTTTCTTTATAGCCTAACCAAATCCAACATTATAGTCCAAATAAAGACCCTTCTGACCGATCATTGAGAATGTCAAGCCGAGTGAGGTGTCAAGGGATAATTTTCACACTGTAAAGTTGCATTTCTTATGGGTCAACAATCGCATTTAGAAGCTGGGGGCACCCGGGTCATTAAAGGAGAAATTCTTTGAAGAATAAAGATAAAGGGCGAAAATTGAAGAAAGAAAGAAAAGATGGGGTCGATAAGCTAGGAAAGATAGGAGATCGATGGAAAAAAAAAAGAAGAAGAAGAAAAATGAAGTCTTGTCGGTGAAAACATGAAAAGGCGCTGCAAGACAATAGTGAGTTAAAAGAACAAAGAGAGAGGCTAGTCGATGAAAATCCGAAAGGGCACTACTTGTCGAATGAGGGTCGTTAGATTTTCCATCAAACAAGATTTGAAGAATGGGAGCAAAATCAGGGATAGATCGTGTGAACGGATGAAGAGTTGATTCCAAAATGCATGTCATGTTTAATAAGGTCGTTATTTCACCTCCGGATAAGTTCTTCTTTTTCTGGAGACATCTTTCATTCAATGTCTCCTCTTGAAATTCTTTCATTTTATTTTCTTCTCATTTCTTTACGAGCAATAAAAAGCTTCGCAAAGCTCGTTTACAAGTTTCATAGTCGTACTAGGGCAAGTCAGGACCAGCCTAGATAATTGGAGTCCAATGTTGCACATTGGTATAAAGAATGACGGTCCAAAGAATGTACCATGAAAGAGATCGTCCAAGAATAAGCAGATTCAAGATGCAGTTTCCAGTCTTAAAGTCAAAATCCGCACAACTATAAGCGGACATTTCATTTTCAAGTCAAAGCTAGCCTGAGCGGCAATTTCAAGTTCCAAAAGTTTCAAATTTCAAGTTAAAGCCAGCCCAAGCGGCAATTTCAAGAGCAACAGTTCAACTTTCATGTGAGAAGCAACCTTTACAAGAAAATTCATTTAGAGAAAGTCGAGGCACCCACCTGGAGAATGAGGGAGTAGTTTAGAGGAAGTCGAGGCACCCACCTGGAGAATGAGGGAGTAGTTTAGAGAAAGTCGAGGCGCCCACCTGGAGAATGAGGGAGTAGTTTAGAGAAAGTCGAGGCGCCCACCTGGAGAATGAGGGAGTAGTTTAGAGGAAGTCGAGGCGCCCACCTGGAGAATGAGGGAGTAGTTTAGAGGAAGTCGAGACGCCTACCTGGAGAATGAGGGAGTAGTTTAGAGAAAGTCGAGGCACCAACCTGGAGGATGAGGGAGTAGTTTGGAGGAGTCGAAGCAACCACCTGAAGAATGAGGGAGTAGTTTAGAGATAGTCGAGGCACCCACCTGGAGAATGAGGGAGTAGTTTAGAGATAGTCGAGGCACCCACCTGGAGAATGAGGGAGTAGTTTAGAGATAGTCGAGGCACCCACCTGGAGAATGAGGGAGTAGTTTAGAGATAGTCGAGGCACCCACCTGGAGAATGAGGGAGTAGTTTAGAGAAGTCGAGGCACCCACCTGGAGAATGAGGGAGTAGTTTAGAGAAAGTCGAGGCACCAACCTGGAGGATGAGGGAGTAGTTTGGAGAAGTCGAAGCAACCACCTGAAGAACGAGGGAATACATTTGAAGAAGGCTAGGCGCCCACCTGAAGAACGAGGGAATTCATTTCTATAAAGAGGGAAGGCCCACCTGAACCAAAATCGGTGGTTTTTATTTTCTGCTAGAGGAAGACCCACCCGAACCAAGAACGGTGGTTTCATTTTTCAAAAAATGAGGGGAGCAAGAACCAAGAAGCTCATCTCGGGAAGCATGAAGACTTAGAGTAGGAATTGTAACTTTACATTTTCAATGTTGTACTTTCATTTTCTCTGTAAAGCAATGACCGCCAATCAGCAAGCAACCAGTGACCAGCAACGACAGCCCTTGTGTGCCTAAGAGTGTCTAGTATCAGCCCCAAGTGTGTCTAGAAGAGTCTCTAATTTGTCTTAGTAGTCTAAAGTGTCTAGTTTGTCTTAGTGAGTCTAGAAGAGTCTAGTGTCTGTGTGAATGCGGTAGTCCCAGCTACCACATATGAGGAACTACACTGACCTGATTCTTTAGTCCAGGGATATGTAGGTAGCCTTGTTCTTGGTTGGAACCGAAGAATCAGGGTACGGTCACAATTTTGCAAGCGTGTTCTCGGCTAGAACCGAAAAGCCAAAATTAGCTTCCGATTACATCTTTGTCCGAAAACTCTTCATGTTCTCGAACAAAGAGGGGCAGCTGTAATCACCTAATTTTGGCACCAAATTCAAAAAAATAGATAAAATATCATTCTAATTTTCCAGAATTTTTCGCTTAATTATTTCATGAATTTTACCACTTTATTTAAGTTATTTCCGTCAATTAACTAGGAGGAAAATATCAAAAATTACCAAAAATAGAATTGATTGGGTGTAATAGATATTTAAAATCTTGTGATTAATTAAATGTTCCTTGTAATTATTTTGTGTGAGTTGTCATTGGTTGTTTAGTTTAGTTAATTAAATTTCCTTGTTAATTTATGTGTTAAGTATGCTATTGGGTCGACCCAATTCAGAAAATGAAAGGAAAAGGGGCCAAGCCCACTCCCTTGATCCACTAGCCCAATTCTATGACCCGGCCCACCTCACTAAATATATAAACCCAGATTTTACCATTTTTGCTCATTTGCATAAGAAACTCAAAAAATGGGGGAAACCTTGTCAAAATTCCAAGCTGGCCGGAAACCACTAAACCACCGCGCCTCCGCCGATCGGCCACCGCCGGCCACCACCTCCGGTGGCCGGAAAAATACAAAATATATATATCGTTTGAAAGCTCTCGACCTCCTCATTCCATTTCTCAACTCGGATTTCACAAAATCTCGACGGTTTGGAGTATATCGACGGTCAAAGTTCCGGTCAAACCCAAAATCCGGCCACCTTGATTTTTTTCGGTAAGTTTTGTTTCCCTCTTTTCCTTTACTCATTTCTTTCACTTGCTTTACCCCCATTTCCCAGAAACCCGTCCCCTTGCACCCCCGCCTTCTTTTTTTTTCTGTCCGTTTCTGTTCTTTCTTCTGTTCTTCTTATTTTTTTTTTCTTTTTTCCTTTTCTATGGCGGCTGTAATGAGGATGAATTTGGAGGGTCTGTGATGATTGATATAGGGGTTATTTTTGTTTCTGTTTTAGGCTAGTGAGGTGAGGGTGATGGTTGGTTTATGCTGTGATGTTTGATGTCGCGAGGCTGTGGGGGTGCTATGGTGTATGAGAATGAGGGGAGGGATGTAGTGATTTGTTTGTCATGTAGGGGGCTGTTTGTAGCTTCGTTTGGGCAGCGACGAGGCTGTCTTATTGTTCGTTTGGAGGGCGGTGACGAGGCTATTTTGGAGGGCTGTGAGGGGGTCGTTTGTATCAGTGTTTAGGGACAGTAGGGAGGCTTGTGATGAGGATGATATTGGTTTGGAGTTGAGGCAGTGTGGGTGGCGTCGAGGCAGCGATGGTGGTGAGAGTTTGACGCAGCCTGCGGGTCGATTGGCTCGGCGAGGATCAGGTAGTGACCTTGGCGATGATGAGAAGCTTGATATTGCAGCAGCGGGGCAGCGGGGATGTAGCAGCTTTGGCTCGACACGAGTTAAGAGATAAAGTCCTGTTCCTCTTCGTTTCATTTTTTTTATTCTCTTATGTTAGGTAAAGGTGTTAGCTTTAAGTGAATTCATGTATGTTGTGGCTTTTAAGCTTGAAAAAACTGAAATTGTTAGCTTCCCATATTTACGTGTTGAATTAATATTGAATGGATATTGTTCATGTCATGTATGTTTAAGTAAGTAGGTATGTCATGTGAAGTTTTGTATGTATGAGGTTATTTCCAGTAATTAATACAAGTTGTCCGAGCTCGCGTATCTTTCCCGATTCCTTCGATTAGCTTTGAATTGTGTATGTGTGTTTTGGTGTATGAGTTCTGTCAGTAACATTTTGTATTGATTCTGCCTTGGTCATGCCTTAATGTGCTAGATAAATGAGTTTATTGAGTGTTTTAGTCTGAGCCATGGAAGTTTATATGCTTGTCATTACCCCGAGGCTTAACATGTATGTTGTCTATTTATATAGTGGATTTGTTCAGACTTGTCTAAGTCAAATATGAGTTCTTTTTTGGGTTGATCTTGTTTAGTATGATTCCTAATTAAAGATGTCTGTAAGTCTAAGAATTAAGTGTTTTGGGGGTTGCAGTACCTTTAGTTGAGTTTGAAGTTTTAATTATGTTTGAGTTAAGAGTTTTAATTAAAATCAGATATTTTGTCTTGAGAAAAGAGTGTCTAAAAGTCAATACATAGTACAATTGGTCAGCCAAAGGACAATTTTGCACATGGCTTTGTACCCTATCCTGAAAAGCAAAAGTTGGCACATGGGTCTTGTACTTTTTAGCCAACTTTTCACTCCATCCTTTGTCTATTTAATGAGACACAACAACTACAGCTAAAATAAGAGAACAACCTGCTGAAAAATTTAGCAAAAGAAATAGAGAGGGAAAAGTGTTAAAAAAAATAGTGAGAACAAGAGACACAAAAAGAGTTTTAGGCTCATAGGTTCTTGAGTTTAAAATAAAACTAGAAGTTGTTCTCTGGGTTATTTTTGGGGTTGTTCATGGCTGTTTTCTGGCTGCTTTATTTGTTGGCTCACATCTTGTTAGCTTGGAATTCTGCATACTAGGTAACATTCCTGAATTTAGTATGTATTGTTGGGTATTTTGCTATGAAGTAAACAAGGGAAACATCAGCTTTTTTTAAGCTTGAACATGTGTACTTGTATTCATTTTAAAAATCTGTAAATCAATTGTTTCAAGCTTGGCCACTGTTTATATTTTTGCTCACTAGCTTCAATTTGAACAAAGTTATGTTCATGAATACATTTTGTCAAGTTTTTTTTTTTATTTTACCAACTTTATTTATTTTGAAAATGATAATTGTATATGATAAAAATCATTCAAACATCTAGTTTCCTAAATTGTTTCCGACCATTGTAAATTTATTGCTAGTTGTTCGTACCAGGTATCTTCTAAAAAAAGTAAACGAGAAACAAAGCAGGCAGATTGTTTAGGGGCCACTATTAGCTTTCATTTTTGCAATTTAAGTCATGTCCGAAAGGAAAAAATGATTGATATCCTTATAAGAGACTGCATGTGCTAGGCAACTTTAGGATTATAATTGATATAGTAAATGAGTTAATAGAGTTTGGCTCATAACAATATAGAGGTAATCTGCCCCCTTTAATTTTGTTAAAATAGCCCACTCTTGACAGAACAACCATTTTCGATGAATAGTTCCATTTTCCGCAAGCAGCCACCTCTTTTTTAATTTGGATACGAAAAACTGAATGTGTTAATTTTTACAAATGACCTTTGAAAAAATAGCCATCATTCGTATATAGGTGTATTGTAGTAATATTTGCAAAATGGCTTCTAAAACAGGTGATTTGTGCAAATATAACTAGGCTTGCGTGAATTTTACAAGGCATGATTAGAGTCTAAAGTGGATTAATTAGATAACGTTGTTTATGAAATAGTTTAGTTTTTTTCGTAAGATGGCAGTGAAAGTTTTCTTTTCCGTTTTGCAAGAACATTCCCATTTTTTAATAAACGATCCAATTTGTGCGAACAACCCACTTTTTAACAAATAGTTTCAATGAAGTTAATTAATTTTTTTTTTAAAAAAATAGACCAGTCCTTTGTGAGGTTGGAAATGCACAATACATTTTATTTATTTTTGAAGCAAAGTGTAAATTCATCCAGTCCTCTGTGAGGTTGGATAAGAATAACACTTTTAAATTTTCTGAATCAAAGTACAAATTCAAATTAACTGCATTAATATAACAACCATATTTAATAAATTAAAATTGCGACAATAAAGCAACTGTGCTTGGCGCAGGACTCGAGGGTGCCTAATACCTTCCCGAGAGTCAACTGAGAACCTTACCCGAATCTCTAACGCAGACCATTAGACGAGTCAGAGGTGTTCCAAGGTACCTTTAGGTGACTTGGCACACCTTAAACTATGTCAAGTGGCGACTCCGAGTTTCTCTAAATAAATGTGTGCCTTGTAAAACCTGTCACAGCCTTTAAATACACAATTTTTATTTATTTAGTTTTTGTATGTTAAAAAAGGGTCGTGACAAAAGGCAAAATTTTCAAAATGCATCTTGTTGACTTCATTTGCATGCTTATTTCACTCGCTATATTGCATTAAAATATTTTATCTTTCCTCTATTTTTCAAAGTCTATACTATTTGAGTTCATGAGCCAAATTTCTGATAGCAATTTGCAAATCCAAGTCCAATGAAGACGAGGAAGCAGCAGAAGCAACAAGATCAGGATGAAGTCTGCACAAATCAAACGCTTCCCCTTTCCTCCCCAAAGCTAATAATTTTTCTTTGAGAGCAGGAACATGAAAGCTTGCAATGAAAGGATCATTCACACTATGGATGAACAATTATTTGAACACGCATCCAAAGTTGCCTTGCAAATTGCGTCGCATTTCCCTTTTCACGACTTAAAGCATTATGCTTTGTCATGAGTTATTTCCGAACAGACGGCTTTTCTACCCCTATGACTTTCATTCCTAACAGGCGACAAAGCCGAGGCTTATTTTGTGTTTTCAAAATTAAGCCAAATAGAGCATCGCTTGGTTTCAGGCGATAATCCGCACAAGGCCATCCTTGCCGGATTGTCTCGCCAATTGATTTATCAATGGCTATCGCACTGACTACATTTCCACATTACTTTACTTTGAATTTGGTTTGAATTATGTCTTTGCACTTGCTTCAAAATTAACACATTGCTTTACCCTTTCAGGTTGACCATCGGCTATGAGAATTCCCTTTGTTGGACTATCTCGCCCATTGATTCGCCAAATGGCTCTTGCATTGCTCTACATTCCCACACTGCTTTTCTTTGTACTTGCTTTAAATTATGCCTTCGCATTTCCTTTGTATTACGTCTTGTTTTACTTTTCAGGTTAACAGGTCAGTCCCGAGACCCTCCTTGCTTCATGCCCGACCGGCTTGCCAGTTGATTTGTCAAGATTATTGAAAATGCTTTGCACTATGCCTTCGCATTTGCTTTATTGCTTCGCCAGTGGATGGGAAGACAATTTATCAAAGATATTGCAGCTTGCACTTACAAATTACGTCATGCCTACCGTAAGCAATCAGGGGCCTCATTATGAAGTCTATCGTAAATAATCGAAGACGTCATTATCATTTGAAGCCAACCATAAACAATTGGAGGCCTTTTTATGAAGCCTATCGTAGACAATCGAAGGCGCTGTTGTTATGGAGCCTACCGTAAACAATCGGGGGCCTCATTATGAAGTCTATCGTAGACAACCGAAGACGTCATTATCATTTAAAGCCTTCCATAAATAATTGGAGGCCTTTTTATGAAGCCTATCGTAGATAATCGAAGGCGCTATTGTTATGAAGCCTACCATAAACAATCGGGGGCCTTATTGTGCAGTCTATCATAAACAAGCAAAGACTTCATTAGCATTGAAGCCTACCATAAGCAATTGGAGGCCTTATTCTGAAGCCTATCATAGACAATTGAAGGCTCTTTTGTTATTGATCCTACCGTAAGCAATCGGGGGAATCTTATTATCAAGTCTATCGTGAGCAAGCGAAGACATTATTATCATTTGAAGCCTACCATAAGCAATTGGAGGCCTTATTCTGAAGCGTATCATAGACAATTGAAGGCTCTTTTGTTATTGATCCTACCGTAAGCAATCGGGGGTCTTATTATCAAGTCTATCGTGAGCAAGCGAAGACATTATTATCATTTGAAGCCTACCATAAGCAATTGGAAGCCTTATTCTGAAGCCTATCATAGACAATTGAAGGCTCTTTTGTTATTGATCCTACCGTAAGCAATCGAGGGGGGGGGGGGGGGTCTTATTATCAAGTCTATCGTGAGCAAGCGAAGACTTCATTAGCATTGAAGCCTACCATAAGCAATTGGAGGCATTATTCTGAAGCATCATAAGCAATTGAAGGCTCTTTTGTTATTGATCCTACCGTAAGCAATCGGAGGTCTTATTATCAAGTCTATCGTGAGCAAACGAAGACATCATTATCATTTGAAGCCTACCATAAGCAATTGGAGGCATTATTCTGAAGCCTATCATAGGCAATTGAAGGCTCTTTTGTTATTGTTCCTACCGTCAACCATCAGTTTCTCAAAGATTATTCACCTTGTCGCATATGCAGCGCAAATCTATTTCTTCTTTTTTTCATTATAGCTTTTGCTTTATTATTCACTAGTTTTCTAACGCATTTACTTTAAATTTGCAGAAATTGAATATCAGATTCAATAAGAACTGAAGGCATTCAACGCTTTGCGGCACTATTAATACAAGCAACAGGACCCAGCTTTGCCTATTTGTTTTGCATTATCTTGCCTTTATTAATCCAATTTGCAACTTTATTTTGCAGGCTGCTGTCAAAATTAGGCTCGTTCACCTTATAATCGAACGTTTAGGCTCGTTCGGCTTATAATTGAACGTTTTAGGCTCATTCGCCTTATAATTGAATGTTTGGGCTCGTTCGCCTTAAAAATGAACGTTATGTTACCTGTGTAGGATATAGATTAGCCAAGTCGACTTGAGATATTATGTCTCGTTAGTCAACTTATCTTATGAAAGCCTTGCATTTTACAATTCGCTCTTGCTTTACTTATTGTCTTGCTTTACTGTTTCCGAATAAGGATCAGCTTAGAGGTTCTCCGGGCGGAGTACTTTGTCAGTTGATCGAAGGAGGAACTTATCGATGATACCGCAACCCGCATTTACAATTTTATCACTTTATCTATTTCTTATTCTGATTATTACAGTTTATTAGCAGTTGCACGTTTACCGCTTGTTGAGACTATTACAGGATTTTTAGCAGCACCGTAGCAGCGTTTGGAACATGGAGCATTGCTTAGCAATGAAACGGGGCAATCGTTGATATGAGCTAGACTCGTCAACAAAAATCTTAAGAATTGCACCCGCATAAGTCATCCACCCTAGAGGTAAGTCTCTTGTTAACCCTGAGTCTGAGGTTTGAGATTGAAGACAAGATGGCTCGGTTATCAAGGTGCAGTGGAAGCTATGTCCGTGTAAATCCCTCTTTATGGGTGTGTCGTCGACCACATTTTCATATAACTTGGGTAATTACAAGCCTCTTTTCCCGCGCTTGAGCAGTCGTTACTATCTCGTCTTTGATTTTTAAATTGCGTCGAACTACATATGGCCTGATTCTCTTTCAGCCCGAGATATGTAGGCAAATCGGAGACCAGAGCTCGGCCATGTCCATAAGCCTCGCATTTTGATCCCAGGAATCAGAGTCTTGGCTTTACCGTGACAAAATTGGCTTTCACGTCAACATTCTTTACCCTGAAAAACTCTTTCATCCTTTTCGGGTAAAGAGGGGCAGCTGTTGACACCCATTTTGTCCCGGATTTTAATTAATGTCTAAATTATTTAAATAAAAATCATGTTATTGAAATAAAAATTTTAATTAATTAAAATCCCTTAATGTTGAATTAATGAGATTTTGGAAGAAAATGCCAAATTGCATTGTTTACCCTAAAGCCCGCTTATTCATGTAATAATGGCGTTTAATTAGTTTAATTAAAAGAGAAAGGGATAAAATCGTTCTTGAAATTAAATTATGGCCGGTTTTCGCAAAGCCCATATAACACCTATACATAACCAACTATTCATCCATCTTCCACACACATCAAAAAACCCTACACCCATTTGGACATTAACATCGGTCGAGCCCCTCATCTTCTCCCACACAAGACCAACTCATCCTCACCCCTCATCTCCCTCTCAAAAAATCAACTTCACCTACAACAAATCCCACTTCATCTCCCTCACAATCAATACGCACACACACACGCACTGAATCAAGCAAAGATACACCAAAACACACAAAAAAGTTGAGATCTAAAAAAAAGCCTCCTAATCACTATTCACTCATCCACACACCCAAACTCACAAAAACTGAACCCCATCATCTTCCCCACGATACAACACCCACAATCAACAAAAATGACAGAGCAAGATCAGAAATAATACTCCCTCTCCTCCCTTTATCCACCCAATCTAAACGAAATCAACTAAAAGGGGACATTGGGGTGTGGTATCGGGGTTGATACAGGGATTGCAGAGATGACAATCAGTGGCAAAAAGGGGTCTCGTCATCTGCTCCGGTGACTGAAAAGACCCTCGTCGCCGACGGTTTGTTTGGTTGCTCTGTTTTCTTCCGTTGCACTGGATATCGATTTAAATAGCAAAAAAGGAGTGGTAGCGACGGCACCTATCGGCGTTGCTCCTCATCCGTTAGACCATCGCTCCCTCTCGCCGGAATCTGGCGTGGTTCTTAGCCGTTGACACCATTTTTCTGTTATCGTCGTTGTTGGTCATTTTTCTCTGCTCTTGGGGTTGAACTGAAATAGGAAGGGGAGTGGGGGAGTGGTAGTGGCGCCGTTGATTGGAGGTTGCTCCTCCTCCGCTCCACCGGGGTTGCCATTCGCTGTTGTTAATGTTTGTTTTTTTTTCACCGGTTTTGCGTTATGGGTTCGTTCCTGTTCCTGTTTGTTTGACTTGTTTGCTGGGCTTTTGTGGTTCCCCGTTACTGGAAATGTTGACTGCTGCTTTCCTTGTTCTTTGGGCATATGGATGAACTTTTTTTGATGGTCTTTGTTTGATTGTTTGGAGGAGTTTGAGCAAATCGGATGCTGTTGTTCATATCCCTATTTGCTCCTACTGTTATATGCTTAATTCCACTGGAAATTCTGAATCTTGGGGACATTTGATTTTACCGACTATATTTGCAAGTTGGAACGACATTATTATGAGATTATCACTGATTATGAATAGATGACTGTCGCCTGGCTTTACGGACTGATTCGAACGGATACTATACCCGGCCAATGAAAAAATATGTATACGTATTGAGGCCTACACAAGGAATTGATGGACAATAAATTGACGGGTTCGATTTGAACGTGATACTACACTTGAACCATCCCCTTCCCGTGTCCCTAAAGCAAAAGGCGATGACGAATGCACTTTAATGCAAAGCAAGTCGAATAGAGTGATGGGTTTGGTACTTGGCGTGGCAACCGGCCCGGGCTCCGTGTTTGCAGCCATATCAAATCCCGAGCCTCTATCCGACGCGCCATACAAACCTGAGCCTAAATTTTGCAAAAACAACCCCTTTACTACTACTACTACTACTACTACTACTACTACTACTACTACTGCTGCTGCTGCTGCTGCTGCTGCTGCTGCTGCTGCTGCTGCTGCTGCTAATGCTGCTGCTGTTGCTGCTGCTGCTGCTGCTGCTGCTCCTACAGTACTGCTGCTGCTGCTGCTGCTGCTGCTGCTGCTCCTACTGCTGCTGCTGCTCCTACTGCTGCTCCTACTGCTGCTGCTCCTCCTACTGCTGCTGCTCCTACTACTGCTGCTGCTACTCCTCCTACTGCCGCTGCTCCTCCTCCTACTGCTGCTGCTGCTGCTGCTGCTGCTGCTGCTGCTACTGCTGCTGCTGCTGCTCCTGCTCCTGCTCCTGCTGCTGCCCCTGCTGCCTGCTGCTGCTGCTCCTGCTCCTGCTGCTGCTCCTGCTCCTACTCCTGCTGCTGCTGCTGCTGCTGCTCCTCCTCCTGCTGCTGCTCCTGCTGCTCCCGCGAGTTGATCATTTTCCGGATTTTATCTTTAAACTTTGCCTTTCTTTCCTTAGAGATATTTATGCAAATAAATGTGTAAAAATATTTTATTTATCAATAATATGTGATTGTTTGTATATTGCCTTACTTTATGTTCATTGCCTTTTATTGTGAAGTCGTTATTTAATTTATTGTAAATTGGGGCCGTCTTAGCAAATGCGTGTAAAAGAATATTTTGCAAATAAGCTTTTATTCGATTAATTATTCTTATTATTATTATTACTATTTTTAAATAATTTTTTTTGAAAGAAAAGCACACTTGCAAATATTTTGGAAACCTGTCGGATTAACCGTATTTTACGGAATTTCGGAAGTGCCTTAAAAACCTTCTTCCGAAATTAATAAAACCTCTTACCTTTAGAATCTCTGAAAGAAAGACCGTCTTTTTATAAAAATGGAGTTTTTGCACGCATTTGTTAATTTGGTTCCCTGTTTTTCTTTAAATTGGGTGGCGACTCCAAAAACTCCAAAAGAGTTAGTCCATCCTGTCGATATTCCGGAATTTATCCTTTTTTCGGGGTAATTTTTGGGGTTCAACATTAACAATGTACGTATTAGTAATGCGGGTATTAGCAATGTGGGTATTAGTAATGCGGGTATTAGTAATGTGGGTATTAATAATGCGGGTATTAGTAATGCGGGTATTAGTAATATATGTATTAGCTATGCATATATTATAACGTAGGGATTATTTCTTGAATCACTAATATATTACAAATTAATATACAATGTTATAATTTAAAATATTTAGTTAGTCCTTAAATATAATTTAAAAATATTCTTGCTATTATGAGGGTTAATTTTGTCATTTTAAATTTTAATACCTGCATTATTAATACCCGCATTATTAATACCACCTTCTACCCCGCATAAAATAATACATGGATTCCCGCATTAATAATGCGGGTATTAGCTATGCAGAAAAGGAAATTGTGAACCAAACATTGTATTAGTAATGCTATGTTTTATGTGGAAAAGTAAAAGACCAACCAAACATGGTATTATAATGCTAAATTTTGTGCAACTATCAAAGAGGAAACCAAACAATGTATTAGTAATACAAGACTTTTTTAGGGTATTAAATTAGTGCTAGTGCAAACCAAACGACCCATTTACTAAAGTTTTACCAAATTCAATAAAAGTAGTCCTAAAAGAGTTAAAATTTAAATAAGCCATCAAATGTATTCTCTTCAACTTGCATTCATAACACAGCCAGAACTATCAAGCACATTTGAATCAACTTGTGATAAAGTTGACGCTTCATCTTCATCTACAATTCACATACAATATTAATTAGTTAAACTTTAACAATTAGCTAAATAAAAGTGATTAAACCTAGATAGTAATATTACCAGTAAAAGGTTGGGTAAAGCCATGCAACCAATTTCGTGTAGCAACAAGAATTTGGACATTTTGATGATGGATACAACTTCTATACTTGGTTACAATACGATCACCAATGCTAAAAGCCGATTCTGATGCTACCGTAGTAATTGGAACACTGAGTACATCGCGTGCCATCACTGAAAGGCCATGATATTTTCTTTCATTTTCCTTCCAATACTTAACAACATCCATATCTTGAAACTTTTGATGATCAAGCTTTTGCTCCTCCAAATAAAGATCCAACTCTGACTTTCCAGCATTGCTAGCAGATTCACTCTCAAACAAATTAAATTCCTATTAAGTTAAAAATATGAAATGCAAATAATAATAATTAGAAATCTTCTACAACATGATATTAAATATTAAGAAGAAGAATAAGAGGAATAAAAAATAATTATTAGTTAATTCAAAAGTACCAATCTACAACAAAATGGAAATTACTTTTTCAGCATTGTGAATTATGGTAAGACTATAATTAATTAATTATGATTTGGGCTCACGGGCCAAGCCTCAGCCCAATCCTTGAGTCTGGCGGGTCAAGAGAGACTAGGCTTTTTGGCCTCACTTCTAAAAAGGCTAATGAAATCTTGATCCAACCCTTTTTAATTAAAGGGCTGGGCTGGGCTGGCCTCACAGGCCAAGCCCATATTCCTTTCCTCCTACTTCACAAAAAACAAAAAAAAAAACCAAAAAAGGAAAGAAAGAATAAAAGAAATTGTAAACTCTAAAATCGGATTATAAGTGTGGGATGTTGTTAGAGGAAGCACTTATCCCACATGATCATTGTAAGCGTTCCCAAAGAAGCTTATGATGTCTTGTGTCACTCCATCAATTGCTTTAAGGTTTTGAGTTAGGATGGTCAAATTCTCACAATTCTTTCTTTGCTTTCCAAATGGAGGTTGCAGAAAATTATTTGCCATATATATCACATTATTCCATATATGGTTAGTTACCTTCATTTGTCTTTAAGGGTAACCTGGTATTGTTAAACGTTTGTGCACTATCAGTGAACAAAGTTATAGCACTGAAGTTGGTCGAAATATAAAAGATAAAATATCGAATGACTATTCAATTTAAGTAACAATATAATGACACTCAAGTTCATTATTCTTGGAGTACAGATTCAAGTTTAATAACTAATCGAAAGCTCTGAGAGAGACAAATTTGGCATCTGGTTTATAATAGCAACCAGGTTATAATAATCTACTGCACGAACCTCATTAAACCCTGCTAATTACAAAAATTATTTTGCCCAGCAGTAAGGCAAATCCTAAGTTTTCCTGCCCTGATTCCTCTTTTCTTGCCATCATAAATCAATATCCACAGCTGAAACACTTTGTAGATCCCTGGATAAGCATCAAATGCGCTCTACCAAAATCTAAGTGTACAACACATCAGGGCAGGATAATAATTAATACTTGCATACATTTATTTACTCTCAAGCCTCCAGATTAAGCTCTTTGTGAGTGTAGACAATTTCTTTATCACCATCAACAACTTGTCCAGATCCCCTTGCAAGCCTACAAAAATTGTACGCAGGGTTCAGTTCAAAGTGCAAAAATGGAAGACAGTATCTTTATGTTCAAGAATCAAGGGGACTATATTAATGAGCTTAGCAGGATTTTAAGGCATAGAAAACTAGAAAACAAACTCCATTGTAAAAAAAATAAAAAATTACAGGAGAAACGTGAAAAAAGAAACAACAAAGAAAACAATGGTCGAGAAGTTTGGGCCGCCAGAATTAAATACACAAAGCAGAAACTAAAATTCTTCCTCTCCACATTCCTACAGACCTGCTAAAACCATTTAAAATTCATGATTCTCATCACTATAACAGTCTATGTAAGAGAAGTTAGTATGCAACAATTGCTAAAGCAGAATATGGAGAAAGATTTACATTCACTGATTGGACTTGATAGGTCACGATGTCATTACCTAAGCAGATAAAGTAAACAATTTTTGAACGAGGTTCCTGGTACACTCAAATAACCCCTGGGTGAAGTTTATCATGTTTCTAGGTAACTTGGCCAACAATTAACTCAAGTCAGGCCTCCTTTCTTGGCATCACTAGTGCAATACCTATATACATACTAGATAATTCCAACAGCTTTTGGAAAATAATAACTCAAACGAGCCTCCAAACGAGCATATCTCCTGTGCCTCAAACATACATACAGAAAGAAAGATTGCTGCGGCTTGACTCCTTTAAACATGCTCAATAAAAGTAAAATGTCTTGTTGAACAAAATCTTTGTTCAAAGAACTTAGAACAGGCTAAAGATATTAGACTGATGCAGTCAAATCTTGCCATGTAGGCAAGGTTCTGGGCCAAAGATGGTTAGCACTGATATATGGCAACATCAGGCTGCGTTTGGTCCAAAAAACCAGTTTTAGCCCAGAAGGGAAAAGATAGGTCAAAGTTCAATACAAGTATAATAAATGAAGCTCATGCTCTAACAAATAAATGGATCTATCAATCATACATAAAAGATAACATGAGGCTGTTGCAGGTGCAGAAAAGATAAAAGACATTCTGTAGGAATTAAGGTCAAATTGGAAGGACGTCACTTTTCATTAACTTAAGAACAGGTGAGATGTGATCCATTTTACTTTTACTAAGTACGACACATAGAGTGATGTGATCCAATGTTTTTCTCCTGAAAATAACGTCTCAAGAGGAGTTTTCTAGATAACACTTGTAAAAGCATAATTAGCAAAAAGATATAGAAATCATTTGACGAAAATTCAAAGAGAGTTACAAGTGTGATACCATCTAGTTGTCAGCAATCCCTCAACTCCAACTGGACCACGAGCATGAATGCGGCTTGTACTAATCCCCACCTATTCAGCCAAATACAATCAATTTATGCTTCACTGTAAAACAAAGATAGCAAGGTACAAACTGAAACTACTGATCAATTATATATACCTCTGCACCAAGTCCAAAGCGGAAGCCATCACTAAATCTTGTACTTGCATTATGAAATACAGCGGCACTGAAAAGTGGACATTATGTTAAGAAGATCAAATATGTTTAAGATGGTTTATATTAGTATTTCCCACATTAACAGATGACCCTAAGTGGAAATATGCATGGTCTTGGTAACCTGTGAAATCCTTAAGGTTATATCATATTTCAAGAATCTACTCGTGCCAAAAAGTGAACAAAGAACATGCGGAGCAATATCAAGTATACCTGTCAACTTGACGTAAAAACCGTTCAGCAACTTCTTTGTCTTCAGTAATGATGCTATCAGTGTGAGCACTGTCAACGAGCGAGGCAACACATAAGCATTTTTCAATTTACATAAAAATGAGATTCAACAAACATTGAAAATTGCATATACGACAGCCTTATAGTTAAGAGAATTGTAGCTTGCCTTCCATGACGATGTATATGATCTATTGCAGCATCCACATCTTCAACAACTTCCACAGTGCAAGCCAGTGCACCATATTCATGATGGAAGGATTGTGCTTCGGGAATATTAAGCAGGGAGCTTGCTTTAGGTCCACCAAATAAAGAAACACCTGCAAATGATGCAAATGTCATTTAAGTGTTCTTTGAATCTACTAATTGTACTTTCATGCGACAATCAGACAATAAGTCGGCATTTGCTTATTTTTTTTAAACACATGATTGAGTAGTATGCTGGTGAAAGATATGGCTTGACGATCATGCTTGTAAGTGTTTAGAATCTATAAGATACATATCAATCTACGGCATATTTAAAGAAAAAAAATATTATTATCTGAAAAAGGAAGCACTTTCACCATGTTCATTAGACATCTGAACATGATGTACTGCTTACAATCTCAATTCAGATGCAAGAGCACAAAAGTGGAGTTAGCAAAATCCTTAAAAGGCAATTGCCAGTTAAACTGTTTAAATTTCCTAATTAAACAATAAATAGCTATTTCAGTAATATATAAAATGTAATGCCATGACACTTAAAGTTGAAGGTCTGTGATAATGCAGTAATTGTGGGGACATCTAGTTTTTGAGTGAGATTTAGAGGATCTCTAATTCTAGAGAAACCCCGACTTGCCCAAAAAGATAAATTACTTGGTATTGGAATGAAATGGACATGTAGTTGGTACAAATGATTCATATAGCAGACAGTTCATGCATGAATAGCAATCATGACTGTCTACAACTGATTTTGGATGAGACGAGTTGATTGATAGAACTGTACGACAACAGAGGTCCTGACATCCTAAACTAACAGTTGAAATACTAAAAAGAAAATTCAACATAAAACTACCTGGAGAATTATAAATAGTGAGAAGCACTTTGAAGCATAAAAAGGATGAAGGAAGAGGTGCATAGAACTCAGACTACAAAATAAATAAAGTTATGAATGAAGTAATGAAGGGTTTTGAGAAGGACGGTATGACAAAGGAGGAAAGCAGAAGAATACTCAATTTATACTGCACAACAGATCAGATGACACAACGCACATCCCGTAGACTGCTCTGTAATCTCTATAAATGAGATTTAAATAGTAAGAACCACTTAAAGTAGAAAAAGAAAAACAGAGAAGTAACTAATTATAGAACAATCATAAAGAAAACACGATACTACAATACTTGGCCTCAGATAATTATTACTTTCTTAAAGCTACGTGGTCAAACAGTGGTCATTTAAAAGCTTAATTATACAGGGAGTTTGCAAAAAGCCTCACCTCTTTCTTGAAGTTCCAGAATCAGGTCATTAAGGCCTCCATTTTGCGCCAAATCCTTATGAACGAGAAGTGTTTCCTATAAAGGAAAATAATAATTGATGATAAATACAGGTGCCTTACAAGTCTGATACTGGATATTGTATTAGGACAAAGAATTACAAGTTACCATTGCATTGCAGGCTGCTGGATAATCTGTTTTCGCATCCGAAACAATACGTTTGGCCATATCCAAGTCAGCGGACTTATCAATAAAGATGTGGCAAATACCATCTGGAAGACAATGTAGCAGATTTACTATCTTCGCATGCTTGCTACCAAATGCATAGAGCACATCGAAGGTACAATAGTTGAAATTAGATATAGTTACCAGCATGGCCAAGAACAGGAATCTTTGTTGAAGCCTTAATTTGAGAAACAAGTTTATTGCTACCTCTTGGTATAACAAGATCAATCACATCATCAAGCTGAGGCAGGGAAAATAAAACTCAGAGCCAAACTCAGGTCTCATGTACACTTTCATTCAACTTATATATAAAGGTACCTTAAGCAGTTCAGGGATCTCTTCTCTAGAAGTCACCAACCCAATAAGTCTTTCACCAACACTTGGAGGAAGGGCTGAGGTAATCACCTGTTTTAAAGGAGGAAATCAGGAAATGAAAGAAAATAAGGTGACAAAGCTGTAAATTACCAAACATCATGGAAAAATGGTCTGACAGGACAAATTCTCAATTAAACCTTGTGTAGAATTGCATTTGATTTTTTGGCCTCCTTTCCTCCTTTCAACAAGAGGCCATTCCCACTTCTGACTGCTAGAGAAGCTATCTGCTCCCACAAAACCAGAAATTTTAAAAAGGGTTCGTGAACATTTGAAGAAATAATCCAAGAATAGAAAAACAAGTATGCATGACAACAGCATACTTTCAATAACCATACTCTCAACCCCCGGGTGCTAAATTAGAAAAAGACAAGCTGCTGCATAAGTACCATAAAAAACCCGACGACTTTGTTCTTCACTGGCATGTCGTAGAACTTCTCGATAATAAAAAGAAGTAAAATATTATTCAGCATTGCTTACCTGTACAAGTGCATCAGGTCGTGACTCAAAAATAATCAGGAGAACGCCCAATGGAGATGATTGTTTCTCCAAGATGATTCCATCAGCAAGCTGGATAAGGCAATAACATTCCAATTATCAAAATTAAATCCCAAAATAAAATCAAATACCAATCAGTGATCAGGTTCTTTAGCCATAAATAGATGCTCTTTATCAGTATTCCCTAAAACTCCAACAAGTGGGCTCAGCTTTTTCATGGCCAAAGACATAATACAGTAAAAAACAGTTTTGTCTATACAATAACAACATACCCAGTATGATCCCACAAGTGGGGTCTGGGGAGGGGTATGCAGACCTTACCCCTAAAGAAACAATGTTAGCATTTTCAGGTATTCAATCAGTAACAAAGACCTTGAGGACCAAGAAACTTTAGTTTTTCACAAAATATTTGTAATTTCTTCTAGGCAGCCTTTAAGCAACCAAGAGAGCTTCAACTAGCATGAAAGCCAGTGCCTGGATTCCATTCAAGAAGTCTTCGGTATAGAGAATGGGATTGATGGAAGTATGGGACTAATATTATTCACTGAGAATATGCTGCTAAACTTTTGGATGTCGAATTTCTGCTTTTAGGGGAATATTCACTCTTTTAACCAACTTTTTGACACGTCTATTAGCACCATCCTCTATCATGTCTGATTCACTCATTGTTCAGGAGTGAAGAAAGTTATTTCATAAGAAGCTATTTCACAAAATTCCCTTGCAAACTGATCTTTGTCCCTCATCTCAATAAAAGCAATCTTATTGTACAAATTGCTGTATCGGGTTTATTCACCTCGATTTTTACAAGTCAGAAGTTATAATGTTAAAAAGCACAGCAAAGTGCCCAAAAAGCCAGATTGACTAACCTCCGTCCTCTTTAAAATGCGGCCAATGGGCTCATCCATGTTAGCAAGCACACGGACCGAGTTTGCAAGGCTTGAAATCTATAATTAGTTTCAGCAAGAATACTAAAATAAGTACATGATCATTCAATGAGAATAATTTACACGAGACTGGATCTACCATATATGAGCAATGTCTTACTTTTCCTGGTTTCAAAGCTAACCGAGATATCATAGACTTCTCATATCCAGCTTGTTGAGCAGCAGCTACATCAGCTTCATTTTCAGCCAGGATTTCCTCTTCACTTGCTTCCAGAGCATCAGCTATATCTAGCAAAATCTTACTTCTTTCTTGAGAAGAGAGAGCCTGAAGTTAAAGGAAGAAATAGTCAGTAGCCAAATCTATGCAGCTCTACCACAATTTATGTTTAGATGTCCCTCTAGGTGTAAAATACCTGAAGCCGCCTGGCACATTCCCTTGCAGAAACTGCCATCTCTCTAGCATCAACGTCTCCTGTTGATGCCCATTTAATGGCTTCACGATGAAAGAGAGTGCCAACGCGTTCTCCGTCTAGTGCTCTGATGATATTATTGTTGGCGAAGCCACTAGGTCCACAGAAAGAGAGAGAAAGAGAGAGAGGGAGAGGCAATCAGCAGGAGTTGACATATAGGTAGTAACAAGTGGTGAGCAATCAGAACATTACATCTAATAGGCTAAACCATGCTCTGCTAAACACAATATGCTTCCATCAGTTACTGATTTATGATCATTATCAACTGAATGACTCGTGTGATTAACGCACCCTGTTCTGCTCTTACCTTTAAAAACTCATTAGGATTCTTAAGATAACTAGGCAAATCATCATAAAATGGCTAAGTTTACTAGCTACGATTTGTAATGCCTGATGCAGAAGCAGACCTATAATGTTAGGGTGGGTTTGAACCTTCATGCTTTGCATGGGCAATAGAGATATATGTGCAAAACTCAAAAAGGAAGTATAATAAGTTTCAGACCTATATTTCCATAAAAACTCAGAAGGTTGAACCCATTATATTAAATTCTGTATCTATCTCTGGTTTGACGGCAGCATAACCTTTTCCATTGCAAAAATTCAATGATGAAGTTTGACCAATCATTTTTGCTATAGATGTTAATGCATCAAGCAGAAGCTTTCATTGCTATAGAACTTCTCTAAACGCCACCGCTTGATCAACCAGAGAAATATTATAGCTTTCTGACCGTCATACTACAACTTTATGATCATGAATTTTGGGGAGTACCGATGCAGCATATCCGGAAACAACATAACAGCTACCACTCAAATCCTCAAGCTTCTCTACCCCAATTGACACTTACATTTTTTTATTTTTTATTTTTTGTGAAAAATAAACTGCATTTCTACATCTTAATAGGACAAGTCGACAACTAATGCACATAAAGTTCTGAAATGTGTTTTGGTAAGTATTAACAGCATACCTGGTTATCACAACAGGAATGCCAGCATAAGCAGCATACACAGCAGCTTTTACTTTGGCAGTCATGCCCCCTCTTCCTACTCTAGACTTATCTCCAAAAGTAATCAATCCCTCGTGCGTCTCCTTAATGTATGTGTGAATTAGCTCTGATTGTGGATCGCTTGGAGGGCCAGTGTAAAGACCGTCTACGTCGCTCAACAGAACAAGAAGATCAGCTTTAAGCTCCAAAGCTAATAGAGCTGCCAAACTGTCATTATCCCAAAAGATTCCAGAAGAATCCTGCAAGAAAAGCTCATTGTTAAGCCAAAAACCATGAAGCTAGGACGAAATAAAAAAGAAAAACTTACAAGATTATTGCCTATAGATACTATCTAAGAAATCATATCGCGTCAAAGAAACTATGAAGATCAAACACAATAAAGATGATAATTTGGACCAGCTTTAATATATATATATATTTTTTTAAAATCAATCTAATAAAATGGTTCATATAACGTAAACAATAAAGTTAACAGAAAGGAGAAATAAAGAAAAGACATGTAACTCAGGGTCTCAGACATATCAATGATCAAGGAGGTCCCAAGGGAATACTTGAACAGCTATTGTTTATCTTTTGGCTGCCCACCCAGTGTCCTCCGGTACTCACTTTGGGGCTGACTAATCCGAATTTGTGCCAGTAATCCGCACTTTGGGGTAAAGTACTTCCTACCAAAGGTGATTCCGTGCCCGAGGCTCGGACACGGAACCACTTGTTAAGGGTTGAGGGATACTTGCCAACCCACTACAATCTTTGGTGGTATACTTGAAACAGCTGCAACATTTCTCAAGAATTTAAAAGTTGCAGTCTTGGTTGGTCCAGACACAAGTTAGCAAGTGGTAGGTTTTATTCTCATAAACATCATTGAACTATTAAGCGAAGGGACTCTTATGGAAAGCACCTGATAGAGCAAGTACAGTAGTAATAACAGAGAAATGTACCTCATAAGGAGCTTTCCTCGTACTGATAGCATCATTCTCGTTAAATATAGGCACAACTTTTAGAGAGAGCAATGAGTTTACAGTTTCGTTGAGTTGTCTCCTAAAATCAGGATCTCTGAAGTCATTATCAGTCACCATAAGCTGAGCTGATGTCACATCCAACTGTATAAAGGTGACACACAAAGTGAAAAGTCACTATATAATCCTTTGAGCAAAGAAGAATGGTTGCGCCAAACAAAATGAGGCATCACACCACACAAATATACACAGATATTTCAAAAACGAAGCTTTAACCTGACTGAACAATGTATCATATAGAGCCATGAGGCCATTCTGGCCTACAGCTGCACAAGCCTTGCCGTCAAGATCACCTTGAGGCTTTTGAAGGTCCGCAAAGCTGCAGATATGAAGACTTTCCCAGGATTAGTAGATATACAGTTGAGGAAACCTCGATCTAATAGACTAGACATTTAAGATTAGCAGGACTCGAGTTTATCAGGGATACACTGAAAATTGATATTGCAACATTTTAAGGTAGTATCTTGTAAGTTTGGAAATGCAAAATATTATCTTCTGAATCTCGTAGACGTGGATAATAGATTTAGTTTATTATACTATATTCCATTATACATGAAATCAAATGTAATGTTTTAGCCATAATTTAGGCAGCTTTTAAAGTACAATTCTTTGTCATCAAAAAAAATATTCAACACAATAGGTAAAGATTATGAACCAAATAAAATACTTTATGTTAACATTTTAGTATGAGGTTCTTGTTCACCTGTATCACTTAACATAAGCCATACACCAACTTATCAATGAAACCAAAAGTTGCATTTCACTCAAAAGAGTTGTATAGCTATTTGAAATGGAATTTTAGTGTACAAAGAGAACATCTTTTAGACAGCAAGAACAAAGCAGAAACCTGCTATTAATGAGCTTCCTATAACGAAGCCGCTGACGGCCAACACCAACGGCACCAGAGGTCACCAAAATGACTTCAAAGCCTTGGGTGGTAAGTTCCCGAATCTGTAAGTAGTTTGTAAACAAACATAGTAAGCTTTAAAAGATAAAAACTCATTCTTATAACAAAGCAGCACACTAAAACAAATAATAATTTCTCTAATGGAATTGAGCAAGCAAAAGATTCACCTGCTCACAAAGTGACCCCATTCTTCCAAGTGCTAATCTTCCATCACCTCTAGTCACAACTGCAGTTCCAACCTTTTGGAAAACACATCAAAAGTTGTTACACAGGAAACATTAATTAGTACTAGATATTAAGAAAACAACTAAAAAATGTAACATGCAACATCTTTCACCCAAGAGCAATCAATGAAGTGGCTAAAAACCATAATTAAATAATAGTACCAATATAGAATTTTTTTTAGATCTTTTCAATCTGCCTAAGCCTTGATAGCTAGAGTTTGGTGAGTTACGAAAAAGAAAGATGTACATAACGGACTATAAATTAAAATTAACTTGCAAAAAAGAAAGCAAAATTAGATTGGTAAAAACTTAAACACACAAATGTTTACACCAAACGACATTAATTAACTAGATAAAAATATTTATTAATTTACTATGGTTAACGGAGAGAAATATGTATACCGACACATATATCATGCATGTACTGGTAAACATCGAATGTGATAATTTTTTTCCAAATCCAATCTACTAAAGAAAAAAACAGATGAAGCACAATGGCCACTGTTTCTGAACACTTAACATTCATAAAAATTCCAATGCATACATAAAAACAACGAGAGTATACCTTGATAATAATTCTTTTGACATCCCTAACAAATGCACGAGCAGGATCAGCCGAATCCATTGTAATATAAACAAAGAAGAGACCTTAACAAACAACTCTAATGCGGAGAGTCCTCAAATCCCCGCTAAACTAAAGATACAAGAACTATATAGTGTTTTGTTTGCAGAGGTTTACTTGTTCGATTACATATAATGAGATATATTACATTACAACTTATATATATAACAACATAATACAAGTGATTGACCCTTGAGATACTCAACATAAGTTTGTCGTCTACTTTTTAATTCTTTATTTATATTAAAAAAATATAATGGCGCTATCAATAGAGCAATTACGATAAGCCACGTCTTATCCAATGAGGGTAATATTGGTAATTACATTGGAACAACTCAGCAGTGAAACATGGACTTTCTCACGTTGTGGCCTTATTTAACGCTGCTTCAATCAGAACCAGGTCACGACAAAATAGGTCAGTAACTTGTCTCTTGTTCACGAATTCGGTTTTTTTTTTTCTTTTGTAATTTTAGTGAAAAATTTACAGATGTGCATGTGAAAAAGTAAGGAAAAAAACAAAAACACTTCATGTGCATAGAGATTGGAATTGTTAACTACTCTATTAATCCAATATATATCTAGCTCATTCGACGAATGTGAGATTTTAAGTTGATATATTTAAATATTCAAAATTTTAATACAATATTTATTATATTTCTAAAATTATAATGGATTTAAATTTAGTGATTTTCGCTCAAACAAGCTATACATAATACATATATATTCATGTTCGGTATTGAAATTCTAGGTTCGGTTGAACTTGTAATTAATAAGTTATTATATTCTTATTTTAGTAGCCTCTTTAGTCACTTAATCTTTTAATTTATGTCCACCTAATATCCGATACTCATATTAAAACCTGACTAATCTAACCATCTACCAGTAAAAGAATGAAAAAGTACTAATGACGTTTGTTCCTCCCAAAGCAAGTGAAATTTTTTTCTTTCCGATTTTTTGCCAAAAGTAAAAAAAGGGTTGTGAAATAATATTTGGAATTTTGTGTCAAAAGTATGTTTGGGCAAAACAAAACTGACAGTGAAAATTTTGACTCTTCCAGGAAACAATTGCACCACCAAATTCTTCACCATTTTCCTCCTATTCTCTTTTTGTATATCTCGTTTCTTTTCCATTTTTATTTCTTACAACCAAATTTTTGCAAAATGCGTTTTTGTTTTTATCGGATTATAATTTCTCTAACATTTCCTGTGATTCATATTCTAGATTTTGTGCAAGTTTTATCCCTACGTTACTTCTTCCAAAGGAGTATAAGGAAACTTGTTGTAATGAACTTTGTTGCAATATAATTCACGTAATCTTTTTAGGTTCTGTATATCAATTTGTTCCATTGTTTCTTTATTTTCTGGTAATATTTTAATTGTTTTTTATCTTTTTCCTATAAAAATTCATGACATCATGCTAATAAATACTGCATAAACTAATGAAACTTTTGCACAAGACGTAATGTTGACAGTCTTTATCTGTGTTCTGGTCGAATAACATCAATTAATTAATTACGTATTATTCTGTTAGTGTTATTTTACCAATAAGATATTTGACAATAATTGACAAATGTATGAAGAGTTTATAAAGTCTAAAACAAAATAAGGTGCATCAAGAACTAGGTAAATGGATGGGACAGACAAAAAATTACTCTTCTGGACTTTTTTCTGAAGTGTTGACGCGAAAGTTGTCTCAAAACTCTTCCTATTTTTGTGGAAAGCATAGCGTTTGTCATTGATATTCTTCGAAAATAGAGGAGATGATGTTGTAGGAAAATGAAATTGCACATACTCGATGATAAAATTTCAAAGACATGTTCATGTGCTTATTTTCAAAGCAACCAAAAAAGGTTTGAAATAATTAAACTAACGATGTTATAATGCAAAAAAAAAAAAAAAAAAACGATGTTATCGCATATGCTCTACTCAGACTGGTAAGAGTAGATATTTTCTCAACTATGAAATCTCCAGGGGCGTTCTCTCTTGTTAAAAGGAATTTCACAAGTAGTATGTTTTTCCTGTAATTTTTTATCAGCAACTATATTAATTAGTCTATTTATCACAAAACACTTGTAACATTGTATTTATAAGGTCATTATTAATTGAAGACTTCATATGTGAGTCATATCCATGGTTTACGTGAAATCTTTCGTCACTCATATTCAATATGGAACATTCTTAATAAGCACAGTTTTTATCAAATGGCATGCTAAAAGGTGTCCGCAGTCGTTGAATTATCACCTCTCTATGGATAATTGATCAATGATTTGGTTTTGCACCATTCAGATTGAATTTCCCTCTCCAATTTTTAAATCTCAAATTTGGTAAATACTTCCTTCGTCCCAAATTAGTTGTCACTTTAGGAGAAATGGTTTATCCCAAATTAGTTGTCTCTTTAGGATTTAAAGACTAAATTTACTAGTTCTTTCCAAATATATCCTTAATAATTAAAACAATTCTCCAAAAAATTAATAATTTAACATAGTAAAATACACACTCTATTTAATAATTTTTTTAATGGACGTGAAAAAGCTTAAAGTGACAACTAAAATGGGATGGAGGGAGTAAATACATAATTAAATGCTCTTTGTTTTAAAGAGTTGATTGCCTCTATGGCAACTCAACTTTGGGTAATTAGTCACCATGGTCACTTATCTTTGCTTTGTCTTTCTATGGTCACTCAACTTTGGGTAGCATGGTCACTTATCTTTGCTTTGCCTTTCTATGGTCACTCAACTTTGGGTAATTGGCTACCATGATCACTTATCTTTGTTTTGTCTTTCTATGGTCACTCAACTTTGCCCAATTAGCTCCTATGGTCATCCAACACAGTAATCCTAACGTCCGTTAAAATTTTGCTGACGTGGCAACTACAAAAATATTTTGGCAAGTACATAAATAGAAAAAAACTAAATTATTTAAGGCCAACCCAATTAAAATTAAACCCTACCCAAGAGTTCTTGCTTGAGATGCCCATTTTTTTTAAAAAAAGACTCCCTTTTTCTTTAAGTCTATCAAGAAAGCCTTCTGGTAACACATTTTCAATGTTAATTTCTTTACCTAATGAAAATTTAAGCATCCAAATGAATTAGTGTCTGCCTTAACGAATTAGTGGCTTTTGACGCTTTTTATAAGCTGAAATTTTTATTGAAGTGGCATAAATTTTTTATTTATTATATAGTATTTCACAATTTGTTTAAGTAATATTGTTTTTGATTAGCAAAACTGCTTCAAGAGATTTTGCATTCTCAGATATTTTTCTTTAGGATTATGCGGCAAAGCAACTCCAACTCGCTGCCTAGATGAACTAACTTCTTGGGACCAAATTTTGCTTTCAATGGGTTTGCAATATCCCATGATATTATTTTGATATATATTTGTAATGAAATTGAAGGGAAGTATGTGGATTATCTCTCAACTCTAAGCAAGAAAAAGGTCACATCTGCAGGTCCGTTTATTAATGTAATGAAATGAAAAGAACAATAGAGAATGAGGAAAGCTCCAAGATTATTCAATGGCTAGTTAAGAAAATGAGTCTTCGTATGTTTATGTTTCATTTGTAAGTGAATGAGCAAAGTGAGGCGAACTTTATTTGGGTGCTCAGATTTTCATCAGGTGAAGAAATTAACTTTGAAAATGTGTTACAAGAAGGTTTTCGTAATAGACTTAAAGAAAAAAAAAGTCATTTATCGAAAAAAATGGGCACTTCAAGCAAGAACTCTTGGGTGGAGTTTAATTTTAATTAGGTTGGTCTTAAATAATTTAATTTTTTTCTATATATTTAATTTGCCAAAATATTTTTGTAGTTGCCACGTTAGCAAAATTTTAACGGACTTTAGGATTTCTGTGTTGGATGACCATAGGAGCTACTTGGATAAAATTGAGTGACCATAGAAAGACAAAGTAAAAATATGACCATGATGGCCAACTATCCAAAGTTGAGTGACCATAAAAAGACAAAGCAAAGATAAGTAATTATGATGACCAATTACTCAAAGTTGAGTGACATAGAAGCAATCAACTGTGTTTTAAATAAGTTTAGAGGGCAGATGCCTTTTAATGTTTTGGTCCCACAAAGACTTTGGAACTAACGACAGGAATATCTGTTGGAGATATTCGGCGTACGTAGTCAACACTAATCAATCAAACTAGTCATGTTTATTACTAGTACGTGGCGATTTGGAAATGCTTATAATTATCAGATATTCCTCAACGAACCAATCATGAATGGACATCACCCAATGATTCCTTATGCACCATTTCATTTCTATCATGAATAAAATAAAAATAAGTCTCCAAGTTGGGCGAATGTTTAAATGACCTTGGGTATCTACCAAAAATTTCACGTATAATTTATGCGAGTTCTGTTAGATTTGGCATAATAATAACCACATTTAAAAGATTTATTGGATATGTATGAATACAAGCTTTAACCCAAATATATAACATTGTTGTATCTCAAAGTATGCATTTTTGTTTTGATATCATCATATAAATGAATAGATTTCCTCAACCTACATTTATTGCATATCATATATCTTATTGTTATACAAGTTACATGGAACTAATAAGGCTATATGCCAACAAATAAAATGACGTAAGAATTGACTCGTCATGATCAAACAACACCTTGTTTTTAATCTCTTAGAAGTTATAACGACGTGTTCGGGAATAAAAATGCTTCTCATATTTACACATGTATGAAATTATTAAATTTAGTTGACTAATACATGCATTGCTAATAAAATTGATAGCAATCTATCCAATTTGGATTATAATGTCATGATGTATCCTGCAAAACTTCACGTCCCCAAATTTTTCTATCATGGAATCAATCTTCATATGCAATTTGTACATGACAATATTTAGATAACTTAGTGAGGTCGTATTGTACATGCACAAATGTCATAATCTATAGCAGTAGTTGTAGAATAGTTACCTAATAATTGGATTATATATGGCGGGCGATGTTGCACACTTGACAGAAGTATATGTTGTCCAATAGCTTAATTCTCTCATAACGTTGTTAGTGTTCTTTACATCCATAAAAGCCTATATGCAACATATCCTGATTTGTATAATCCAACCTTCCCGATCGAGAAGGGTTGAGGCTAACAAGTGAAGAAAATATCATATCGTCAAACTCGATTGGAAAGTTAAATTAATTGAATTACTTCAAGTCAAATTGATACAAACAAATGAATGATCATGAAATCACTGACATTTTATACAAAAGGCGGAAGGAGAACGAGAAAAGATCATCATTCTCATCATTTTAAAAAATTGATGCAATTCAATTAATGACAATGGATCGGATAACACAACATGTTATGACAATTATGATTAACAGCTTGTTTGGATGGTTGTAACCCATTGTATCGTACTGTATTTTTACCATGAATACAATGTTTGTTTTAATTGTTACTCTACTTACCATTATATTGAATCGTTAAATTCATGGCAATGTAACCATAAAAACTGACACTTTATGTAACGACCGATTTGGTGGGATCGCGTCGTACCTATTTTTCTTTCCCATCATACCCTCACTAATTATTTAATATTTTCGTTTTACCATTACCTTATATTCATTTATTAAACCACGATAAACAATACGATCCATCCAGACATTATACAATGTATAATACAATACAATATATTATGAAATGATGGGTAACAACCATCCAAACGGGGTGTAAGAGAATATGAAAAGCTTTGTTAGATTGCGTCTACGCACGCTTAAAGGTAATGCATGAAAGCGAAGACGCTAAAATGTGTATACAAGTACTAACATTCTAAATGGGAATACCAAAATTGAGAACCTCAATAATTGATAGCTCTGCGTTCTGCAATTCACATGAATTTCGAGACACACACACTCTCTCTCTATGTATATATACACGCATTGTATCATGCGTTTATTATTTATTACTCCCTCCGTCCCTATTTGTTTGTCATAGTTTGACTTGACACAAAGTTTAATAAAGGAAGACTTTTGAAACTTGTGGTCTAAAGTAAGTCATGAATATTTCTGTGGCTATAAATGAGTCAAAAAGTAAGTTTAGAGTTGAATTATTACCAAATTTAGAAGTATGACAATCTTTTTGGGACTGACTAATAAGAAAAATATGACAAACAAAATGGGAGAGAGAGTACATTTTAGTATTTTAGTTGACTTCCTTATTGATCAAAGTGACACACGTGTCGTTTGATTTACATATTAGTTATGTAGAAATTATTTGTACGTTGATTAATAACAAAATTACTTATTATGCCGTAATTAATAATAAAAAATTATTATGCGTGAATAGCTTAATATGACATAGCATTTTTCTTCAAATTAATTAATCCCCAATTTTTTTATATGTTAATACACGTATTATATTTTATTTTATTTTGAATAAATAATGCATAAATTTTCATATAACTTCATGAAAATAGTATTTAATACCATCAACTAACCATTGCATTAGTGATGCAAAAATTATTTTTTTGTTACGAGACCAACCAATTATTATTATTATTATTATATGTGAATTTTTTATGGTACGATTAATTCCAGATTACAATCAATAAAACCAACCAAACGACTGAGGGTGTGGTTGATTTGGATTGCCAAATAGACCGCACCTCTCATTTATATTGAAAGAGGGCCACAGAATGGACATTCTTCAGTGCCAACTATATATCGCATCATATGACAACGTGGCATTAGTCTAATAAATGAACGATTAAATTGTCCTTGCAAAAAAGTATATAGTAAAATGAGGAAAATCTACCTTTTGCCAAAGAGAAAAGGGCCAAAAATTACTTCTCAACTGTACCAAATATGATAACTTTGCTGTTTATTTCGTTTTGCATACAAATTAACGTTGTCGTTAAAAACTAATTCAAAAATGCCCTCCCAATTAGTCAAGTAGCTTAAGAATATCTTCCCCGCTAAAGAATGTTTCAAAACTAGAGAGCTAGGCTAGATACGCCCTTGAATTACTCGAAATAGGACAATTTGTCCTCTGTTTAAAGTTTGGGAATGAGTGCTCTAGTTAATAACCATTTGAGCGAAAACCTAAATTGGAGATTATGAGATTGTTTTTACTATTTTAAATGACAATTTAGTAGTATAAAGAGTTCCTATTCTAACAAAAAGAAACGATGACAGGTTACTTTTTTTTTCCCTCTTCTAGGTTTCTTAATTAGTATTAGATAATATCTTTCTTTCTGGACAGGAAATTACATATGTTTTTCTTAATTTAAGGGTGAATTTGACATTTTTTTTTTCCTTCTTTAAGAGCAAGTGATAGTGGGAGGGCATTTTTTTGAGCTAGTTAACGCACGACGACGACGTGTTAATGAAATGGAGAGGAAAAAATTGTCCTACCTTTTTCCCTTTTAAAATGTAGTATTAATTTGAAAAAATGTTACGTTAAATATGAGTTTTACGTTTTTTGTTCACTTAAATAGCACTTCCGCATGCATAATAACAACTAGTAATTCAATATAGCATTTGCAGATACAGTGTCTTATTCGTATCTCATTCTACACCATTTATGTTTAATGCAACCTTGTCCACAACTATGTTATCAAAGTACCGTGAACTACACTGAAATCTTGCCACGCAATAGAAAAACGCCTAGTAGCGAACAAATTCGTGGTGTCAAATATGTTGTACTAGCAAGTTGGTAAGTTTGGATTCCCGTGTTATTCCCATCAATTTGTACCATCTAAACATTAGCAACATATACCACACATGCATGTGTAGCACATGATTTGTAGTGACTCTCTTCTGTTGAAATGTACAATTATGGTGCCAGAGACATGATATATAATAGAGACGTGGGTCATGTTAACTCTTCAAAGAGCAATTACGTGGCCTAGTAGGGCTTCAGTTTAATAATAACGTAACACTGTTTGGAATGGAATTGCCAAAAATGAAAACATTTGCACTGAATCTCCATATTTACAAGTTGCGCAGATGGAAACATAGTATTCATCCATTAAAGCATGTGAGAGGCGATTAAACGAAAAAGATAGGAATCTACTGAAGATATCAAAGTATCTACTATGATCTGCTCATGGTAGCCAAATATCTACTTTAAATATCATCTTCACATATACACAAATGTAGACTGTGGAGAATACATAATTTCATCAAAATTGAGATCACCGTTTAGGAATTAATTTTAAGAATATTTGCCATTAACCCCCGCAGTTTATTGCACAGCCACAAAACTAGTAATTTTTATAACAGAAAAATTAAATAACTAAAGATGCCTACATACTACAAAAAAAAAAAAAAAAAAAAAAAGATAAAAAACATTAAAAATATGCTTCATTTGGTTCTGAAAATATGCTACATAAACTCTCCTCTCTTTATGTTTAGATGGCCAAATTACGCTTTGGCATTTTTTATGTTTTTGTGATAATATAAACATAGTTGATTTATTTCCCGCTACAAAAACAAGAAGTGTGCGTCTGAAACTTGGATAACCATCATTTAGATACTTTTACGTGTGAGTGTGACAACATATAGCTAATTTAATAAGTCGAAAATTAACAGCATTATTGTGGTTTCCAGGACTCTCATTCCTAGTATTGCATAACGTAAAGACACTTTCCACGCAGGTATTTTATGCACAAACTATTGTAACGCACTAGAACCTTATAAAATATTTTCTAAGGATGAACCAAACCACTGTTGGATATGATGAAGGGAGACGTGCTGGAGTGAGTTTAGGAGTCTACCCTATTGTAAGCCTACAAATGTTCAAAGAATTTTGTTCTAACTTAAACCAATGACTGAGGAGGTTAGGAGAGAGTAAATTAAAGAAATGAAAATAGACCTATAATTACATTTCTAGATTTATTAGGTTTTTAGCTTTTTCAAGTTCGTATGAAGAATTTTCTTTGCGCGGTGGTCTTAATTAGTTCAGGGCCCTCAGTTATTTTATTTATTGTTTCTGTTTTTCAATTAATATCAGCTACGTCCTTTAGTAATATAGGTGAATCCAACTTTATGGAACGTCTTTAAACGGATGATTAGGAATTTGACTTTATCAGTTTGAAAGGCCACCCCGTCTATCGTATTATCTTTCTTCACGTGGAAAGAACTAGGATTAGAAGTCATTTCCTTCACGCAAGGCCAATAAGTAGGGGTGTTAAATTTAACCTATAGAAATATAATGGATTACCCTAGATGAATGTTCATAAAAAATATTTAATCTTATTAAACACCTTTTATTGTGGATTTCTTTTTATAGCCATTCGGTTTTTTAAATTAATTATTATTAATATTATCAAATTTAATATTGTCTAATTTAATTAGCATGATTAATATTTTCCATTAATTAAAGGAATATGACACGGTTATCAACGGTTGATAATCCCATTTATTAAGGGAATATGATAGTTAGATACATTGTGTTTGTTCCTATATTCTAGATAATCTGATAAGTCTAATTAAACTGATATGTCCGGTTTTCTAGGGGTTGTGATTGTGCAGTTAATTTATTTACATTAAGCCACCTCTTCAATTTTCACTTCACACGCAAACTGTTTTTGTTTTCCCAAAACTATCACCTTCTTCTACAGAAACCTTTCCATTTCCTCCTCGATAAAAACTGCACGCTTCATCAGGTTTTTTAAAATTTTTGTTATTCTAATATCAGGGTTTAAGGTATTACATTATCTTCCAAAAAACATCCCAAATGAGGAAGGGTCGTCGGCCTAGCGATAATGTTTTGCATCATAAGAACAGTATAGAAGATGATGTTTTCATTGACTCTTTACCTGTTACGCGATCGTTTAATCAATCTCCGTCGCATGCATCTCTTATGCCTTCGCGAATTACTCGATCACAGGCTACATGCAAACAAAAAAGGAAGGTTGCTAAAAAGAGACCTCGAGATGTTCATAATGAGGTTGATGTTGTTGATGTCGAATGTGAACAAAATATTCCAAAAAAGAAGGTTAGACGAAAGAGTAATGTTGCTAAACTGGAAGCAGAAGTTGACACAAATCCTGGTCGTGCTTTGAAGGTAATTTCTTAAATTTTTTAATTTGTATTTGTTGTTTTAAATGTGTTTAATTTCATTGATTTATTTACTTTATGTGTTTATTTGCTTATTAATTTGTTTGTTACAATTCATATAGATTAATGTGTTTTTTCTATTTCATTTGACTTAATTATTTTTGTGTCAAATTAAAAATAGTTTTTACTTTATTTTTTGTTTTTATATGTTGTCTTTTCTTTCATTCTATACTTGGTGCATTTTAATCAACAATTTTGGCGTTAATATTATTGATTTTTTATCATTATTATAGTTTTATTATTTTTGCAGTATTACATTATTATTAATATTTTTTGAATATTTTTTTTATATATATTGGGACCATTTCTTTAGATATGATGTAAATATTAGTATATATATATATATATATATATATATTGTTGTTATTTATGGTTATTTGTTTTTTTGTTCAGACTTGGGACTTCTTTACACCAAAAGAAAAGCATGGTAACCGGCCAATAAATGTCCACTGCAACAAGGAGATCAGTTCTGAGTTAAAACAAAGGTTAACTGGTGTTTTATATGAGAAGTTTAAGGCTACATGCTTTGGGCATTTCCTTGATATGCCTGCATTTCATGTTCAAAATCAGGTTCTTGTTGCTCTGTTGCTTAGAGAAGTTGTAGGTCCTAGTTCTGATGCGTTATATTTTATAGTAAATAACAAAAGACTTAAATTTGGTCTGAAAGAATTTGCTTTGGTTACCGGTTTGAAGTGTGTAGGTGATTTTCTGAAAGATTATAGTTCTAAGGGGAAAAATCGTCTTATTGTTAAGTATTTTGGTGGTGTTGAAAAGGTTAGGAAATCTGCCTTGGAGGAGTGTTTCAAAAACAAAATGTGGGATAATGATGATGATGCTATCAAAATTGCTGCCTTGTACATTATCAATACATTTCTTTTTTCCACCAAAAATAGCGAAACCACTCCTCATTACATAGATTCTGAGCACTTTGATATTATTGAATCGGGTGAATGGGAAATATATCCGTGGGGTTATAAGATTTTTCACGCAATGATTGGATCATTGCACAACAAGGTTTGTATGTGGAAATCTTCTTACAGGTTTGCAGGGATGCCATATGCGTTGCTTGTTTGGTTTTTTGAATGCTGCCCCACAGTTGATGGCAAACTAGCAAATCTTGTTGGTAATAAGGTCCCTCGTATTCTGAATTGGGAAGTTACTAGGCATCTTGTATTCAATGAAGTGCAGAGGGGATTTTTTTCATTAACAGGGGACAAGGTAATTGTTTACTATGTTATTCTTATTCATCTGATATTTCATAAATATGTGATTCCTTGTTTGTTTATATGGATGTAAAATTGATATCATTCTGGTAATTATTACTTTTATAATACGCAGATGGTTGTTGATAATATTTGTCCTACTGACATAGAGGTGGAATCATTGATTTTGCCTGAAGATGATGAAACAGATCTTCATGAAGATACTGATTCTCAAAGTGAAGGTGATATCTCAAAAATCAACGCATCGGCCCAGACAGATCGTGATTCTGATGTATTTGTTAGGAAAAGTGATATTATGAAAGAAGTGGATTTTCTAAAACAAAACCAGATTGAGTTGAAGCAGGTAATTCAGTCAAATACGCTTGCGGTTGCTGGTCTCAAAGATTTTATGGTTTCTATGGTTGAGCGTGTTTTCAACGAGCTTGAAGTGATTTCAAAGAAGATTGCTGTTAATGTTCTGGAGCAGGTATGAGTTCACTCTTAGTTCTTGAATTACCTGTTCATATTTTACTTAATATCATTGGTGTTGAATTTTCTTTTGTTGTTTTATTTATTCAGGATGCAGGTGGCAATCGTATGTTTAACTTTGGTGGATTTGGTTCTGACAATGATGTTGTTCGTGACGAAGAAAATAATGTTTGTGTGGAAAGTACGCCTATTGGTACACCCTGGGACACATCTGTCTTATGTTGGTTATTAACATTTAACATATACTGATTTCACATCAGAGCAATTTCATAAGAAATGTGTGATGTACCTTTTTTTTTGTAGCTATATGTAGAGTCAAATATTTGTTTGGATTTTAGCTGCAGGCACTTCAGTGGGTAATAGTGATCCATTATTGAGTCAGTCACCTATTGTGGATGGTGAAGCTCTACGTGATAATATACCGAGCAGTGAAACAAACGCTATTGGTATGGTTTTTATATAACTGTCTTTATTCAGTATTAAATTATTTCAATATAATGTAATTTTGTTGTTTTAGATGTATTCAATAATTGGTAGATTTGATGGATTTTATTATGTTTTTTTTTAGTATCCCGGAAACTTGATTTTCGTCAACTGGGAAGCCAGGAGGGGGATGTTGATGGATTTCCTCCAATGTCCACTCAGGACTTAAGTATCATTGATTTGAGTGTTGAGAAAAAGCTTCAGGAATCTGCTAAATGTGAAGCGGCTATTGAAGTGTCTCCACTGGCTCAAGGTATGTAAAAATATGTTTATGGTTTTCATCAATATTGGCTTTACTTGTCTGGTTTGTTACTTTTTATCTTTTTGTTGTAGTTGCAGGTAATGCAGTTGTTAACATGGATACACAACAGAACCAGGGAACTGTGAGCGAGGATATAATGTCTACTCAGGACCTAAATATCATTGACATGAGTGTTGAAAAAAGGCTCCAGGAATATGCCAAACGTAAAGCTGCAACTGATGTGTCTCCACTGTCTCAATGTATGTAATATTTTTATGGTTTTTCATCAATATTTTGGATTTACTTGTCTGGGTTGTTAATTTTTATCTTTTTGTTGTAGTTGCAGGCACTGCAGTCTCTGACAATGATACACAACAGATCCAAGGAACTGTGGGTGAAGTGTTGGAAGGAGCTTGCGAAAATGGTGCGATTGGTGTGAATAATGTTATTGATTAGACATTGTGTTAATATTCTTTTTATTGGTATCTGTTGTTTATGTTATTTCTGTTACTACTTTTTATTGCTGTTTAGTGATGTTTATTTTTTTAATTCTTTCGTAACACAGTCGAGGTTGTTAACTTGGATTGATCTTCATAAACCTGATTTTTTCTTATATTTATTCTTTGATATCTTCTAATATTAAACTGTATGTATGTTTTTTAATTACTTGATGTTTCAGCAGAAACTATTACACCCCATTTTGGTAAAATTGTGGATCAAAATGTTGATGGAGGAGGTCTTGAATCAATAAGCTTACAAGATTTGAAATTAATTGATGAAATTGTTGAGAGTAGAGTTAATGAATTAGTCATACGCAATCCTTTTGCTGAAGCATCTCAAGGGCTGAAAAGTGAGTTATATATACTATATTTTTTGGATGCAGTGATTTGTTTCATATATTATGAATGTTTTTTTTAATTACTGTCTATATGTTTCTTTTTTTTTTTTGTAAAGCACCTGTTGATGTTGTAAATGTAGATATTCGAGGCGGTTTTCCCAACTTTAGGATTTTTAACACTCAAGAGGAACAAGAAATATATGGAAAAAATTATCCTCCATCTGGAGAGGGTAATAATAGTTTCATTGCAGGGGAAGTGCAGGATGGTGCACTTGTTGATAAGTGTAAGTATATTCTATCTTGATTAATACTATATATGTTATATAATATATGTATCTTGTATGATTTTATGATACTGCTTTTCTTAATAGTCATTCGGTATCTGAGTTCTTATTGTTTTATTCATGTGGCAGCTTTGGTCATTTTGAAAGAAAACGGCATGGAACCTGGTAGCAGTAATATTGTCAAGGCGGTCCAGCCGGTTACTGTTGCAACCCAAGTTTCTGAAAGTGTTTCTGCAGGTAAGATTTATCATAAATATTATTATTACATAATCATATTCAATTAACATTCAAGTCTTATTATTTAAATATTTTGTAGGATTGTATTTGATTCTTTTTGTACCAACTGCAGTAGTTTATTTGTTCACAAAAATCAGTAATATCTCTGCCTTTATCATATTTAATCTGATCTACTGCATTGTTTATAACTTATGCAGTTCCCAATAGCGGACAAGTTGTGAATATTAGTAGTGATGGGGAGTTAACTAGGCTGCTTAATGATATTGATGAGTTTAGTGAAAAGGACTTTGAAATTGCGGATAACAGCGTTCCACAAGATGATAATTGCAAGCAGCGAACGTGACGAGCTCTGGGCATATAGAAAATTACTGCTCGTACTCTGTCAAATTATAGTATAGTTTAAGATATCGTCCACAGAGATTGGAGAATCTATCCTACAAATTTCTATTATCGATCCTACTATTTAAGAGAGTCAATTTCGGGTGAAAAGAGTTGGATTTATAATCTACTTGACAACAAGAAAATTTATTTTTGATTTTCTTAAAATAAAAGAGTTGGGATTTCATGAATTCACTTGGTATAAAATTATAATGAAAGTCTGGTATTTCATTTTCTATTCCACATATCAATCGCTCAATTATGCCTCTTTCGATTAGCATAACAAAAGCAATTAATACTACTATAAGTTTCTCAATTAATTATACCTCTTTCGATTAGCATAATAAATTGATTAACTTATAGTATTGGAGTAAAAAAAATACTTTTCTTGAATGAGTATATTGTATAAACAAAAACCTCTTTCGATTAGCTTTTGTTAAATTCCAAAACTTGGCTAAATGATTTTCTTCTCTCGAATGAAAAACTCAAATATCAAGATAAAGAATTTTGAGTGATTAAATATAACTATTTCAAATTATCACGAGAATATATTTAGTTATCACTATTTCAAATTTAATATTTGCTTCTTTCGATAACAAAAATTAGTAAGAAATATTATAACATAAATATATAGACTTGATAAAGTTGAATAACATAATATTTAATACTCTAATGTAAGAATTTGACAAAGTAGGATTCTCACTCAAGAATAATAAAAATACCGAATATTTTATTATAATAAAATACCAAGCTTCAACACTGATCCCAACTTAAAAGAAATTACTCCATGGAGAAAATACTAAATACTACAAAAGTTGAAATACTTAGGTATTTTAGAAAGGAAAAATAAAACTTTAAAACTTTAAAAGCTTAAGCCAATATCATAGAGAGTATTTGGCTTTTACAAAGACAAAGGATCATTTTTACAATGAAACTTAGGTAGCTATTTATAGAAAATGCTTTGCCGATGTCTCGGTGAAATCTGGCGATGGCTCGGTGAAACTTTTGCCGATGTCTCGGTGACCTTTGTCGATGGATCGGTGGAACTTGTCGATGCCTCGGTGAACTCTACCGATGGCTCGGTGGAACTTTTGCCGATGTCTCGGTGACCTTTGTCGATGGATCGGTGGAACTTGTCGATGCCTCGGTGAACTCTACCGATGGCTCGGTGGAACTTTTGCCGATGTCTCGGTGACCTTTGTCGATGGATCGGTGGAACTTTTTCTGATGTCTCGGTGAAACTTGACGAAGGCTCGGTGAAATTTATCTTTTTGTCTTATTTTTCTTTTCATTTTCTTCCATTTCCATTTTCTCGTTAACCTACAATATTAACTAAATATATGCACACAAATAAAATATAATCACATATATTTTAACATATTTACTTAATTAATATTATATAAATTACAACTATCAAATTCCCCCATACTTGAATTTTTGCTCGTCCTCGAGGAAAATAGAATAGTAGTTACTTTTCATTATCATTGCTTCTCTGTAAAATAAAAAATCTGGGCAAATAAAATTTTTTCACTACGTCAAACAATTTACTTTTCCATGTTTATCAAATCTTACCTTGCTTTTGACTTTGTATTTGCTTAACAAAAACCAATATCTATCACTTTATGTCTCAATAAAAATTGATCATTTTATGATCTTATAAACAAAATGTAACCATTTTTCGTTCATAGACTTGCTCCTTATGTCATTCTCAATAACTCAACACAAAACCCATAACATATTTATGGCATTTATTTGGCTGGTGGATTGGTTTGGATTTTTTATAATATGGAGAGAAATATTATAAGGTGACTTTATATAGCTTTGCTATTCTTGAGCAATAGAATTTACAACTCTTTTATTTCATTTAAGGTGGCCTGCGTGGGTCACCCCTTTTTTTTTCATTTTTCTGCTCCAACTTTTTTTTTTTTTTTTTTTTTTAAAAAAAAGTCACCTTATATCACAATATTCTCAGAACCACAATGCTATATCTTGACTCTTTTTTTTTTTCATTTTCTGAAAGGATATATATATGATAGGTAAAAGGAAGCATGCCTTTCAGGATTTAGTGTTTGTCTGTACTTTTATTTTAGAAAGACATTTAGGAGCAAGTTCTACTAAAAGATATAGGTTTCACCTGTTTTAGACCATAAAATTTCTCAAGTTGAATGATTCTTTAAGCTTGAGATATTCGCTTTTGCCTTCACAAAATGAAAATCATCAGCTTAGAAGTTAGATGATAAAAATCAAAGAAATAAATGTTTGTAACGAGTGAAAAAACTTTAACTTGTAGATTTATTATATACAAAGTGCAACAACCAAAAGAGTAACTATGTATGATTGGCTAAAGCAGAAGACTGCCAAAGTAATCAATATGCATGAACTCAAAGGGCATACTCGAAGACCCAATTAAATATCACATGGAAAAATTTCATATCAACATCAAAAATTTAAAGGCAAGCAGTGAATGTCTTGTTATATTTACTCTAAGGAGGAAAGCACATGACACAAGAAGAAATAAAAAAGTTCACTTCACTTGACATAGGAAATAATTATATTTTTATGATGCAAAACATCAATCCTTGAAGAGACAGAAAAAGATTTAAAAAAAAAAAAAACTTTTAGGTTGTAGTATATATATAAAAGCACATATATAATTATATTATATCAAGTATGTAAATAAGATATATATCCAAAAACTAAACTCATTTTTTTTTTTAAATAAAAATATTATACCATCAAAACAACATCAAAGACATAAAACTGTTAGTGAGCCAAACATTAGTAGAAATAATCCAAAATACTAAAACACAAGAGATTTAGATAAGATAAGAAAATACTAATATTGCATCTAATAATTTACAATACTTGGGGTAGTTTCACATTTTAGGCATCTATGTGGGCCCGCAAAAAAAAATTTTAATATTTAATATTGAAGGGTACTGTCTCTTACCTATTTACTAAACAGTAGCCATCAATATTTCCAACATAGATTTTTCTTCTATCTCCCCCAACCTGAATATTGTCATTCTCCAGGATGACCAAAGTCTCTTAAAGACTTTGCAAAATGACTTCCTACAGCTTCTAAGTTCTTCTCCTTCAACACTTCAACTTTTATTTACAAACTAAAAGCAACAACCAAAAGCATCAAACATAAACCACAACTCCAGCATAGTCCTATCTTTTCTTATAATATATTTTCTCACATGTAAAAGGATTACACTTAAAACATATTAGTAAAAAAAAAAATCCACTTAATCATAAATTTAGCTATAAATTAGAAATATGAAAATATTTTTGGCTTTCAAAAATACAGTCACAGAAGAAAGCTTGAAAGAAACTGTGACCACACATATTCTATGTGCAATAGGCTGGAAAATTTTTAGACCTTACCAGTCATAGGTCCTAGTTTAATATAAACTAGAAAATTACCTGTGCCTATATTAGATTAACATAAGCAAATAGTTAACCAACCAGTTACTCAGGCATACCGATCACCATGGAATTGCTCCTGTGTAGGTGACACTGTTTTTGTAGAGGCCGTCATTTACAGTTCCGGTTGTACACTAACCTGGATATTAACCAGATCAATTGATTAAGTATTTGATCAAACAAATCTATATTGGACTTATAAGGCTCCAATGCTTCACCCTCAATGGTTACGGGTTTGAAAAGTAGTTCTGAGTTTAACGTCGTCAGCTCGACTTATTTTGGTTCATGCTACATCACCGAATTTCAATAGCAAAAGCTTGTTTTTCATACTGTCCTCCAAAATATAACTTCAACCTGTGCCCGTTCACTTTGAATTTCTCACCTCCATTGAGTCTTTGAATCTCAATTGCTCCATATGGGGTAGTATCAGTTACTACAAATGGACCAGTCCAGCGGGATTTAAACTTTCCAGAAAATAGTCTTAATCGACTATTATACAGAAGCACTTGATCCCCAGTCTGAAACTCTTTGTGGCGAATCAATTTGTCATGCCACTTTTTCACCTTTTCTTTATACAACAAAGCATTTTCATAAGAATTCAACCTAAATTCATCTAACTCGTCAATTTGGAACAATCTATTTTTACCAGCACTGATTTCTTCCATATTTAATCTTTTTACTGCCCAGAAGGCTTTGTGCTCAATTTCAACAGGTAAGTGATAAGCTTTCCCAAAAACAAGCCTATATGGTGAAGTCCCAATGGGTGTTTTAAATGCAGTTCTATAGGCCCACAATGCATCATCTAATTTCAAAGCCCAATCCTTACGTGAAGTACTAACAGTTTTTTCCAAAATTCTTTTTAGTTCTCTGTTAGAAACCTCAACCTGACCACTTGTCTGTGCGTGATAAGGTGTGCCAGTTTTGTGTGTGACCCCATACCGAGACAATAAAGTGGAAAATTGCTTATTCATAAAATGTGTGCCTTGGTCACTGATTATCACTCTAGGAGTTCCAAACCTGGTAAAAATATTTTTATTAAGGAATTTGCACACAACCTTAGCATCATTTGTTGTTGTTGCAATTGCTTCTACCCATTTTGAAACGTAATCTACTGCTACCAAAATGTATTGACAGGATAATGAGGAAGGAAATGGACCCATAAAATCTATACCCTAAACATCAAATATTTCACATATGAGTATAGAGTTTAAAGGCATTTCATCCCTTTTTGAAATGTTACCTGCCCTCTGACATTTGTCACATGTCAAAACATATGACCTTGCATCTTTAATCAAGGTAGGCTAGTAGAATCCTGCTTCCAAAATTTTTGAAGCTGTTCTGTTGGAACTGTGGTGTCCTCCAACTGCTCCGTCATGACAATGACTCAGGATATCCTTCATTTCTGTTTCTGGTACACATCTTCGCACTACATTATCTGCACAAAATTTAAACAGGTAAGGATTTTCCCAAAAATAATGTCTAGCATCAGTCCTGAGCTTCCTTCTTTGTTGCGGAGAAAATTCCTTTGGTATCCAATGTCCAACCAAATAATTTGCAATGTCAGCAAACCAAGGTTCCTGTTTAGTGATCACAGAGATAGAGAAAATATGTTCATCTGGAAATTCTTCTCTGATTTCTACAAACTCCACAGGTGGTATCTCCAATCTAGACAAATGATCTGCTACTTGATTTTCAATTCCCTTTTTATCTTTTATTTCAAGGTCAAATTCTTGCAACAAAAGTATCCATCTTAACAATCTAGGTCTAGCATCTTTTTTTGTCAAAAGATATTTTAATGCTGCATAATCTGTAAAAATAATGACCTTGGTTCCAATTAGATAGGAACGAAATTTATCAAAAGCAAATACTACTGCTAGTAGCTCTTTTTCTGTGGTAGCATAATTCAATTGAGCTTCATTTAAAGTTCTAGTAGCGTAGTAAATTGGACGAAAAATTTTGTCCTTTCGCTGTCCTAACACAGCTCCAACAGCAGTGTCACTTGCATCACACATAATTTCAAATGGTTGATACCAATCTGGAGAAACAACAACCGGCGCATTGGTCAGTTTTTCTTTTAACAACTCAAAAGCTTTCTTGCAATTTTCAGAAAATTCAAAAGGCACATCTTTCATTAAAAGATTTGTGAGGGGTTTTGAAATTCTTGAGAAATCTTTTATGAATCTTCTATAAAAACCAGCATGTCCCAAAAAACTTCTAATGCCTTTCACAGTTGTTGGAGGGGGCAATCCTGCAATTAAATCAATTTTTGCTCTATCTACTTCAATTCCTTTAGAAGTGATTTTATGCCCCAAAACAATTCCCTCCGTAACCATAAAATGACATTTTTCCCAGTTTAAAATCAAATTTGTCTCTTCGCACCTTTCGAGTACAAGAGTCAAATTATGCAGACAATTTTCAAAAGTTTTTCCGAACAAAGTAAAATCATCCATAAAAATTTCCAAAAAATTTTCTGTCATATCTGAAAAAATGGCGGACATGCACCGTTGAAAAGTGACCGGTGCATTGCATAATCCAAAAGGCATTCTTCTGTAAGCATATGTACCATGAGGACAGGTAAATGTTGTTTTTTCTTGATCCTCTGGGGATATTGGAATTTGGTTATACCCTGAGTAACCATCAAGAAAACAATAAAAAGCATGACCTTCTACTCTTTCCAACATTTGATCGATAAAGGGTAAAGGAAAATGATCTTTTCTGGTAGCATTATTTAATCGTCTGTAATCAATACAGACTCTCCACCCTGTGACAGTCCGGGTAGGTATGAGCTCATTATTTTCATTTTTCACGACAGTCATACCTCCCTTTTTGGGTACTACCTGTACTGGACTTACCCAAGAGCTGTCAGAAATTGGGTAAATGATACCAGCTGCCAATAATTTTACCACTTCTTTTTTCACAACTTCCTGCATTGCTGGATTTAGCCTTCTTTGTGGCTGGACAATTGGCTTGTAGCTTTCCTCCATCAGTATCCTGTGTGTGCATATAGCTGGGCTGATTCCCTTGATATCTGATATTTTCCATCCCAAAGCTTTCTTATGCTCCCTCAGCACTTTGATCAATTGCAATTCCTGTTCATTGGTTAACAAAGATGAAATAATTACTGGAAAAGATTCTTTCTCAAGATAAACATATTTTAAATTAGAGGGAAGAGTTTTGAGTTCAATTTTTGATTGGATTGTTTCTTCCGGCTCATCTTCTCCCTCGTTTTCTAAAGTTTCAGCTTCTTCTCTAATGGAAATATCCTCATCAGTAGTTGTGCCTGATTTTACCAAACACCTCTCCAATGAGTCTGAAAGTAATTGGTCATCCTTGTACTCATCTGTAAGATCATTAAGGAGGTCAATAGTAAAACAATGAGATGATGAGTCATCATCAGGATATCTCATCATTTTCTGCATATCAAAGATTACTTTCTCCTCATCTACTCTCAAAATCAATTGCCCTTGATGTACATCTATTATCGCTCTTCCTGTAGCTAGAAAAGGTCTTCCCAAAATGAGAGGCACACCAGTATTTTCTTCCATTTCAAGGACAATAAAGTCTACTGGAAACACAAACTTATCAACTCTCACAAGAACATTTTCAATTATTCCTTTTGCCTTTTTTGTACTTTGATCAGCTAGTTGCAAAGAAACAATTGTATTTTTAATATCCCCAAGTTTCAATTTTTGAACAATAGAAAACGGCATCAAATTGATGGATGCCCCTGAATCACACAAAGCCTTTTCAAAATGAGTTCCTCCCACGGTACAAGGAATGGTAAAACTGCCAGGATCTCCAAGTTTTTGTGGAAGCTTATTTTGTAAAATAGCACTACATTTTTCCGTAAGCTTAACCACTGAAATTCCTTCAAGTTTTCTTTTGCTGGACAAAATTTCTTTTAAAAACTTGGCATATGATGGCATTTGAGTTAAAGCATCCGTGAAAGGAATATTAATATACAATTGTTTCAAAATTTCCAAAAATTTTGAAAACTGCTGATCAAGTTTTTCCCTTTTTAATTTTAGTGGAAAAGGAATTGGCTCACTAACAGTATTTTCTTTATTTTCATGAGCAATCTTTTCCTTTGTTTCAAATGCAGGTTTTTCCTTACCATTATCAACAATTTCACCTTCTGTTTGATCTTCCTGTAACTTACCCTCCCTATTTGGGTTTGGATTATCAAGATTCTTACCTGATCGCAAAGCAATGGCTTTGACATGTTCTTTTGGATTTTTCTCAGTATTACTGGGCAATGGTCCTTGAATCTTTCCTGAAACAAGAGTAGCCAATTGACTTACTTGAGTTTCCAGGTTTTTGAGGGCTGCATTTTGACTTTCCATTTTTTCATCAGTTGTTTTGATGTATTTGTACATCAAATCCTCCAAAGTTGGTGCCTGCTGTTGTGGTCTGGGTTGATATGGCCTAAAATTTTGTTGTATCCTATTTTGTCCTTGGAATCCCGGTGGTCCTTGTGGTGACTGTTTCTGAAAATGTTGAGCATTTTCTGCTCCATTAGGATTACTCCACTGAAAGCCAGGATGCTTTTGGGCCAAGGAATTACCAAATGGATACGCTCTGTATCCAATTCGGTTTACCTGTTCATCAACTTGATTACCAGCTTGACACTCATGGTTCTGATAATCTCCTGCACATATATCACAATTGTCAGATGAAGTAGGTTGGTGAGAACTTATCTGAAAAGTATCAAACTTTTGAGTCAGAGAAGCAATTTGTTTTGACAAGGTAGCCAGAACATCAGATTGATTTATGGCTGCAGCTTTCTTAAGTATCACTCTTTCAGATGGCCATTGTACTGCATTCTCAGAAATCTCATTCAACAACTGTAGAGCTTCTGCAGTGGTTTTTCCCATTATGGCACCTCCAGCTGCAGCATCTATAACATTTCTCGCCGATGGTTTTAGACCATGGTAAAAAATATACAGTTGCATGTGCTCAGGGATGCCATGATGTGGACATTTTCTTAACATAGCTTTCAGTCTTTCCCAGGCTTGGTATACTGACTCTGAGTCAGTTTGCACAAAATTGGTTATGTCTTGCCTCATTTTAGTGGCTTTGGTTGGGGAAAAATATTTGCTGAGAAATTTTTGGGTCATCTGATCCCAAGAGGTAATAGATCCTCTAGGTAAACTACGCAACCATAATTTTGCTTCTCCTTTTAAAGAAAATGAAAACAGTCGTAACTTAATTGCATCTGGTGAGACGCCATTATACTTTGCTGTTTCAACCAATTCTAGAAAATCAATTAAATGACTATGAGGATCCTCACTGGCTTTTCCATTAAATACACAATTTTGTTGTATGGCTTGAATTAAGCCAGTTCGGATTTCAAAGTTATTAGCGGCCACTGGTGGCCTTCTAACACTTGACTCACAATCAAAAGGATCTGGTCTAGAGTAATCCCTTAGGATCATGTTAGCTGGCCTGGGGACCACTTCATCAAATTGGTCCTCAGCAATTGGTGGGTCTGGTGGTGGTGGTGGATTATTTTCATGTTCCATATTTGTAGATGATGAAGAGAAAGAGATGGAGTTTTGACCCTTTTTACTTTTTCGCAATAATCTTTCAACTTCAGGATTGTATTCAACAAGCTCCCTTGAAGAGGAGCGGGTCATATACTAGCTGAAATCTCTACAAAAAAGTAACAAGCCAAAATAAAAAAAAATGGTTTCCTAAATTAGTAAGAAGATAATTAATCTGAAGTAGACAACTGCCAATCCCCGGCAACGGCGCCAAAAATTTGACGAGCTCTGGGCGTATAGAAAATTACTGCTCGTACTCTGTCAAATTATAGTATAGTTTAAGATATCGTCCACAGAGATTGGAGAATCTATCCTACAAATTTCTATTATCGATCCTACTATTTAAGAGAGTCAATTTCGGGTGAAAAGAGTTGGATTTATAATCTACTTGACAACAAGAAAATTTATTTTTGATTTTCTTAAAATAAAAGAGTTGGGATTTCATGAATTCACTTGGTATAAAATTATAATGAAAGTCTGGTATTTCATTTTCTATTCCACATATCAATCGCTCAATTATGCCTCTTTCGATTAGCATAACAAAAGCAATTAATACTACTATAAGTTTCTCAATTAATTATACCTCTTTCGATTAGCATAATAAATTGATTAACTTATAGTATTGGAGTAAAAAAAATACTTTTCTTGAATGAGTATATTGTATAAACAAAAACCTCTTTCGATTAGCTTTTGTTAAATTCCAAAACATGGCTAAATGATTTTCTTCTCTCGAATGAAAAATTCAAATATCAAGATAAAGAATTTTGAGTGATTAAATATAACTATTTCAAATTATCACGAGAATATATTTAGTTATCACTATTTCAAATTTAATATTTGCTTCTTTCGATAACAAAAATTAGTAAGAAATATTATAACATAAATATATAGACTTGATAAAGTTGAATAACATAATATTTAATACTCTGATGTAAGAATTTGACAAAGTAGGATTCTCACTCAAGAATAATAAAAATACCGAATATTTTATTATAATAAAATACCAAGCTTCAACACTGATCCCAACTTAAAAGAAATTACTCCATGGAGAAAATACTAAATACTACAAAAGTTGAAATACTTAGGTATTTTAGAAAGGAAAAATAAAACTTTAAAACTTTAAAAGCTTAAGCCAATATCATAGAGAGTATTTGGCTTTTACAAATACAAAGGATCATTTTTACAATGAAACTTAGGTAGCTATTTATAGAAAATGCTTTGCCGATGTCTCGGTGAAATCTGGCGATGGCTCGGTGAAACTTTTGCCGATGTCTTGGTGACCTTTGTCGATGGATCGGTGGAACTTGTCGATGCCTCAGTGAACTCTACCGATGGCTCGGTGGAACTTTTGCCGATGTCTCGGTGACCTTTGTCGATGGATCGGTGGAACTTGTCGATGCCTCGGTGAACTCTACCGATGGCTCGGTGGAACTTTTGCCGATGTCTCGGTGACCTTTGTCGATGGATCGGTGGAACTTTTCCTGATGTCTCGGTGAAACTTGCCGAAGGCTCAGTGAAATTTATCTTTTTGTCTTATTTTTCTTTTCATTTTCTTCCATTTCCATTTTCTCGTTAACCTGCAATATTAACTAAATATATGCACACAAATAAAATATAATCACATATATTTTAACATATTTACTTAATTAATATTATATAAATTACAACTATCAGAACGCTTTCAAAGCACAAACTTGTTCGTATTAGGAAGATGGTTAGGTTCCACAGATCACCTTTGGTATATATATAGTTATGGTCATTCTGTTAACAGTTCCAATCCTGTACTTAATTCTGGATTTGCAAGGAAGCACCCATTCACCAGCAAACTATGGTGTCGAGTTGATTCTAATCTGTTGGGAAGCTTTTCTTCTTGGATCAAGAATCAGTTGATGAAGAATAGGTATCATTCATTAATGGCATCTATGTTTATTCTGGATTACATATTTATTAAGATCTTCTTCCACTAATCACAATATTTCTTAAACAAATGCACAGTGAACCTCCATACCATTTTATTGCTAATATACTCAGGCCTAAATTTGATTTTGGTGTGTGCCTTGTTTCATCTAAAGACTGGTTCCATATTCTTTACTCTTCGGATAATCCTCTGCATGAAACGGTATGTTTTCTGTAATTATTTATTTACAGTCCAATATTATTATTTGTATTTTTTAGTATGATGTATTTTAAGTTCTTAATTATTTTTTTCTAGCACATTGATGTCATACTGTATTACCTGAGGAAAAAGGCGCAGCATGATCCATGTGTTCAAGGTCGTTTCACTACAACTGACTGCCTGTTTGACTCAACCATTAGAGATATTTACAAGTGTTACTTGAAGAACAATAAATCTTTAACTCTTGCTGCTGATAACCATATCATAGCTGATTACATAAAGGGTTTATCGATTCAGTGCAATACGCCGTGGCAGATGGTTGACGATGTTTTTTTGCCCATAAAAGTGTTTGATAATTGGCACTGGATTCTTGGTAGGCTGTCATTTAAGAAAAGGGTCTTGTATGTGTATGATCAAAAGTTAGACAATTTCTACTATGATGATGAAGTCATTCGAGCTGTGGAGCCGTATGCCATTTTGATCCCTCTATTCTTGTCTGCGACGGGATTTTATGATATCAGGGACGACTTAAATCCTACAGAATATGTCTTTGGTGAAAAACCAAGTACTGAAAAGTGGGAGGTCTTGCATATATATGACATGACTGGTGTGCGTAAATCGTAAGTGCTTCGTTTCATTATTTGACAGTTCCTATCATTATCATATTTATTGTGATGTTTAATATTATTTTTCTTTATGTTGGTTCAGGGACTATGGAGTTTTTGCTCTTACCTTTGCTGAGCATTTTATGCATGGACGGAATATGCCTCCTCCTGGTTGCAATATTAGACGATAGAGGAAGCGTTTTGGTGCGCTGCTGTGGGATTATGGAGTGAAGAAGCAGGAGGCAAATCAGCAAAGTGATCATGAAGACTAATTGTGCTGATTTAGTTTTTCTGTTACTTTTATGAATTTTCATCTTGATGTGTTTTGCTTTCAACGCTTTTTATTTTTTTTCTTTTAGTGTTGGTATTACCTGAATGTTATGTTAATATTGGGTGTTCTGGCATATGACATTGTTAATTTATGTTTTGTCACTATGATTTTCAAGTAAAGTTGTGACTGTTTTACCTAATATTCTTTCTTTCCATTATATTTCTTTAATATTATGTTTACTTTCTGTCTTAGGTTTGGTTACATGTTTTTTATCAATATACAGATATTTTTGCTGGAATATCTCAGTTTTTAACATGTACATAATATGTTCATACAATCTTTTATTTGATATACTCTTATTACTCATTGTGTGTGTTAATATGAATGTAATAATAGAGTTTATTTGCACATATTTATCACTATTTTTCATTACAAATAACACAATTATTCTTGGTTATTATTATCTTCCAGTAGCTTAATGACACATTTCTGAATGATATTTTTGTATATTTGAAAGTGAACAACTATAACTTTGATGGAAATATGTACTTATTAGTTGTTCAGTTTGGCCGAATTTGTGAATTATTTGTTATATATAAAACAAATTCTTTATGTCATCTGTACTAATATTTCTGTTTGGTTTTATTTTCTTAAGTTTTACATAAGAATTTGGTACACTATTTTATTATTACTACTAAGTACCTACTTTTTATTGGGACAAAAATAAAAACTTGGTATAAACTTAAGCACTGACTTTCCATTATATTTCTTTAATATTATGTTTACTTTATGTCTTAGGTTTGGTTACATGTTTTGATCAATATACAGATATTTTTATTGTAATATCTTAGTTTTTAACATGTACATAATATGTACAAACAATCTTTTATTTGATATTCTCTTATTACTCATTGTGTCTGTTAATATGAATTTAATAATAGAGTGTATTTGTACATATTTATCACTACTTTTCATTACAAATAACACAATGTCATATTCCAGAATATCAATATTAACATAACATTCAGGTAATACCAACACTATAACAAAATAATTAAAAAGCGTTCAAAGCAAAATACATCAAGCTGCAATTCATAAAAGTAACAGAAAGACTATATCAGCACAATTAGTCTTCATGATCACTTTGTTGATTTGCCTCCTGCTTCTTCACTCCATAATCACTTTGTAATGCAATAGAAAAGTAATGATCCTGCTACTTTAAAACTCAAGATTTAAGAAACCATTGCAGGATTCCAACATGTCTTTCTGTTATGTCCTTGTTTGCCACAGCGACTACAGGTAAGTTTGCACTTAATCTCCCATGGTGCTTTTATCCTTCGTTTCTTTGGTCTTCCAGCTTTTGTTCGCCCCTTTGGTGGTAGCACTTTTTCCTGTATTATTTCATCAGGAATTGTCCAAGCGCTCTGATCTTGCATTGGATAAACTGGTTCCTCATAAGTTTTCACAAGGTTTTCCTTTGTGCATAATTCTGAGCAGTAGGTATATGGATCTATGTTATTGTATCTCAACACTACATGTGCGTGTGGGCAAGGCATTTCGTCCAATTGGAGCCTCCTACACGTACAGGTCTTATAACGAAGGCATACTACATGCCTTTTCCACCATCATGCACCTCATGCATGTATTCATTTGATGGTATGACCTAGGCATTAGCAGATATAACAGAAAATCAATTAAAAAATTATTTTTATAACAAAATATGTATGTTGTTGAATCTGAATCATTTATATCATACCGTCATCCACCTTGAAGCTTCCATACTAGACTTGAATATACTCTGATTCTTGTTAGTCAGCACCTTAAAAGTACCTATTGCTTTTTTTTCTGTTTTCCCAATTCCATTTCATCACCATATCTCTCATTGCGTCCAACAGTTCCACGATAGGTAGAGAACGTGCGTGTTTATTTCTTCCATTAATAGACTCTGCTATGTTGCTTGTCATCATTTATGCTCTATTTGCCTCTGCGTATGCACGGGACCACTTATGGTAACCAATATCAGAGAGATATTTCTTCACTCTTTTATCATCTTTCTCTAGTTCTTTCTTGTAGTGCTCAAACTCCTCAATGGTGTATGCTTTTTCTAAGGTGAAAAACATTTCACCTATTTCCTTGTGGCTAATCTTAAAGTTTCCTTTTACATTATTCCAAAGATGATATACACATATGCAGTGCGGTACCTCTGGATAGATTAATGAACAAGCGCGTGAAATGCTTGCACATCCAACAGATACTATGCACATACCAATCCGGACTCCATATGTGTATCTGAATGAATCAAAAAACCACTCCCAGGATTTGTCGTTTTTTGAGTCGACGACTGCATAAACTTGGGGAACAATACTTCCTGCAGTAATCCAAATGTTTGTTAATTTTCTTTTGCTTATTTACAGTTATTTAAAATCAACAACACATATTTATCTACAACGACTTTTTAAAAAACATCAATAATATTACCTTCTCCATCCTGTGTTGAAGCTGCAATTAAAGTGCCTCCATGAACATCTGATATAAAGCAGGCTTCTACAACTACAATTGGGCTGCAGTATTTCCAACTTTTTATAGATGCATTCAATGATATGTAAACGTATTTGAATCGATTGTCAGAGGTTTTGTGCAGTTTTGTGATTGAACCTGGATTTGTTGTTCTAAGCATATACAGATAACTTGGCAACAGACTATATGATTTTGATGGATTTTCTCTTAACAGTTCAAGTGCACATTCCTTTGATCTCCAGGCTTTCATGTAATTAAGTTCCAGTCCATAATCATTCCTAATGTCCTGTATTATATTATTAGGTGTATAGACTCTTTTTGGATCTTTGAACTTTTCCTTAATAATTTCACCTATTGTTGCGTAGCTTGCATGTCTATCTGAAAGCAGTCTTTCTTCTTCAGGGCAAGTATGGCTGCCAGTAAATTCGTGTATTTTAAATACGCCAGAACCACCTATACTTGATGATCGCATGATCCATTCACACTTTTACCAACACACAACAAAGCGTACCTACATTTTACATTTGCAGTAACATGTTATTTATCGTAAACTATAATTTCGAGCAATACTGATCAACAATATATATGGTAGTTTAATATACATATATCATTACTGTCAATATATTTCCAGTTAATATCTTTATCAGTTAATAATTTTTACCTTGTAGTTGATGATCTTTCAACTCTAAATTTGAAATTCTGTTGTAAGGCCAGGTTCTTCATTACACTAACTAGTGTTTTTTTGTCCTTATATAATTGCCCGGCAGTAATATCGTCGTTCATTGCGTCGCTTATGATACATATGTTATCCAAAAAGATCTCACCATAGTCATTGCCTTCAGAATCCATCATCACATCATCATATTGTTCCACATTCAGGGTAGATACATGCATATCATTGAATCTGTTTGTTACCTGAGTATTTTCAGTTGCAGTATTTGCGCACACAATTGCACCAGGTTGATCTTGCAATGTTACACATAAAGGATACTGTGTAACATCTGTTGTTGTTTTCCTAAGATCAATGTAGAACTTCGAGCTCATATCATTGTAGACAACCATTGGCTTTAACCCATCTTTCAACTTGTACTTGATATCTATTGAACCTATTATACCAAATCTTTCAAGCATATTTTTGACTGAACAAACTAATGTTTTGTACGTGCAATCTTGACGAACAACAATACCATCAATATTGCAATCTTCGTAGTTGTATTGGCTGTTCCATGAATTGTATTAAAAGATGAATGCTATCCATATCTGTAGGATTGTTTGTTTATTTTGTAATTTTTCGTGATAATTTCTGCAGTTTGTGTTGATATGAGAATCTTCAACTTAATTCGTGCTCCGTATATATAGGATAGTGTGAGAGTGTAGTTAGCGTGTTAGGAGTTTGATTAGTTGCTTTTAGTGCATGCTTATCCCATATCCCTTATTATACGGAACTGATATTATGATTTTTGGTGGACAATTATTATTTTTTAGGTATTTAATAATGATTAGTTTTATTAATACTAATAATACAAATTCTATTTATTTGGTTATTAATATTGGCTACAAATAGTTGTGGCTATTAGGAAGTAAATATTTTTTGTTTGGTGGCTGTTTGGGTAATCAGCCCAAATATAATTGGGAGATATGACTTGTTAAGGTTTGGATACTAATAGGTTGTATAGTTTGACTGGAATATAAATTTAAAATGAAATTAATAATTTTTAGAACTTATAACCTTAAATGAACTATAATATTTGTTGGATTTTTTTACACAAATATACAAACTTATATCCCTAAAAAAAAATAGTATCATTACATAAATTATAAGACATAGTAATATTTTTCCTAACCATATTTGGAAAATTTGATCAAATGCAACACTGAATAAGTGGAGCCCCTACCAGTTTTCTCCCAACCCGCCGGAGCTCCGCCACCGACCACCATCGGCCACCACCGGCCATTACGGTATACATCACAAACACCAGAGATCAGTACAAAAAGAAAACGAGGGGTGAGACACCACCAGTGAAAAGATAAGAACCCTATCTGCTGACCCTTTATGGTTCTTCGTTATCCTTTATACGTTCAGAAAACTATCGAGTGAGAGCGGGAGAGGGCCATCGGAACAGAGTATCACCCGAAAATTAAACGCCGGGGGCCTTTTGATTTGTGAATGGAACTGAAAAAAAAAGGAGTGGCGGAGTCGCAGCGACCTCGTTCACAGGAAGAATAGCCAGCAAACGCTCCTCCTCTCTTCTCTGTTTTATTGCTTGTCTCTGTTTGCTGGTGTTTTTGACCGGATCTTTGTCTGTTGATGTCGACTGATCTGTGCATATGACATACTTTTGTTTTGTCAACTCCTACAATATTTTGGCTAGGCTTCGCTGAGATGGGTAGCGATGGAGTTATTTGTATAATTTCAGTTTTCTCTCTTTCTTTTTTTTTTAAAGTGAGATGTTTTATGATAAGTCATACGTTAAAAGTTAGATACAATGTAAAAACAGTGTAAAAAGCCAAAAAAAAAAAGGGTTAAAAAACATTCCAAAAATAGTTGGATACGGTGCAAAAATATGCAGATACAATGTGATACGAGGTGGTTGGTTTCTGATGTAAGTTGAGATACAATGAGATACAAGGTGGTTGGTAGTTGAGATACAGAGAGATACAGCGAGATACGAAGTGGTTGGTTTCTGGTATAAGTTGAGATACAAGGAAATGCAGCGAGATACGAGGTGGCTGGTTGATACAACGAGATATAACAAGATACGAGGTGACTGGTAGTTGTGAAACATCGAGATACAGCAAGATACAACGAGATACAAGGTGGTTGGGGATAGGAGGAGCAAAAGTGAAATTGGGGGAAATAGGAGGAAGAATGTAAGGTTTTGCTATGTTATGCTACATTTTGCTATGTTTTGTAATTAACTTTTCCTTTCCTCTATATTGGGTAATTTTGCTATGTTTTGGAAATAACTTTTAAAATTATACTTTTCTATAAAAATTCCATATTTGTTTGGTCATGGATCGTTAAAAGTAAAGTCTGAAGTTTGAAGTTAAATTACTTCAAAATTTAGAATTATGTTATTTCTATTGAAACATACTACTCCCTCTGTCCCAATTTATGTGTCACACTTTCCTTTTTTGTCTGTCCAAAAAGAATGTCACATTTCCTTATTTGTCAACTATTTAATACACTATCTCTATTTTACCCCTATTGGGCCCTACTTACTTTAAAAGCCACACTCAACTTTTTGATTACTCCAATCTTCTCTCTCTTACTTTTTCAAGGGTAAATTTGAACATTTCCAAAGTCAACTTCTATTTTTAAACTCCGTGCCAAGTCAAACACCGCCACATAAATTGGGATGGAGGGAGTAATAAGGAAATTGAGTCATCTTTTTTAAACGGAAGAAACATAATTATGGAAAAACTACACATCCTATCAGCTTAGAATTTTTTTTGTCATGCTCCAACAATTAACTTATTTTGAAATTGGGCTTTTCGGTATGAAGTATTCACTTTTAAATAACGGTTTATATTTGGTCAATCAATTTGAAAAATATTTTTCAAAAATATTTATGGATTATGTTTTAGTCAATATATTTAAAAAAGCGATTTCGCACCAATTACGAATAAAAATTTACTTTACCATCAATATTGTTTAGCCAAAGAAATAGTTATAAATGTTTATTACAAAAGATTGTATAATTAATTTTTTTAATTTTAGATAATTGAATGTAAAAGACAAATATACAAACGTGCATTAAATTTTTAATTAATGTTAATATAACTAAAGCGACATAATAATACTTGACATGTTATAAGTATTTTATTTCTCTAGATGATTCTAAAACAAGCGTGGATAACCTGGTATACTTTTGATTAGGGTAAAATTATCATGACAAATTTGAAAACAACTCATGCTTCTGCTTGTAAAGAAAAAATACAAGTCCTTGATTTTATGGTCTTTTTCCTAAAAACTTTTTCTTGGCTTTCAAAGTTATGATCATTTTTATTATGAAATAAAAGCTTCAAAGTAAATAAAACAGAGAAAGTCATATAGAAAGAGATTGATACATTATTTCACGTCGGACTGATTACAAACATGCTTTTGAAATGTCATATTTATAGGCATAGTTAGAACCTATATAACATGTTATCATATACCCATAACAGTTATCGTACAACAAATCATCATATACCCATAAAAGTTATCGTACAACAGGCTATCGTATAACACGTTATCCTATAACATACACACCCACTTCATATGTACCACAATAATGGACATCCACTATTCAATAGATTCATATGACTCCCCATTGGATGTCCATTAATAGATAATGTATCATGTTAAAACCTTACTAGGGGAAACCCAGTGAAGGAAAAGTAGTACACACATCTTATAATACGCATTAGTAGTTGCCTCATTAAAATCCTTACCAGGAAACCCAGTGGAAAAAAATCATGATTAAGGGAAAAAGAGTACAACGCGTGTTTTATTCCTTTTAAAGAAAAACTCGATCAAGGTGTCTTAGTTTTCTCATTCTAGTCTTGTATACCATCTTCTTAAAATTTGCAAGTGGTAAGATATGGTGAAAAAATCTGCCATATTATCACTTGAACATATTTGTTGCATGTCAATTTCATCATTCTTTTGGAGATCATATATGAAGAATAACTTTGGTGAAATTTGCTCTGTTCAATCTCCTTTTATAAATCCTTCTTTCAATTAGGTTACACATGAAGTATTGTCTTCATATAAGGCCGTGTGTACTTATATATCACATTTCAGACCATATCTTTCTCAAAGGAAATGAATCACTGATCTCAACCATATACATTCCCTACTGGCTTCATTATTAGCTATTAACTCAACATGATTTGGAGAAGTAGCAACTATTGATTTTTTTTTTTTTGTAGAGCGCCTTGCTCCCCATATGTGAAGAGGCAACTAGTTTGATATCGAGCCTTATGTGGGTCAGATAAATACCATGCATCTGCATAACCAACGAGATTTGCACTATGATTGTTAAAATAAAACAAACCCATATCAACTGACCCCTTTAGATATCTTAATACATGTTTGATACCTTTCCAATGTAGGAGCAAAACTAAATCTTGCTAACACGTTAACATAAAATGATATATCAGGTCTTATAGAAATAGCAAGATAAATAAGTGCACCAATTGTACTTAGATATGGTACTTCAGGACCAAGGAGCTCCTCACCCTCTTCTTGAGGTCGGAATGGATCTTTATCAACTTCAAGCGATTGAACAACCATTGGAGTACTTAATGGATGTTTTTTATCCATATAAAATCGTTTCAAGACCTTTTCTATGTAGGAAGATTGATGAATAAAGATCACATCTACTAAATGTACAATTTGTAGACCAAGATAAAATTTTGTATTTCCAAGATCTTTCATGTCAAATTCTCTTTTTAAATAATCAATTTTTCTTTGGAGCTCTTCTGGAGTTCCAATGAGATTTATGTCATCGATGTAAACAACAAGTATAAAAAAACTGTGATGTTGTTTTCTTTATGAAAATACATGGACAAATGACATCGTTTATATAACCTTCCTTTATCAAGTACTCACTAAGAAGATCTTTGTAATTGTCCAAAGATCTTTGTAATCTAATTGAGTACATTTCTCGAGACTATGAATTATATGCTTCAGCCATTTTAACTTCACGAATTTTTATATAAATTTTATTATCAAGTGAGCCATATAGGTATGTTTTTCAAGTTTTTCATGTACAGCCAAACTGATGAGATATCGAAATGTTATTCCATCCATAACATGTGAATTTATTTATTCATAATCGACTCCAGGTCTTTGTGAGAATCCTTGTGCAACAAGGCGTGCTTTTATCTAATGAATTCACTTTTCTCATTTTGTTTACGCACAAAGACCTATTTAAAGCCAACTGTTTTTACACCATTAGAAGTTTGGACTACAGGTCCAAAAATATCACGTTTAGCAAGTGATTACAATTCTGCTTGAATTGACTCTTGCCATTTTGTCCAGTTACTTCATTTTCAACATTGTCTAATAGATGGAGGTTCAAAATCCTTAGTATCTTGCATAATATTCAAAGCAACACTATATGAAAAAACATTATTCATTTCTGATCGATTCAAATTTATCTCATCACCAGAGGAAGATATTGAATGTTTCTTACTCACTTGAGTCTCAGGTTCATAGATTTTGTAGAAAACTCAGGATTAATAAGATCATGGGTCTCTTAAAGAGATTCTTTCATAGTGCCATCTTGATCACTTGTCATTTTTATTTTTCTAAGATTTTGATCTTTGGAACCAAATGGTCTACCACGCTTCAGGGGTGCTTTAGGTTCACTGGCTATGACACTACTAGACGGTTGTGTTGGGATATCCATGCGAATTGGTACACTCTCTGCAGGGATATGTGATTTAGTAATCCTTTTCAAATTAGTAAATACATATGGCATTTGATTTTTTATATTTTGCAAATGAATAATCTTTTGGACCTCTTGTTCATATACGGGGGCATGTGGATCAAAGTGAGATAATGATAGAACTTTCCACATAATTTATCCATTTATTTCCTTATTCTCTCCCCCTAATTGTGGGGAAATTATTTCATCAAATCGACAATCTGCAAATCGAGTTATGAATAAATCCCCCATCAATTTTTCAAGGTAGCGAATAATAAAGGTTGACTCAAACTCAACATATATTCCTAGCCTTCTTTGCAGTCCCATCTTAGTGTATTGTGGTGGTGCTACTGGCGCATATACAACACATTCAATAATTCATAGATGAGAAATATTTGGATCATGACCATTAATTAGTTGTGACGGGGAGAATTCATGATAATGTGTTGGTTTGAGACGAACAGGTGATGTTGCATGTAAAATAAACATGACCCCAACCAGTATAGTAGGCAATCTTGTTTTCATAAGTAATGATCTTGCTATCAATTGCAGTCGTTTAATAAATGAATCTGCAAGGCCATTTTAAATATGAACATAAGCTACATGATGTTCAACTTTTATTCCAACCGATATACAATAATCATTAAAAGCTTGGGATGAAAATTCTGCAGCATTATCAAGGCGAATAGTTTTAATAGGATAATCAGTAATTTGTGCCCTTAATCAAATTATTTAATTTATGCGAATAATTTTGCAAACGCCAGGTGCGAGATGATAATAGACACACATGAGATCATCTTGAAGATGCGTCAACTAGGACCATAAAGTATCTAAACAATCCACAAGGTGTATGAATAGATCCACATATATCCCCATGTACACATTCTAAAAATATAGGATTTTCAATCCCAACCTTTGTTGGTGATGATCTAGTGATTAATTTATTTTGATAACAAGCAGTACAAGAAAATTCGTCACTTTTAAGAATCTTCAGGTTCTTAAGTGAATTCCCATTTGAATGTTCGATGATTCTTCTCATCATTATTGATCTAAAATGACCCAAACAGTCATGCCAAAGCACAAAATTATTTAAATCAATGAGCTTCTGGTTTACGATATAGTGTGCTTCAATTTTGCTAATCTTTGTACAATATAAGCCAGAAGATACAGTTGACAACTTTTCTGAAACATGTTTCTGGCCAAGACATTCTTTGTAATACAAAGATATTCATTATTCATTCATTTATTGTCTTAACATGATATCCATTTCGGCGGATATCTTTAAAACTTAACAAGTTTCTTCTAGACTTGGAAAAGAACAATGCATCATCAACAATTAGTTTGGTTCCCTTAGACTGTAATCTAGTGGCTCTTTCGGAACCTTCAATTAAATTAGTATTATCAGAAATAGTAGAAATACTTTCCTTTCTCATTATCAAGTGTGAAATATAATTCTGGTGTTTGAACATGGCATGAGTTGTTCCACTATCAATTACACAAATATCTTCATAATTGATCTTTGATCAGAATAAAATTTAAGGGATATCCATGTGTTCTTCAAAATAAAATGACTTAGACAAAAATAAACATCATATAATACATGTTTTATTATCAAAACAAAATTTAACTGGAACTTTATTTACAAAACTATAACAGTATTAAACATACCATATACTACAAACGACATAATTTAAAACCAATTTAAGTCTCTTTAGATACATATCCATCACCAATCAGATAATATACTTGTCCTTCATGGATCTCAAAAAAATCTGCTACGTCCAAATGCATGAAGTCAACATTATCTTCATAAATAAAATTTGCTTCAATGTTAATTTTCTTTCTTTTTCAGAGATGCTTAATAGAGATCAACCAGATACTTTGGTGTACGTGACCAGTGTCCTTTTGCTCCACAATGGTAGCAACCATTTTCTGAGTTTTTCATTTACACTGCTGCATACTTTTTATCCTTCTTTTTCCACCGCTGGTGGTGAAGTGTTTTTGGTGCGTAATGATCATCATGATAAGAGTTTCTTCTTACCATGACCATGACTAAGCCACGCCATTTTCCACGCTTTTGGTGGAAGCTCTCATTCACTTCTGGGAATAGAATAGAACCAGTGGGTCGGCTTTCATGATTTTTTATTAATTCGTTGGTTGTTCAGCAACAAGCGTATGTGAAATTAGCTCATAATATTGACTAAATTTTATCTCTCGATAATTCTATTGTAGGAACACATTCGAGGCATGAAAAGTGGAGAATGTTTTCTCAAGCATGTCACTATAGGTGATAGTTTCTGTATATAATTTTAACTGAGAAATAATTATAAACATAACATAATTATACTCACTTATGGTTTTAAAATATTGTAGCCTTAGATGGATCTAGTCATAATGTGCTTGTGAATGAATGACCATGTTCAGGTGGTCATACCTATCTTTTCAAGTTGTTCCACAACATAAGTGGACCTTTAACCGTGAGATATTCTATCTTTAGAGCTTCATCAAGTTGATGACGTAGGAATATCATCGCTTTAGTACTGTATTGATTTGATGCTTATATTTTTAATTCTTGATGGTGTCTCCAAGACTTATCTCATCCAAATAGACTTCAGCATCTAATACCCAAGAAAGTTGGAGTAACTTTTACCCGATATATCAAGGACTGTAAATTCAATATTAGGAATATTTTCCACATGCGTAGAAAATAAAGTTTTTACCTTATATCTTTTCCAAGTACTTTCTCCAGATAGAAGAGTCTGACGCTGATATCGTGTTATGAAATAAAGCTGCAAAGTAAATAAAACAGAGAAAGTTGTATAGACATAGACTGATATATTATTTCACTTCGAGCTGATTACAAACTTACATTTGAAATATCTTATTTATAGGCTTATCTAGAACCCATAATAATTTTCATACAGCATGTTATCATATACCCATAACAGTTTTCGTCAACAGGCGGATAACATGTACACCCACTTCATATACACCACAATAATTGACATTCACTATTCAGTAGATTCATAATAATTTTCATATTGACTTGCTTTCGACATAATGATTGAGATTATCAAACATTTGAAATAGGTTGAAACTCAGAATCACATCCACGAGTTTCACTTTGAATTTGCATGTAGGTTTTGAACTTCTTCAAGTCAAAGCTTTCTCGAGAATACAAAATTTTGAGTCAACAGGAAAACAAGGTCATTTAGAAAGAATTCTACCAATTTGTAATGCATTGAGAATTTTCACATCAAGGTCTCGTAAATTAGAAACACTTGGAGTTTAGAGGTGTGATCTATGATGGGCAGATTTTGTTTAATCTTAAGCACATAATATTGAAAGAAATAAATTTACATGTGCCGCCAACATATTCAAGGTTTATTTTAGAGTGTTTGTATTTGAGTAGAGATCACAAAACTAACCATCCTGCAATATTAATAAAATGCACGTGATAAGTCGGTTCATTCTCTTCATGTTTCTTCTTCAATGCTTTCACAATGTCAAATTTTTCATCAATTGGTTAGATTTGTCTGTTAATTTTCATAATGTAAATAACTAAGATTAAGAATTATTCTTCCAATTGATACTATTTTTGTGTAAAATAAGAAGCTAAAAACGAGATAGGAACTGAAAGATATAAATAAAAAAAAAAGGATAGACACAGATTGATCGAATAATTAAATAATGTAACAATGGAGTTAAACTAAAACAACTCTTAATTGAGGACACAATGTAGTCAACATGAAAGAATACTAAAAAAGATGAATTCTTATTGCAAATTTCATGACAATTATTTATTCACAATCATGAATTTTGCAAAAACACTTGAAAAGAGATCCACAACTCATCATCAAAACATAGATCTCCCCAAAATGAAAGACATAAGTGCTATTGATAGTATGGTTGGTATTTGGGCTGACATTGACCAAACTACCCTAAGATAGCCTCAAGGAACTAAAATCAAATTATAAGGACGACCAAATTACAAAAATCTTAATTGGTAGCCAAATAACATAGGTAATCTTCAATCGATGGTCAAATTACAAAGGTTGCCGCCCATTTATAAGGTTGCTTTCAATTAATGGCTATATTAATTTACATAATTTTATGTGGAATTAATTAATATGATACATTCAACCAAATGACCCCCGACTTCCATACATATCTATTTTGAACAGAGCTGGATTGTCAAATACAGACCAAAATCCCAGCTTCCACACATATCTATATTGAACAAAGTTTGAGAGCCAAATGCATACCAAAATTCTGGTAATTAATTGGAGAAGGAAATAGAGGGGAAACCTTTTTCCACAGTCTCCAATCATGCATTAGGCTCTCACGGATTTCTTGGTTGAAAAAAACGTGTACTATAATGCAGATATCAAAAATACAAATGCGCTTTTAAATTAAATAATTCATATGTAACAATCTAGTCATTACTAATCATTGCATAACAATCCATTCTTTATTAGTTATTAATTTAAAAAATTATGCCAGAAGATAATCCTAATAACTAAATTACAATACATAACGATACTTTTACAATATTTACACAACATACCAATAGTTTACACTTAACTACCTTACATACCTTTTTTTTATTTCCCATTCTCCCAAATACAAAACTCAATTTCTTCATATCTCTTTCTCTCCCCTCCTCCCCTACTCCACCCACCCACCGCCGTCCTCCTCCCTATCGCCGGCGAACTAGCATCGATATTCCGCTGCCATGGTGTTGCTGCGTGTGTCTCCGGCGATTCTGCCCCCCAACCAGAGTTGTTGTTTTTCATCATTCCAGATCTGCCTGATATCGTCGTTGCTGCTGCTGCAGCAGCATTGCATGTGTATTTGTTATGTATATATTTATATTTTTTATATATAAATACGTGTATCTTTGTATTTTTAAATTTAGTTGAATTTTTATTTGTATATTGTTGTATGTTTGTGTATTTTATATTTCAAGTGTATGTTTTGTCAATTTTTGGTTGTGTATTTTATATATTTTTGTATACAGTAGTATTTATGTGTATGTATTTGTCACATTTTTTTCTGTAAATCCATTTGTATGTCTTGTATGTGTAGCGTAAATAAGTGTATGTTTTGTATATTCTAGTTTTATATATGTTTATGTAATTTCATTAGTTAAATCTATTTTTTTAAGTATGAATGTGTATTTTGTTTGTTTTATGCTTCTTTATTTTTTTCCAGATTATTTTTTAAAAAAAACACACACACACACACATTTTCGGGGACCTGCCGCTGTCGGCCGGCGACTGGCCGACATCTATTGGCTACAAGCGAAAACACTATGACTGGAGCAATGGGAGTGGGAGGAAGTAAACCATTCATCTGTACGGCCAGTGGTGTAGGCAGGATTGTTAGTTAATGGTGTCAGAATTTAGTTTTAAAAAAAATCAAAACAAGATGCAGCTAGGATTCTAAGAGGGTGTTTGGCTAACCAGCTTATAAGCACTTTTTTTGGCTTATCTACGTGTTTGGTAAGTATCAAAAGTGCTTATAAGTCAAAACCAGTCCTAAGTTGGTCATTCCCAACTTATTTTTTTCAGTTTATAAGCACTTTTAGTTTGACCAAGTATTTTATTATTTTATCCCTAAAATATTTTATAATCCATGAAATATCATTTCTAAAATAAAATTTTCAACCTCCTCCTCATTCTACATTCGTCATTTATTATTTTTAATGTAAAAATATTTTTAATTTTTTTTTGCAAATAACTTAAAGGACATTTTAGTCATTTCAATAAAATGTACTTATCAGCACTTTTACCAAGCACACCAACTGTTTATTATTAGTTTCAACACTTCTATCCAAACACATAACTGCTTATTTATAAAATCAGCTTCAGTACCTAAAAGTGTTTTTCAGCACTCGATACTTATCAGCCACTTTAAATCAACTAATCCAAATAGGCTCTAAATCTTGATACCAAAGTTGGACCTTAGGGGCTTAAACCAGCTCAACCACAATTGCTTTTATTTCGATGGTTTCATTCTATATTTGTATAGTTAAACTTTTTTTTTTGCTCATTACTATTATAAATAGATTTAACAAAAGTTTCGATCTAGTGGTGTCAGATGACACCGGTGGACAATGGGTAAATCCGCTCATATGCATGGTTTTGATGGAAGTTGTATATGGTATGTAAAAAAAGTTATTGATATGTTTAGTAAAGTGGTATATTATCAATAATTTTTTTTATAAATTTGATGTTAAGATTGTATATTTTTGTAATTGTCCCATTATTAATTTCAACATAAAGAGTCCCGATATTATGATCCTACTATGTAACCAAATGAATCTTATATCAACTACCAAATGTATATAGATTCAAAAGAAAAGAGAAGGTGCAAACAAAACAACGCAACGAGTTAAGTGACTTGCTGAAAGAGTTGGAAAATAACGATTCACGTCCACACCTATACGAAAGCAAAAGTGAAAGTTTTCAAAACTAGCCAGTTCATACTAAACTATTATCTGATCATGGCCCAAATTTTACTTAAACATACTATAGCCGCACATACACAACATTGGGGTATACCGTATACTCTTAAACTTGTATACCATTGGGGTATACCGTATACTAGAAAGGTATACAATAGAAGCATAGTTAAATCATGACAAATCAAACTTATATAACATTAGGATATACTTTATACCATTGGGGCATAGCACGGCTATGGGGCCTACCAAATTGGGGTATACCTTGGCTATGGAATGAATTTTTTTAGCCAAATAGTCATCTCGGGTAAACATTTTAAAATAGGGCTATTTTTAGTTCAAAATAAAAATCACTGAACATACATGGAAAAAATCTGAAAGAAAAAAGTTTCATCAGGTGTCCTCTGTAGTAAAAATTTCGTGCAGGGGCCTGTTTGGCGCGCGTTAATTGATTTGTAGCCGTCAAAAATAAATTCGCTGAGAAATAATCACCTCCGGACAAATCCCAGTATAAATACAGTATTTATACCGGGAAGCTTCAGTAAACTAACCATAGTATAAAATACTGGGGCTCTGAACAAGTTTTGTTCAAGGCCCCAGCATTTTGTTATGGGACTTTGTATAAAGCTTCAGTCTCATAACAAAATGCTGGGGCTGTGAACAAAACTTGTTCAAAGCCCCAGCATTTTGTTATGGGACTGAAGCTTTATACACTAAAAAAACCGGGATCTCCGACCACCATCAGGCGACCGAAAATCGGTCTCCACAGCTGTGCGACCGATTTTCGGTCGCACATACAACGAAAAAAAGTGGCGACCGACAATCGGTCGCATACCGGTCTTTGAAAATTTTGACTTTTTTAGTCAAAGCTAGGCGACCGAAAATCGGTCGCCTGTCGGTCGCCTAGCTGTGACTAAAAACGGGGCAGAACCCCTTTCTCCCCCATTTTCAACATACCCATTTTACTTCCAATCCCTAAAAACCGAACCCCCCCACCCCATAACCAACTATCCACCATTACATACCCCATATAACTTTAAATTACTACTCTATAACCTCCAACATAACATCTAACACAATCTACACCTACTAATTCAAGGTAAATTTCATTTTTTTGTAATTTTTGTTATTTTTTTAAAAACTTATATAATGACTTTTTAATTCACTTTTTTTGTAGTTATTGGGTGGATAGCACATTGGTAACTCATAGTTACATGCCATTGGATCCCATACAAAGTTGAGGTAATTTTTTTTTTTTTGGTTTAATAATCCGAATTTAATTATATATATATTTTTAAATAATGGAATGCCTATATATGTTGTTTACATGTTAGTTGTTAGTTATAATTGGTTTATTCTATATAATGTGATGTCGAGTAAGTTGTTTTGGGTTGATGAACTTTAAATATAGGGTTGTGATGTTTGGGATTAATTATGGTAATTGGGATTAATTATGCCTAAATGGGATAAATTGTATGCGTTTTGTATTGCATTGCTAATAGTAATTAATATGGAATTCAAACAGACCACCGGATATCAAAAAAAGGCTAGGATTATTAAAAATCGTTCCTATTAGATTGTTCTCCATTTTTCATTTTTTGCGTAGATATGCACTTTAATGCACGTCGTTTGTGGATGGACAATCGACTTTTCCCCGGTCGGCGGGGGATAAGGCCTGAATTGGAAGAGGGTCTTAAGAAATTTGTTGCTTTAGAAAAAACAACCGAACCTTTTATAAGGCGTGGTACAATTAAGTGCCCCTGCATAAAGTGCAAATGTTGCACCCTCCAAGATATAACAACCGTACAACTGCATCTGTTAGATAGGGAGTTTATGCCAAATTACTATATTTGGCGTTATCATGGAGAGCCGTGGGATTTGCAGGGGCACATTCAAATGCTTCAAAATATTCATGGCACTAGTAGTTCTCCGGTTTTGGAACCAGACCGTAATGATTATAGAATGGATGATATGGTTCGTGATGCTTTTGGTATGTACCCGGATAATGATCCCATGTAGCCGGGTACATCACAGCCTAACACTGAGCACATTCCCAATGCCGAGGCAAGTGAATTCTATAAAATGTTGGAGGAAGCAAGTCGTCCATTCCATGAGGGCTCGGTACATTCCAAGTTGTCTGTTGCTGTCAGATTGCAGAGTATCAAATCAGATTATAGTATTTCTCAAGCTGCCATGGATTCCATCATAGGCCTTATGAATGAACTAAAGCCGACTAACATGGACTTACCAACTTCTTATTACTTCACTAAGAAATTGGTTTCCTCATTAGGCCTTACTTCTCATAAGATTCATTGTTGCGTTAATGGTTGCATGTTATATTACAAGGATGATGCAGAGCTCGTGCAATGTATATTTTGTGAGGAGCCTCGATACAAGCCCGAGAAAAATAAAAAAAGGAAGCTGAAACCTGTTAAGTGGATGCATTACTTGCCGCTTATACCCAGGTTAAAGAGGTTGTATGCTTCGATGAGTTCTGCTCCTCACATGAGGTGGCATCATGAGCGGACCAGGCAGGCGGGTATTCTATCACACCCCTCAGATGGTGAGGCATGGAAACACTTTGATCAAGTGTATCCGGCATTTGCTAGCGAGCCGAGGAATGTAAGGTTGGGCCTGTGTTCCGATGGCTTCTCCCCTTTTGATGTCTCGTCTACGCCATATTCTTGTTGGCCCGTATTTGTCACACCATACAACCTGCCTCCCAGAATGTGCATGACCAGTCCATATCTTTTTTTGAATTGTGTAATACCTGGTCCACATAACCCGAAAACTCGTATTGATGTTTATTTGCAGCCTTTGATTGATGAATTGCAGACACTTTGGCATGAAGGAGTGGAAACCTATGATGTATCAATGAAACAGAATTTCCAAATGCATGCTTCTTTGATGTGGACTATAAATGACTTTCCAGCTTATGGGATGCTGTCTGGCTGGTCCACTGCAGGGAAGCTAGCGTGCCCATATTGTATGGAAGATACAAAGGCCTTCACATTGAAAAATGGAGGTAAAGTGACATGGTTTGACTGTTGCCGTAGATTCTTGCCAATGGACCACCCTTTTAGGAATAATACAAATGCATTCAGGAAGAATCAGGTTGATTATGAGGAGCCTCCTCGCAGGTTAACAGGGATAGAGATATGGAACAGGGTTAAGGACCTTCCTACGGTAACTGAAAACTTGCAAACTAAAACACCTGGTTTTGGGGTCGAACATAATTGGACCAAGAAGAGCATTTTCTGGGAGTTGCCTTATTGGAAGGATAACCTTCTGCGCCATAATCTCGATCCAATGCATATTGAGAAGAACTTCTTCAAGGCAGTCCTTAATACTGTGATGGATGTCAAGGGTAAGACAAAGGACAACTGGAAGGCACGGTTTGACATACAGGAACTTTGCAGGCGACCCGAGCTACATGCGGTCCAGGATGGCAACAACATTTTACTTCCAAAGGCTTGCTATACATTCGACGAAGATGAGAGAAGAATGATTTGCGAGTGGGTGAGTAACTTGAGGATGCCTCATGGATATGCATCTAACTTAGAAAGGCGTGTTGATATGACCGGCGGAAAACTCCATCACATGAAGAGCCACGACTGTCACATTTTCATGGAAAACTTGATCTCAATTGCATTCAATGGGTTGCCAGATAAAGTTTTGAAACCAATAACTGAGACAAGCCTATTTTTTAAAGAGCTTTGCAGCAAGACTTTGAAGGAAGAGAGTTTGAACTTGTTGGAACAGAACTTTCCTGTTGTGTTGTCTAAGCTGTCAAAGATCTTTCCACCCGGCTTCTTTAATGTGATGGAGCATCTACCGGTTCACCTCGCTGAAGAGGCTCGGCTAGGAGGCCCGGTGCACTGCAGATGGATGTACCCTTTCGAGAGGTAAGCTTCCATATCTTATTCAATTACTTTATATTTTACGCAACATAATTCTACTAACAGATTACTTTTTGTAGAATTATTGGTAAGTGTAAGCGGGATGTGAAAAACAGAGGCCAAATCGAGGGGTCGATACGCGAGGCATATTTGTCCAGGGAAACTTCATATTTTTGCTCATACTACTTCGACAAGGATGTTCCATGTATGCGCACAAGGCCGGATCGGCATGATGTGGGAGATAATAATGATCCCAATTACCCAGCATTCTCTATATTCAATCAACCAGGGAGGGGAAGTACATTATCATCCAGAAAATACCAGTTCACTGACACAGATAGAAAAGCAGCTACAACACATGTGTTGTTGAACTGTCCCGAAGTCACGCCTTATTACAAGTATGTTTTATTTTAATGGTACCCACTAAATTGTGACTAACATAAGTACTCTTTCTAATGTAAATTTCTTCGTTGCATAACACAGTCACTTTGTTGCTGAATTTGGTCCAAATGCAGTCAGTGATCATTTTACAAATTGGTTTACCTCATTTGTAAGTGTTATGGAAACTCATATATTTTTCCATTGATTTAAAAACCTTACTACCGTCATCGAATTCTGACTAATTTACACTAATCCATTTAATTTTAATATAGGTAAACAATCCAGTTAATGGCATCAATTTTGATTTTTTGCGACATATATGTCATGGCCCATATTACGAGTATAAAAAGATGAATACATACTTCGTAAATGGGTACAAGTTTCATACACACAGCTGGTCCGAGGGTAAAAAAACCTACAACAGCGGTGTGTCCGTGAGTGCTGGAACTGGTGACCAGGGGGCGACTCTGAGTTCTACGGAGTGATCGAGGAGATCTTAGAGGTTGAGTATAGAGTTGGATGGCCTCATAAAAGATTGGTTCTCTTCAAGTGCAAGTGGTTTGATCCAGGTAGCAGGGGTACGCGGGTGGATTCGAGTTCAAAGCTAGTTGAGGTTAATCACAGAAGGTCATATGGAAACTATGATCCTTTCATCATTGCACAGAATGTAAAACAAGTGTGGTTTGTTCCTTACCCTCGGACGAAGAACGCATCAAAATCAAAGGCCAAATCCAAGTGGTGGGCGGTTCTTAAGGGAAAACCGGTGGGATTAATTGAAGTACCTGATAGGTTAGATGTTGCATACCAGAATGAGGTCTCAACTGTTCCCTTGATTGCGGATATTGAACTTGCAGATAATTTGCGACATATTGATGGGACGTATGACCCGGTGGCTGCATCTGAATTTAGTCGTGCAAAAAACCCGGCTAGAATTGATGAAGGAACTTCAAGGGCATACGAGGATGATGAAAATATAGATAGTGACGAGCCATCCGAGGATGAACTTGCTAGTGACTATGAATCGGATGATGAAGTTGATTGAACCTATTTGTACTTTATAGTTTAGTATTAATTACCTACTGTAATGTACATATGAACATAATATGATTTATGTATTCTCATTTTCTGATTGTGATGTGCTTACTTAGTTGATAAATTTATTTATTCTCAGCACTTTAGATTGATGTATTCTCATTATATAGTTGATAAATCAATTTGAATGTTTCAACAGGGATGGACAAGTTATGCGCTAAAATTTTTAAAAGAAGGCCGGGCAAGAGACCTGTGGGCGAGAGTTCAGCTTCTGCGGGTGATGACTCTCAGACCTCACAGGTCCCGCATTCGCTGCCTGCTGATGCCCCATCTAGTTATGATCCAGCTTTTTTCAGGCCCCCTGGCCCATATCAGGTACCACTTATTACCCCGTCTCAGTTGCCTCCTGTATGGCAGTGGACATTCCCTAGCTTTGACTGTACTGAGACACAGGTCCCTCCCACACAGGGCGATCCCTCCCAGGGTGATGACAATCCTACTCAGCCCCCTGAATTCCCCTTAGATAGTTGTGACGGCCCACCGGATCAGACTGAGCTCATGGTGTATGATCCGCATTCGCCTTATTACATTGGTGAGCCTGGAGCTAATATAGAAGGCAGGATGATTATTTATCCCGAGGCGGATAAAGGGTAAGCTACCTAATTTATTAAGTTCTTATCTATTAAATAATTGCTAGTATTAGGAATAATTGTTATAACTCTTGTTAATTTTTTTTGTAGCTTTTGCCCAAGCGATGAGTCCACTAAGATACTGACTGCGTGCATGAGAGCGCACTGGAACCAGCCTTGGCGAAACTGGAGCGATGTGCCCCAGCAAGTAAAGAAGAAGATATTAGTAGATTTTGAGGTGATACATATGCATTTGGTTTAAAACTAATTGCAGTTTTTAAACCATGAATTTGTCTAAAGAAAATATTTTGATATACTTTCAGGGGCAATGTATCTGGCATCAGGGTCTGGATTATAACATTCGTAACATCTTCCCCAAGAAATGTGCTGCGTTATTCAAGGGGACTTATTACAATGCGCGGCGTAAAGGTACAAGGCCCCGCTTCCTCGATGCTGCTCAGTGGGCGGAGCTGGATGAATATTGGCAGTCGCCCGAGTTCGAGGCGAAGAGCGAACAAGGCAAGGCTGCGCGAGTGTCGGAAAAGGGTGGATCGCTCCATACCGGTGGCTCAATTAGCGCGGCTACGCAGAAGATGCGCTTGGTACAGTTGTTTAATTGATTGATTATTTACTTGAACAGTTGATTTTTTGTCTAACATATTATGATTTTTAATTGTAGGAAAAAAAAAGAAAAGCGCACTATTCCCGTGCTCGAGCTGCACAAGATCAGGCATACAAAGGGTGCCAAGAAGGGCGGTGGAGAGTGGGTCGAGCCCCGCGCAAAAGAAGTTTGGGTAAGTTTGAAAAATTCGATCTTTAGTCGCTCCAATCCTTCAACGTTTAGTCTTTCTATTAACATCATTAATATATTTATGTTATTCAGGAAAAGGCTACAAAGGCTGTGGAAGAGTGGACATCGACTCAAGCATCGGACGCCGGAAGCAGCACCCCGGCTCCCTTGACGTTCGAGAAAGAAAAGGAAATATGGATCGAAACTGTTGGAGGGGTTAAGAAGGGGTCTGCTTATGGTCTTGGATCGCTATATGCTTCGGATAAGCATAATGCTCGCTTTTTGGGCACTTCAGTTACTTCTTCTCCGTCGAGCTCTGTTGATCCTGCTGAAATGGCTCAAATGAGAGAGCATATCGCACAGCTGTCGAGATTAAATCAAGAAACGCAAGACTTTATCAAAAAGCTCGTTGCCAAAAAAGAGAAGAAGAAAGCGAGAAGAAAGCATAAGAGCAAGCATCGACGCAACTCCTCTTCCTCTTCCGAGTCCGGGTCTAGCTCTGCCTCGACCGAGTAGTCTTCTGTGATTGTGGATAACTGCCTGTGAAGATTTATGTTAACAATTTCAAGACATAATTAACTAATGTTGTTGGATGTTTTTGAAATGTTAGGTTTTGTTGCGTTGTGTTTGAATTAGTGTTTTTATTGTTTTCGAATGCATTTTTCTGTTGAAAACAGGTTTTTGCTGTTGCTACTGCCTGAAAACAGGTTTTTTATTGCAGGTTTTTTCCAGTTTGGCGACCGATTGATCACAGTTAATTCCAATAACTGTGACCAAGTAGGCGACCGAATGTAGGTCGCATAAGCTATGCGACTGACTATCGGTCGCCTACTTGGTCAATATTTCTATCATACTATGCGACTGAATGTCGGTCGCATGGTGGTCGAAGTGTCGACCATTTTTCGGTCGCAGGGCTTTTTGTTACCATTAATTCTCCGACCACCCATATCGGTCGCCGATCGGTCGACTGGGCGACCATTAGGCGACCGATCGGGCGGTCGGAGATCCCGATTTTTTTAGTAGTGATATATGAAGTCCCATAACCCATAACAAAATGCTGGGGCTGTGAACAAAACTTGTTCAAAGCCCCAGCATTTTTGTTATGGGACTGAAGCTTTATATATAAAGTCCCATAACAAAATACTGGGGCTTTGAACAAGTTGTTCAAAGCCCCAGTATTTTGTTATGGGACTAATCTAGGGTGTTTTTCCAACGCTAATGGAACTTAAGTGCGCGCGCGAATTTTTGGCTATTCTTCAATGAATTTGGAGACGGTGAATAGTCCCTAATGAGCGCGTCCAAAAATGGCTAGTGATCAAAATTTCTCCCCTCTGTAAGGAGTAATTTTGCATGTTTGCCCTCATTTAATAATGTTTTAGCAAAATACCCTTATGTTGGTATGGTGTCAGAACTCTAGGGCACAAATTTAAAAATATTGGCTTTTAAGCAAGAGGTCAAGGACAAGTATTGTTTTGTCAACACTTCAAGTTATATAAGGAAAATACAGGAAGAAAATGAAAGGGGCAAGTATTGCCATTTGCCAACACTTTCGACCAAGTGCTGGCAATTATTGCAAATAGAGAGGGGTCAAAGGACAAGGTGCCAAAAGTGAACGGTATTTCCGTCCAGAAATTTTTTCATTAAACTTTACGTGGATATTTTTGCAAACCTTGTGAAGCGGGCAAAAAGGCAAACCATTACTTATGATGCCATATTTCTGCAAAAAAAGGTCATTCAAAAGGAACTTTCTGTTAATTCCGACACATTTACACAGCAAAATCGAGGCCTGCAATACAAATGTCATATGACCATTTTGAGATCGCAACAAAATAATACTGTAATAAATTTGACATACAGTTGATCTTCCTAAGATCATTTTCCTATATTCAAATAGTGAATGGTTATAAGAGATTATTTTCAGGTTGGGAATCGACTCATCTGCCTCTCAAATATGAAATACTAGATAAGCCGCTGATTACCTCTACAAAGCATGTCAAAAGAATTATTCGCGCACAATTATCCACAGCTTTTTGCTCACCCACTGCCATTATGTAAACGTGAGAAGGAGATTACATCTAGCAAAGGTGGTTTATATGTACAAGGATGTACAAATTTAGATTTTCACAAAGATCATGAGATAACAGTTTTTACATGTGTCATTGATAAAGAGTCTCCTAAACTTATAGACCAGAATGATATGTTCTGTAATGCACCAGTCGACAAGCAACTTAACAATAGTGGACTTAGTTACAATTTTTTTGGCACTTCTCTGCATGTTCTCTCTGTTTGACCATCCAATACTACTTGGCTTCACAGCTATGCAAGCCACTGTTACGGCACCCCAGACCTCAATCAAGGGACAATTGAGTACAAGAAACGTTATAAATCAGAACTGTTTGCTGCCTTAGAAGAGGCAAGTCTTAATGAAGATTAAGACTTACGAAAAGAACCACGCTTTAATGAAGATTGCCAAGCCCATTTGCAGGGCAAAAGCAGCAACCAACACAATCGTGAGATCATTTGACTGTATATACATTTTGAGATTTGCAGCAATGAAGCTAGCTGAAGCAGCACCAGCCAGTATCGTGATTGTCCACCTAAGAAACTCAACAGGGATTACCAACAGAAACTGAAACACAGAAAACAAGAGTATCTTGTCAACACAGTTAGCAAAAAGAAAAAGGAAACCAATCAAGTTTCTCAACAGAGGAAGTCATCTCCTACAAATCATTATCATTCTTTCAAGCCAAAAGAGGGCATCAAACTGCAGTATGCAAAGTATAGAAAAGGTGTCAATTCTGTTCCATGCATTGTCAAGTTTATGGGCTGCATCATCAGGTGCGTCACATGTGACGCAACCCTAACTTCTGCATTATTGTTTAATGGAATCACTTATGCTAGTAAGCACATGGTTTAATTCTCTTATTATATGCTGCTCTGAGACATCCCTAGACTTAAAGGAGCACTTAAGCTTCTCAAACATAGAGGAATAAAAGTGCCGATAATCTAGACAAAGACGGAGCAATCATTAGAATAACTTACAGAGCTCAAAGTCAAAACAAAGAGGGAATATCCCCACAAGCACCAGAAGCGTATGAGGCTAGCGCTAGAGCCCAAGTACTGAAGCAAGAAATAGAACCCCAGCGGCACAAGCAGTGCATAGCCATAAATTGAGCATGCCGCCACATTCACATAGCTGACATCAAATGTCCAAGAACTGCTGCTGTCACTTCTTTTATGCATCAAGTAAGTAGCCCAATTCCCGAGCAAAGAAATGAAAAACACCAAAGTAGTAGATATCCAGATAAGCCCATAACTGAAGTAGAACAGTGGGAGGAACAATATTAGAGAAACAGCAGGGAAAACAATCAGGCAAGTCAAAAAGAGCACCAAATCTGCCCACGTTACCCTATCACACAAAGTTTTTCACAAGAGAGAGAGAGAGAGAATACAACATCGCAATTGCTCGTGTGCACGGTAACATCAAACAGATTCATTCACTGAAAACTTGAGAGGTTCTCTGACAGACTCAATACTGCCTCAGCTTGATCCTTCACTTTATAACATTATGCTTTTCATATCATTAGGTGCCTGATTCTCTAATGCTCAAAGCTAAAAAACGGCAGCCCGGTGCACAAACCACCCCGCAATCATGCAGAGTCCGGGGAAGGGCAGCCAGAGGCGGATCTAGAATTTCAAGAGAATAGTTTCACTACTGTTAGGAGCGAAGTTACATCGCTCCAAAAGTGGTCAGCGAACGACCTTTACCGAAAAATTATTTATATAGGTTAATTATCATTTTATATATATGATGATATATCAAGAAAAAAAATATTAAAGAACATTTAAATGAGGTTTGATCCCACTCCTATGTAAGTGACCCACCGCTTGACCAAGTGAACCATTTAAACTTATATGATATGGGTTCTCAAACATCATATTAGACATATTTTATAAAATATGTACGTTATATACCTAGTTTCGGGGGAAAGTACGGGTTCCCATGAACCGCACATTAAGGGGCGGTCTGCCCCTGAGGGCTGCACCCCAGAGGTGTGTAATGTAGGCCGCCTATCCCGATGCAAGCATCAATGGCTGATTCAACGGCTTGAACCGTGACCTACAGATCACTCAAAAACAATTTCTACCGTTGCTCCAAGGATCCCCTTCCTAATACTCAGAGCTACAAACTTCTAAATTAGCAGAAAAAGGTACAAAGAAACTAACAACGGAAAAAACTAATAATTGGATGCTAAACACTTTGATTAGTATCCAACAAAACACATAAATGATTCTAAACAGTAAACACATCTAAGACAGAAAAAGAAGAAATTCCTTTAACCCAATTCACAGCACTACACATTGTATAGATTATGTAGAGCATATATAAAAATCGCTCTTTCGGCTTTTTCGCTGCTCTGGGTATGACGGTCAAACCATCTATGGAAAGATTGGCCAGACATAGCTTATTTATCAAATATTAAAAAATCACTTCTAAAATGAATTGGCCAAACACAAACTACTTGTCTCCAAAAATACTTCTCTAAAAACCTTGACAAAAGTGTTTCTCAAAATAAGCAATTTATAAAAGCCGAACAGACTCTATATCTGACTTTTGAATCAGAAGAAAGATCAATTTTTTAACACACAAGATCTCGTTACCAAGCTCATGTGTTTTTGACAATAAGAAAAAACTAGCAAACTTTGAGCAACAACCCAGAAAGGCGGGAACTCTTTCCTCTCTTTCCTACTCCTTTCCCTCTCTGGTGTATTTCACGACAGAAAACTACTCCTCAATCTCAAGCTAGTTGGGATCAGCGGTATGAATCCTCAATATCATGAATGCTCTATTCAGGACCTAGAATATGGTGACAGTTGACGAGAAAGAAGATCGAAACTAAGTAGTTTGAAATAAATGGAGAGGAAACCTAATTCATGGCGGACAAAAAGTCCACTGAAATAAAGAGAGCAACATAGATGAAGTTGTGGTACACATAGATAGAAAGACGAAAGAGCTTGTCAGTTGTGTCAGGTTAAGCTTTTGTATATCAACTACTAAGGATGGCAACAAAAGGAAAAGAACAATCAGAAGAGATGGAAGAGAACAGAGAAACTTACTGCGCTAGCAGTGAAGATAGCGGGAAGGCTATGATATAATACCAGAAACTGCATACAATGTTGGATGGTCAAATGTAGCAGATAAGATAAATTTCTTGAGAGCTGAGGAGTGAGCGAAAATAGAATACCGATCACACCTTTGGTGAAAAGAGTTCCGTTGAGGCACCAGACTAGTGGAGGTGGCCTAATGCAGATATAAAACTGAGGAGTTTTGAAACTCTAAAAATTGTATCATGATCGAGGAAGGCTCTCCCAAAGCCAGAATGGATCATTTAAGTAAATTATCTGGAAGATTTGGCGAAGAATTAAAAACAACACCATCTGTGCTGGAGTTATATATATGGTTAGAGCAAATATGGAAGATTTCGGCTTGACTTAAAAGTCTATGACTTTACTGACAAAAGTTCCATTCGAATTATCAACCACCATAGACGGAAAACAATTAAAATAGGGGATTAGATGTGGAAAAAGGTCAGCTTTTGCATTCCCAGTAACTTCATAGTTTGGTATATGTATCAACGCATCTTTTGAGTCAAATTGGCCATGCCCAAGCATATCAAAGGACGGCTCCTTTGTTGAAAAGATGAGGACTGGAAGAACGGAGAGACTATTCCCCTCCCATCTGGTAGATCAGTTGGAGAGAAAGAAATTAAAGGTTCTTCAAAGGCAAACAGGTGCCTATCCTAGACTTTAGTATAAATTATTTTGCTGTTATCCTCCTGGTATAAGCTGGAAGATGTTTATGAGGTAGGAAAGACATTAGACTCTATTAGCTCTTGCACAACCAGTGAATCTGCACCACTCTTATGATAGATTGTGCAGATCTAGTGAAATAAATTTACTTACTTATCAAGTCCAAAAAAGAAAATCTAGTAACCTTAAATTGGACTACCAAAACTAGCACTTTTTTATGGATTATCTCTTTCAGTTTCTTAACAGCACATAAGTAGCTGCAAAATGCACTAACCGTGGCACAACTAAAAGGGAAAGGTGAACAAAAGTAAACATGACGATAGAGAATAAGTACTTTTTAGATTGTACTGGTGCGTTTAGCACAGCCGAGCAACTTAGCATAGAAAAGGAGCTGATGAAACTTACTAATGTTCAGCATTTCTCAAAACCTAGCAACATTGACTTTGCATTTACAACTGACAAAACTAGGTGTACTGGCAATGTTCCTTCATTCATAACGGATAAGGCAGGACTTACAGATCAGGGTTAGCATCAATCTTGCTGAAAAATTCTCCACCAAGAGGATTCAAGGAACTCATCAATCTGTTCAAAACAATGTCTGTATCCACATCGAAATACTGCATGTAAGATGAGACATCAAATACTCCTTTCCAGGTGTTAGTTGGTTGTTGTCCATTTGCATCTGCATAAGACAGACAGTTAAATTCAAATTAGTGTCGTGGACATTACTTTTAGAATGACGAGAATTGCTTGGGAGTTGAATTTTGACACAACTACGTTGCACGTATATTGACCATATAAGTTCTCCAAATTGGACTTAACCATAGCAGCCATCAGATAACACTAGATTTAGCAAGCGAAATTCACAGGCCAGTGAACGCCAATCAGGAGAAAGGAAAACTGGAGACACAATCAAATAAAATGAGGAGGAAGAAAAGGAAGAATGAAAGAGAAAAGGCAAGTGCTGATTACTCCACTACAAAATACAGGTGCCACAGACGCAAACTGCCCTTTCCTTAATGTGTAAATTGCAGAATGAGTAAACTGCACCCAGAAAGTTTTTAAGGGATGGACATGATAACATTATATACTGATCAGTCGTATTGACCCAAATTAGATTAGCTGAATAGTCAATGGGAAAGAAAGTTCTATACAGCAAATCTCTCTAAGAGATTTTCCGCCTTAACCAGTAGGAGATTAATTAGGAAAAAGAAATAGAGGTTAATTAATGCATATATCAAATTTTCCTATTAATGAAAGAACCATAAAAGGCCCCTATACACAAGTCTCCAAAAAGTAGAAAACCTACACATGGTTTTATACGAATGACACCTAATCTTCGATACAATAAAGAACTTCATGGGTGCACCAAAAAGAAATAAGAGATAAAAGACTACTCCTAAAAGAAACAAATTTGCTCCGAATCTTCAAATATTTGCTCCCTACTCCCTACTCCTAAAATATTAATAGATTTATCTAAAGCTACTAATATGAGATGCAAGTCATATTAGTTTCTCAATTCTTATTATTAAAAATTAATTTCTCGACATTCATATAAAATCAATGATGTCACTTCACATGGAAATGGGGCAAATCTATACAGAACACACATACCACTAGGTCCTCCTAGAGTTTGATATCCATTTCCCGCACTGGCACCATTATCGGGAGGAAATATTTGCAAATTTGCTGCTGGAGCTGCATATCATATTAGATTAACAAAAAGTTTGCTCTCAAGTACAACAGTTGAAAATATGAAAGGGTCCTTTTTAGATGGACGATTTGTCCGAATGTCATTTTAATCTATAAGCTTAGATCCTTTGTGCTTTTTTGGATATATCTTCGAATATATTGATTTGATGTATAAATTTAAATCAACTTATATCACATTATATTTCAGCCATTATTTTGGGTTCCTTTCATGAGACTTGAAAACATGTCATATGGAATCTATAAGTCCAAATGTCTCCATCCAACATATAGTGATGTACCTTGCCGGTTAGTGGTGTTCTTTTCTTCAGTAACAACAGCCTGCACAATGCAACCACTATAGTCAGCTGAACTTCCAATATCTAAGCAGAAGTAGTACTAGCTTCATCAGCTGTGGTACTAGCTACACGTGGAAAACGACTACATTTACATTATGCAAGGTAATTTGAACTAAGACTCTATTTGTTAGTTGATACTGTTTAATGTAGGGATACATTAACAAAAAGTGCTTCTAAATAAGTTGATGCTTCTAAATAAGTGAACTATAGGAACTCAAATCTTAATCCAGGATTTGAAACACCGGTAAAGAAGGAAATCGGACTGTCCCAATATTCAGATATAAATCGAATCCTGCTTATGGTATGTCTATAACAAGAAAAGTCATTTGTTTGAATTCCTTTTCGTTCAATCAGAGGTTTGACATGTGAAAGTTGTTTTTAAGTCATAAAGATTGGAACCATACCAACCGAAAATCAGGAGAACTTACGGGAATCGTCCCACTATCCCAATTTATACTATTTCTTTTTTAGTATGTCCCGAAAAGAAAGTCATCTTTCTATAAGTAGAAAGAGAACAGCTTGTTGATTTTCAGCAACACAATTTTTTATTACTTGTTTTAGACCACAAATTTTAGAAGTCTTTTTTTTCTTAAATTAAGTGTCTAAGTCAAACCCCGTCATATAAATTGGGACGGAGTTAGTAGTACTGAACAATAGGGTGCATGTTATGAAGAAGAGAACAAGTCCTGATACTAGTAGACAAGTCCAGCTTTTTGTTTTGCAGTTGTTCAAAGTAGCTAAATAGAGTTAAATTAAAAGAAAAAAGGGAAGAGGGCGAACCGGGACAGAGCCGATCAAATGGCTGGTAGGAAGATTGGAGTAAGACTCCTCCATTTAATAGTTTTGATAGTTGAGATGCTAAGCTCACTGCTCATTGATGGTAAGGAGTCGATGAGTCTAGAGTTCACTGCAAAGCAACACGAACCTTTCTTGATCTTGAGGAAATAAACTACTTTGGTTGGTGTATTTCTGAACAGCAACTGGAGGCAACGCGTGTCAACGAACATTTCCCCGTACGTATCGCGCCATGGACGTGTGTAATGGGTCGGAGCGTTGAAGTAAAAATTTCGCCCTGAGGTCACTTTTAATACAGGTATTTAGTTTGAAGCCACTATTTTTATTGGTCTTACACTAGAGGCCATTTTTGGGCCTTTACTAAATAAACATTGACTTAAGTTCTGATCATTGATTGAAGTTCAGTCCATACGGCTCCTAAACTGAAGTTCCATCTCTAAGGACTGAACTTCAGTCCATATAGCAAGTTCCATCTTTAATCCTGGACTGAAGTTCCATCTTTAAGGACTGGACTGAACTTCAGTCAACATGGCCCTGGACTGAAGTTCTATCTGTAAGGACTGAACTTCAATCCATATGGTCCTGGACTGAAGTTATATCTTTAAGGACTGAACTTTAATCCAGGGCGCTGGACTGAAGTTCTATCTTTTAAGCGAAAGTAGCCACAAACTAAATATTTTGGTATTAATGGCCTGTGCCCAAAGACCAGTGGCAAAGTGGTCTTTCGTGTACTTACCCCAGCATTGAAGGTTTATTTTGCAAAAATAAGACACGTGAGTGGGATAATTGCCGAACTAGGACACCATAGGCAATGGTTTGCATTTTTGATCCCGTAACAATGAATAAATTCTAAACGAAAATATCCTATAAATCTTATAATGACACGCCTGTATTCCTGCCTTTTCTCCATAAGTACTGCATAAGGTTACTGACTTCAACTTTGACATAATTACTTATATTTGACCCCGCTTTCTTAGGCAACACTTACCCCTGAATTTTATATTCTCCAAATAAAGTATAGTCTGGGCAGCACATATCCCTTCAACTCTCTTCTCGTATTTTTGTACCTAACTTGCAATATTTTCTAGGCAACACTTTCTACTTGACCTCTTCTTAAGAGGCAGTACTTGTCGATTGATAACTTAAAATGTTGCCTACGGACGAAGCGGGGGCCATTTTGCTAAACTCATGTTAAACGACGATAAATTCTCAGAACGAGTCAATTCTGGGACCTTGGGTGAATTTTTTTGCATGTGACTGCCACCATTACCTTTTTGCTTATTGAGAAAAAGTTTTGTGCCCTTCCACTTTGATAGGGTTAAGGTCTGCATACTTCTCTCCCTCATCATATCCCGTTGTGAGATATTACTGGATATGTTGTTGTTGAAAAAAATTTTGCAAAAATAACCAGTAGTTTTCGAAAGAATTTGCTCTTGTCGTCGTGGCAAATCTCCAGGAATATAATATGTGTATGAGTTTTGAAAAACTTTGTATTATAGTCATGGTGGTTTACCATGGCTTTCTAATAGATGGTTGCCACAAGTCATGATGAATTGCTAGGTCCTTAGAGGACAAAATGTGTTATAATCTTAAAAACTTTACTAAAGTAGTGGCAAATCACCATGACTGTGCGTCCTTTTGAATAAAAAAACCTTCGGAATGATGGTAGTAGAGTAGTCGGTAGGTAAAAGTTTATTAACCTTCAAAATTGGATTAAATTGACTCGAAATAACTTTAAATTTGATACCACTTTGTCAAGAACAACCAACGACTTTCAATAGTTAGATTTAAGCCAAATTATCAAAATTAAAGAACTCACATGTGAAGCTCAACCCAATAGTGGTGTTTTATAAAAATTAATAATCTCACTTTATCAAGCTCAACCAAATAACGTTGAACTTCAAATTCCTTCTATTAAATAAATCTAACCACAAATAATTAATGAGTTGTATTTTTGGAGAAGGTACAGGAATGAGGAGGAGTTATGATGGAAGGCTAAAATATAAGATTTATTTATGGGGCCAAAAAATTTAATGGGTGGTTCCCTGGAGGCCACTCGACTAAATTTTAACGAGGGGTAAGTGTACGAAAAGTCACTTTTGCCACTGGTCTTTAGGCACAGGCCATTAATACCAAAATATTTAGTTTGTGGCCACTTTTGCTTAAAGAGATAGAACTTCAGTCCAGAATTGAACTTCAATCCAGTCCTTAAGATGGAACTTCAGTCCAGGGCCATATGGACTGAAGTTCAATCCTTAAAAATGGAACTTCAGTCCATGGCCATACCATGGACTCAAGTTTAGTCCATGGCCATATGGACTGAAGTTCAGTCCTTAGAGATGGAACTTCAGTCCAGGGGCAGTATGGACTGAAGTTCAGTCAATTATCAGAACTTAAGTCAATATTTATTTAGTAAAGACCCAAAAGTGGCCTCTAGTGTAAGACCAATAAAAATAGTGGCCTCAAACTAAATACCAGTGTTAAAAGTAGCTGTTGGGCGGAATTTTTACTTTTAACGAAGCAGTTTGGTTGATTTGCAAGAATGACCTTTATAAGTAGCAATTTTAAACTTTTAACTCCACTTGGAAAAAATCTTTAAAAAGTGACTTTTGTTGCCAATAGGTTATAGGCTGTGGGCATACATTAATTTTACATATACATATGGGGTATGAGTTTGAGGCATGTCAATAAGTCAGAAATAATTATGAGGGTTATTGTTTAATTTGCTAATATAAATGAGCAACTGTTTATTGGCTAACGTTTCACGAAAGTTTGAATTCTCAAATAACTCTCGCAAGACATTGTCATACAATTTATCAAAAAGAGAATAAAATCATAAAAAATTTATCAAGAACCAATGTGTATGTATATTAAGGACAGATGGACATCATTCTAAAACTTAACTTATATGGTAATTGTCACTTTTTAATGGATTGTCGATTTAGTTTGGTTCTTCAATTTCCGTAAATATCCTCTACTATTTCTTCGTTTTCGTAAAAAAAAAAATATATATTTATATTTGTAAAAGTTTCACATAGAACAATTTACCTTTAATAGGAAACTTGTATAGGAACAAAAATTTAATGACATGTTTAACACTAGATTTTAAAAGTTTTCATTGAAATATCTTCATCTATTTTCTTAATTTCGAGCCAAATCAAATTATATGGCATAAATTAAAACGAATGGTGTACTAAACAATGACTTTGTAATTATTCAATTCGCTACATGACAATGACCAACACAAGAAGTCATTCTGTCTTAAGTAGTGGAAGTAACTAATTTACCAATCATTTTTAAAATACAACCAATTTTTGACCATTGATCAATTCAATAGAACGACCAATGATGCACTACTCTACAAGCAACAAAACGATAAAAGAGTTTCCTAATTCTAAATCTCGTCCCTCCGAGTGTATCTAATGGTATGCCGTCTCATCCACAGCTGATACATCACCATATGAAAAGCATCGTACTGCTGAGGTTCCGTGTTCCACACCATATGGTGTGTCGCCGCAACACAGAATTGCCTCATCCGCTCGTACCTATCCTCAGTTACACCGCGCAGGACGGCACTCAACTCCGCCGGCCCACGGCGGTTGGAGACCAACAGCGCCATCTCCGACCACCTCAAGACGTCCGTTAACGGAAAATCCTGAACCGGACGGTCCACAATCACCACCGGCACGCAACCCGCCGCCATTGCCTCCGTCATGCCAGCCACGTCAGCGTTGTAGAAGAACAAGCAGAACTTGCTACTATTGAGTACTCTTCCAGCTGCATGATCTGACGTCTCAAATTCGACTACGAAGTCCGGGTCCACTCGCAACTCGTTCACGAAGTTTGACTCCGTCTTCCCATCCCACCTCAGGAATAACAAGTGAGGAGGAGCGTGAGAGAGTGCGAGTGGGATTGAAGAGGATGGGTTCACCACTGCTGGCAAAGTAATATCCTTGTGAGGAATAAAGTTACCAGAGGTTGTTGGGAAAACTGAAATTTGTATTGAATTTTTCTTGAGTTCGAGAGCATTTCTGTCGGAAGAAAAGTCAATTCCTGTCGGAGAAATGAACACGTGATCAGCACCAAGCGTGCGGTTCCAGTACGGGTACTTTGTTCTAAGCTCGCGAACAAGACGCGCAATAGAGCGCGTGGAGGTCTCAGGAGAGAAGGGTACGAAGAAGAGATCAGCTTGGTTTGGTTCTTGTGTCACAAATGGGCTGTTAAGGAGGCAACTGTAAAAGAGAGAAGCTGGAGGAGTATTAGAGAAATTAGTGATGAAAGGTTGAGGAGGGGTGTAGATGAATATTTTGAAACTTGTGAGCATCTTTTGGTAATTCTTGGAAAGTGTTGAGGGAGAGAGGTAAGGGGAAGAAGAAGTATGAGCAGAGGCAAGGAAGAGGCTAAGGGAGAGAACAAAACAAAGGGAAGAGAAAATAAAGGTGGCCATTGTAGAGGAGAGCTCAAAGTCTTACTGTTCTATCTATTCAAGTGTATAACTACTAGTAGTAATATTTGGTAGTCTTTGGAATTTGGGGTAGTTGGAATATTAATGTTAGAATGGACATTGAACGCGACTATTCTTTTTATTGGAAGCAGCTTACGTCCTAATGTTAATTGGTCAAAACAATTTTTTTTTTTTTTTTTTTTTTGGGTATAGGAAAGTGATCTTTGAATAAATTGGAGTATAGAAATAAAAGTTGGGCACTTCCGTTCATGCATAGTAGAACTACTAGGTTTACAGGCAAACCTCTTGACTGCAAGAACAAGAATGAACCTAGTTTCTTCCGTGCAATTTGACCTATCCCAGAAAATAAAATAAGCAAGTAAACCTAAGAAGCTAAGGTTATGAGGACTTCTATTACAGGATAAGCTTCCAAAGAATAGAAAGTATGAGAACTATTTAGTGTACAAGAATGAAATCGAAATTAATAAACTTGGAAACTGACATAATTTCCCCTTTAGCTCTAAATGTTCTAATTTGATATATGTCTAGATTGTAGGCGGCTGTATATATTTTGGAAGTTATTGTGGTGTTCAAAATATTTGTGTCCCTTCGTGTTGGTGTCCAAGCTTTGCGAGTTGGTGTGGCACATTGTTATCTTCTAGTATAAAAGTGTGTTGCAACTGATATACTCCTATTGTTCGTAGTTTCTGCACTTCTTTTACCAGAGTTGTCAGTTTCCGTGGAATCTGATTGTGTTCTTTAGGCATGTCAATCCTTGACTTTGAACCTAATTCGATGACGACATGCTTAAAGCCATTCTGGTGGCACCATTAGACCAAAGTCAATGCCTTAACTGAATCAAGGCAATTGGCTTCTAAGGTTGTAGCAAATGCCATTATTGAGAACCCTGATTCGTCTCTTACCAGTTGAATTCCTATACCTGTTGTTTGCCCTGCATTAAGACTTCCAAAAGAACTGGCCAGGGACTAGCTATCCCCACTAGCGGAAATTTGATTCGGATCAATTGTTTAACAATGTGGTTCGGTGCGATAATTGGATTGGAAACAAGTTACTGTTGATCTGTTTGACCGAATTTTAAGATTGGACTGTGTTTCATATAGCAATGAAAAGGTTTCATTTTATTCATTCTAATAAAATCCATTCATTCGCAATATTCGAAAACTAGATCATTTCAAATATCTTGTCCAGTAAAATTGAAGTGGATTCTTTGCTATTTTTTTCCTGAACTAAAATAGCATGTAAACAAACACAAGCTTTATTTAAATTTACATACTTCAAAAGAAATGGCAGGCTATAAAATATTTAATCCGCACCCACATTGGCGAAAACTTTAACCCACCCTGCACCGCACCCGAGCCGCCCCACATAGAGCCAGACCGCATATGTTCAACCCTGCCCCGCCTGCCATCCCTACCGTATAAACTTCCAAATGGGATGAAATGGACACTGAAGATTCATCTAATCAATCCCAACAAGCTTAGACGTGCTAGTTGTGTTAATTTTTTTCTTCTTCAAGGAGGAGAATAGAGGGTAACATAAAACGGGTATGTGAAAGATCTGTTACGAATTCAATTCCTTTTGGCATAAATCAGCTGATTAAAAAGGACCAAGTTTAATAGAAAACTGAAGCAACTCCCCCATGGCAAAACAATGAAGCTACTTTGGGAGAAGGCTTTTTGTAGAAGAGCAACACTACGCCCGCAAATTTCCAATTGCTGGAAGTCAGGCAGACAGCGCAGCCTAAAGTCAGCACTTAAATACGAGATCTATCTATCGTGCCAGGTGCCCATCTTACTGGAGTCTGGCAAAGACATGCTGGTTTCCATGCTCAACTAGCCGAGTCTTCTATTCATCCAAGTGCAAATAAGATTTCTCAATAATTTAGTTTAGTACACGGTACACTGTTTTACCAGAATAGGTTAGAGGTTTTACAATATGAGCTCATCCTGAGTCACAATCAACAAACTAACTGGAATAAGCATCAAGCACGGCTGTCTTTTCTTCTTCAACAACCTTTGAGGCAAACGATGTCACGACCTCTGCTCCACAGCAGAATTAAGGTCTCTGCGAGAGTTAAAAGGATGCGTTAGTGCAAAAATGTAAGTTAACTCCAGATTCAAGCAGTAGGCCAACGGAGGGCGCACACATCTGGACACAATTTATCATACATATCTAGAAGAAACAAACCGGGCCAAGAAAGAGAAACCAAGAGGAACAGCCAAGAACAAACTGAAAACACAACTAAAAAGCAGCAAAAGTAAGCAAACAGAGAAAGAAGTCGGCAGCTTAAAACACATAAAAAAATCTGTTTGCGCCCAAGGTCCAATTCCTTACCAACAATTGTCCATCTTTGTGACCCCAGGGCTTCGGTCTAATGGTAAGACCGCAACTTGTGATGTGTCAACGTCACCGCAAATAAAAGCCTGGTACTTGAATAGATAAGGGTAAAGAGGCAGGCAGCTTATCCACCGAGTTCTGAACCGTGTGTTAGTGGCCTTCGGGAATTTCTAGGTTTTTTTTTTTAAAAAAAAGATTGAGGGAGGCAAATTACCGATTCCTCATTGGTTGCTAAAGAAGTTTTGGGCTGGAAAATGGAAACAGGGGAACGAAGACTACTTCGCACGCTTAACGAGGAAAAAGCATACGATCAAGCTGGAAGTTCTTATTTACACCAGATGGAGTCTGGAGGAAAATGGAAAACTTGGATCAAGTTTAGTGTTACTACAATGAGATACTCTATCCTAATGAATGGTAACTGTTGGTCTTTTTCTTGCTAAAAGGGGTTTAGGACAAGGCAATCCCTTATGACCTTTGTTGTTTATTTTGGTGATGGATGGATAAGCAGAATGTTGCTTTCCAGCTTCAATGGATTTCAGGTTTACCGTAGGTGCAAGTGAAGGGGAAATAATAACCCTTTCTCATCTTCTCTTTGCAAATGGCATGTTGATGTTCTGTGGGGCAGAAAGAACATAAGCGTCAACTCCTCATGGTGTTCGAAGCTGTTTCCGGGCTGCACAATTACTTGAGCAAATCAGTGGGCTTTCCGGTCAATAAGTGGCAAATGTCCAAAAACTAGCAAGTATTTTGGGCTGTGGCACAGTTACCATTCCCACCACGTATTTAGGTCTACCATTGGGAGCGAAACATAGAAACAAACAGGTCTTGCAAGATGTCGTAATGAAGTTCCTAAAAAGATTTGCAACTACAACATGCAGACATTATAGAAGAGGATCAGTTATATTCAAATCAGCAGCCATTATGTTGACGACAGGGAAGAAAATGACCTGTATAAACGTCGGAAGCATCTTCATTCACATCATAAACTTATTCTTCTTCTCAGCTGGCTTAAGAATTTGAAAAGAACACATCAAGTTTTCATCAACACTCATCATAGCACCAGCGTTGTCAAACTCTCCACAGTAGTTGGGTGCTGAAAAAACGGTGACAAGCTGCCTCTCAGCAAAGAATTCATAACCATCCTCCACAACCTGCAAAAAAGATGCAAATCAATTACCTTAAAGGAGAAGCCCAGGAGGAGAATGCAAACAGGGTTCCTTTACCAACCCTTTACCTGATGGGCACGACAGACAAGGTCCAAGTCATGCTTTGACAAGAACTCAGAAACTTTATCAGGACCAAAGGTGTATGAAACTCCTCTATCGTTCATCCCCCACCCCTTCACATCTTTACCAGGATCCGACCAAAGTAAATCACAAAGTAAACCAGTATCGGGGATAGCAGTTGGACGTGGTAAGTTTCTAATCTGATCCAAGCTAGAAAGATCAGGTGAGAGACCCCCATGCATGCATAATATCTTCTCATCAATAAGTGCTGCCACAGGAAGACAATTAAAACAGTCTGTAAAGGATTTCCACAGCTTCACGTTGAACCGGCGCTTACATTCATCATAGAACCCATATATCCTATTTATATTAGCACATTCATGGTTGCCTCTAAGCAGAAAAAAGTTCTCAGGATACTTAATTTTATATGCAAGCAAGAGGCATATTGTTTCCAAGCTCTGCTTGCCACGATCTACATAATCACCTAAAAATAAGTAGTTAGCCTTCGGAGGAAAACCACCATATTCAAAAAGCCGTAACAGATCACTGTACTGCCCGTGAATGTCACCTGAAACAGGAAAAAGAACAGGTGCTTGAGTGGGATGAAATGACACAGAAGGAACTAAAGTGAGGAAGCGTAATAGTTTCATCTCAAGAAAAAGAAGGGTAATAGTTAGCTAAACCCTTGGCTGTATTAAGCAGCTTAATCTGGTTTAAAGATCAGATTAGCACGACCTTTTTGTTCTATTACTTCTTGATGTGAGAGAAATCTGATTAACCTCCTCTCGAGTAGTTCATTACTTGTAATAATCACGAATCTGCATATATCACATGACAGTTTCACATATTTACGCACTAACTTCTTATATGGTTAAATCACAATCTCTCTTCAAACGCGGTGCCAAAACACCTCTTACAGGGATGTTGGAACGAAACAAAAAGCTGAATAAACAGAACCAAGCATACTAAAAAAGCCAAATATATTTGGTTTGATTTAGTTTGGTTTTAAGCAAGAAAAAACCGAACCAAACCAACATATAAATATGTTTAATTTATATAATTTATCAAACTTTATTTACGGTTTTCTATAAAAATATGTCTAGATTTCCCTTCTTCATTTAGCTATAGCATTTATTTTTCTCGTCGGCCAGTACATATTTTTCATTCAAAAACAAATAATTTAAACCTAAAATCCTAAAATGAAGAACATTCTGCAGATTCATTTATTGATACCATATTGATTTAGCATTGTCTATTCGATGTGATCCTCTCATGAGATGTAATAATAGAACTATTATCGTGCATATATATATGTACTGTAAATAAGGCTTGATTCTAACGTGCACGATCACTTTCTTATCAAGTGTTGTTGAGATGCTTTAATCTCTTTATTCTTCCGAATTCACAAGTCGAGATCTATTAAACTCTTATATCTTTCTCAATTTTCAGATGGAGTCATATTGGTAAGTTAAAATTAAATGGAGCATATCCTTATTTAGGTTTCATATTGATCTTGGTGTTTAGACACTTCCAAATCTTTATACCCTATGGACCGTAGGCTTGTCTCCCTTACATTTTCTACGACTTCCCTTTACTTGTGAGAACCTAAAGGGTGCTTGGAAAGCCTAAAAGTACTTTTTGGCTTATTTCAGTATTTGGTAAACATTAAAAGTCAAGGGCTTTTAAGTCACCGAAAAGTCGAAAACCATAAGTTGGACATCCCAAACTTATGTTTTTTAGCTTTTCAGCTTTTAAGTTTACCATGTTTTCACTTTGTTGTCCGTTCTATACACTACTCTTGTTGTTCTTTTCATTCTTCTGAGCGACTGCTTATTAATCTGGATTGAACCTCAAGTTTTCAATACGTCGAAGCCTTTTTTTTTTGTCATTTGTTTAGTATTCAATTACTAGCGTGAGTATAAGGAATTGTCCCCAGATTCTAGTTTGCTGATTTTGATTGGTGAATGTGTGTTTCTTGATGTGGTATGCGATGGAGACTTTGCTTATATTGCTGGGTATATGTCATTAATAGACGGACCTAACGGCGCTGGCATTCTTTTCTTTGTCTACAGTACGATCTAGGGAGTATTGTTCATTCTCAATGTTGAGTTTTACTATCCTTGCTCCATAATCACTGTCTTCTAGAATAAATAAAAATTTGATCTTTCTCTTGATATATTCTACGTAACAATCTAGTATACTGATTTGGCTTGAGACTCCAAAGACTCTCATCGATTGAACATTAGTAAAAATCAACGGACAACAATGAGCATCATCCATAACCTCCTAGATCGAGGATAGGAGAGCTCGAGCATTAAATAAAGATTCGACATTGACACTTCATCTGCATAATTTCCACTTGGAACATATTCGGCAACCTCGGCCTTATGTCAATCGACAACCCATCAACATAGAATGAATGGGTGCTTGACTATTCCGTTCTTCCGAAGAAAGGTTAACTGTCGATGGCACAATTCAGATAACCACCCTAAGTGACCAATCCAGAAAAAGCACCCTAAGATTTCAAATGGACATAAAAGGCAAATTCCTCCCATAAAAAACACGAGGAAACAAGAAAAACAAGTCAAAAAAAAAAAAAAAAAAAAAGGAAAGAAAGATAATGAGATAACTCAGTTTCATCAACAAAAAAGAGGTAGCAAAGCAGATGCGAACACGGGAAAGAACAAAGAAAGCACCATTAATGCAATTTAAGTATTCTGCATCAGTATGATAAATTCTTGATTTTGTCATTTTGCATTAGTATGACATACACAAGAAACTTATCAAACACAGTAGAGCTGCATAGACGGCCAGAATTTTATCTCATCAGTCATTACATTTAAGGTCTATCTGAAATAGTCTCTCCACCTAGGTAGAGGTAAGGTACATCTCACCCTCTCCAAACCAAACTAGTGGGATAATATTGGTTATGTTGTTGTAGTCTAATTTAAAATGTCTAGCGTGAATCAGTGATCCCGTTTGGATGAGCTTATTTTAAGAAGTTAGAATTTGCTAACTTCCCACTTTTGGCTTTTTTTAAGCACATACAGACTTATAAGCCCATAAATTTTTAAGTTAACAAATATTTACTAATAGATTTATAAGCTAATAAGCCACTTTAAAGCTCACCCAAACGGGCTCTATGCGGAGAGACAGTTGTCTCATTTTTAACTGGACAAATAGAACTCTCATATACAAAGTGGCAAACATCAAACACTAGAAATATAAAAACGCGATGACACAAAAGAGCATCTAAATTTCACAAATTAGGGATTGTTTGTTTTTAAACTTTTAAGGTTGAGAGAATATATATACATAGAGAGAGAGAGAGAGAAGGGTACCGCAAATTTTGATGGGAGCTTCAAGTTCAAGGAGATTAGGCTGTTTGACGAATATATCTTTAGAGGCAACACACAGTGCTTTTATTTCTGACTCCGATAGCTGTACCAACTTCCCTGGCTTCGTTGATCTCACTTCTATTAGCTTCTCAATCATCCTATCAACCGCCGCTGGCTCCATCGACTTGTGATTTTACTACCACTCACTTCTGATTGTTTGTTCTATATATGCTCCATCAATGTTGACTTGACTGCTCCGCTTTAACTCCTATGTGGCGGAGCCCCCCATCCCATCCATTCTTTTTTTTTTTTCTTTTTTTTTTTTCTACCTCTTTCTTTCCTTTTCTTCCCCTATTTTCACTACTCATTCAACATTAATCAAGTTTTGCGCGACATGGACATTTTTGGCTGCTGCTACAATTTTAACCCTGTGTTTTAAATGAGTATAGGGTCTTCGCTAGTGACATCATTTTTTATTAGTCTGTGCAAAAAGAATGATATTACTCTCAATTCAATAATAATATAACTTCAAAACTAGTATTTTTCTTAGAACATTTCTTGGTACTACTATTGAAGATGAAAATGGAAATATAGTTACCTTTTTTTAATGAATATACATGAATAATTGATGATGACACATACTAATTTAAAAGGATGTTCTATAATTTTTACTTTATGCATATATGCACCATTCTAGTAGACGATAGAGAAGAGCGTACATTCTATAATTAACACTCTGCTTCCCATCTGAATTTGTAGATATTCAACACTACGCAATTAACTCATGCGGAAGCACTTGATGAGTTGAAAGCCATGATATCTCGTTTTTGAGTGGGATTCAATTTCAACACCTTAATTTACAACTAGACCCTTAACAATCCCTTCGATCAATTGGGTCCCAATTAAGAAGTGACATAGTTCTTGTAGATTAGATACTATTACTAAACGGTAAATACACCATACGGATAATTTTTGTTTAGAGGAAGAGCAAACTCGAAAGTAATTGAGATGAATCAATTCCAAAAGGCGGCACGCCTTTTTGGATTTCTTATGTTTAATCCATGAGCATAAAATTACCATCGATATACAATCACAATTTTTTTTTTTTTTTAAAAAAAAAGAATGATATACAATTACATGAAATGTTCAACCCATCTGAGTGAAATGCATGAATATACCAAATTTTACAATCATTTATTCATTACAAAAGCCACAATGCCTATGGTTTTTTCCTATACTCTCGCTTTTTCATCTGACAACCATTGAAGCATATTATTGTGCATAGAAAAGAGGCAAAAGCGCAAAAAGTAAAAGAAACATGAAACCAGGAAATCTTGATCTGGAAAATGGAGGAGAATAACCAAGAAATCGAAACTGAGTCGTCCTTCGCCTAGGTACAAAGATAGGACATACATCAATAATATAGAGATCACTTCTTTGAAACTGCTATCTTTTTTGTGGCCATTTACGAGAGTACAAAGTTATGACACACGAATAGGTCAGAGATCACCCTTCTTGGAAACTGCTAAAATATTTTTGTAGCATGATTAGAGAAGTCTTGCTTTCGGATGAAAAGTTTACTGCCCACTCTCTTCCATCTTCTTTTTCATCTTGAACTGCAATGTCGCAGGAGCACAATCGAGTGGTGTTTCACCTTAATCGCAAATCAACACCAATAGATAGAAAATGAGCATTGGAATGACAAATATGCAATAAAAGATTTTTACATTGTCAAGAACCAGAATATTTGCATCCCGCAAGTTTCATCACCTGGGGTTGGACCAGCTAACCCACAGGAGATTTTCGGTTATCATGGAAAAGAGAAAATAAAAAGCAGCTAGAACGTTAGCATGGCACAGAAAAAAACAGTATGATAAAGTACCATTATAACAGGAGTAGAGTATTGTTCTAAATGACGCTCTCAAACAAATGCAGAAATGAATACCTCAACCCACTTCCTATTACATAGATATGAGGCCTAAATAACATTACTGCATTCTTTATGTTATCTTGCAGCTCCAACTACAATAACAACTACTCATCAATCCCAAACAAGTTGAGGTTGACAGTGTAAATGCTCAGTGCTCACTGACCATGTTTCAATTTAAATTATGCTTTAGATATCTTTTACCTTGTGAATTTTTGCAGTACAAATTTGCTCCGTTCTCCATGAGGGCAAATGCTATTTCAGTTCGATTGAAAACTGCTGCCTGCATTAGACAATGCCACTTGTTACTTTCACCCTTTAAAATAGAGAAATTATATGCTATTGTACAAAGTACTTGGGTATGAGACAAGAGTACCAGATGTAACAATGATGATCCTTGCTTATCAAGGTAATTTGCATCAACTCCCTGATAAAATTGAGATCAATAGTCGTAACCAAGACTCATAGATGCCATATTCAAATACAAGAGAATGAAAGTAAATATAAATACCTGACTTAGCAGCTTCTTTGCAGCACTGACATCACCATTCTTTATTGCTTCTCTTAACCCCTACACAAAGATTGTCCCTCACAACCTATCATTTAAAGGAAAACAAGAGCAGAAAATTTCGACTATCCAACGCACACCATCAACTATTCAAAGCATAGAAAAGTTAAAAGAACAATTCATGACAGTAAGTTCCTAGTAAAAATTCTATACAATTTAAGGACCCCCCTTTGTCATTTATTTTCAGTTTTTAGATATTACACATGTCGCATGTAGGCTGCGTACATCACGCCCCTCAAGTGCGCCCCTTCCCCCAATCCTGCGTGAACGCGGGATGCTTTGTGCCCCCGGCGGCCCTTTTACACACGTCGCATGTAACTAAATGGTTGATGAATCGTTTGACTTCAAGCATCCATGAAATGATTAGGTATCTAATTTTCTATTCCCTACTTCTTGGCCTACACCCTCATACAATCTTTCAGTTTCCCCAGAACCAGCCTACTTTTATCTAGTCCATAGATCTACTCCCTGTGAGTGAATTCAAGGTCACTATTGCAAAATCAAGGTAAAGCACAATACCTCCCCACTGACTTCATAATCCGCTGACATTGTCTCCATATTGGAGCCGGTAACTGGACCAATATTGAAAGTTGTACTGCACAAAATTTGCTTAGTCAGTTCAAACAGGTAAAACATTGGAAAGAAACCCAAGGTAATGGGTTTGACTAGAGCTTCTTATAAATATGAACACACTTATGGGTGGAAAGCAGGAAAGAGAAACTAAGAAAATTAAAGTGGGAAATCGAATGAGGAAGAGAGAATAAATTCTCCTTTTTCTCGTCTGGTTTAAATAGAAAATAACAAAAGTTGAACAGAAAAGTTTTATTCTTGTTTAGAGTCTCAAATGGAGGGAGGAACTAAATTGTTAGTAGTTATATGTTCATCACTTTATATTTGGAGCTTTCTCTACAATTTTGGAGCAAAACTTTTCTGGGGTTATACACAGTTTACTCTATTAAGAGTACCCATCTGGACCTATTTGCTTTATCAATTCCTTGAATTAAATGCGCTTTCCGAGTAGTTGAGAATAATTTATTGCCAAAAGAGATATATATCGCGTCGTAAGAGGTTCACTACATCCTACAGCACCTGGTTATCTAAAATGACAAACGAAGCACCTATGGTTCTCCAAAATGATAACCCAAATATCTAAATTTCAAGAAACAAGGATTCGATCATTAGTCAATCAAGACTTCACTTTTACACAAAATAATATAAACGACATTCTAAATCAAGTAGAAATCAACGTCAGCATGTGCATTAACTCAAACAAAAATTTCTGCTGATGATATTTTAAAAATGAAACCTTTCTCGTGAAGAGTATTTAAAATGAAATCTATTACTCCCTTTATCCATGAATGTCCTGCCTTGATTGTGCGTTAGTAAAGGTAAATGAACCAGTAGGTTATCTAATTATTAGGCGAGGAACTATCTGAAGAGCATGGTTCCTTGTCTTATAAGGATTGGAATAGAAGAATTAAGAACATTGAGAAGGTTAAAACTAAGATCTGTTTAGTTTTCCTAGTGTTTGATATATAGGTAAAGTTTCCTTTGGAAGGGTAGCTAGATTTTCCTACTTATTCACATATCATGAACCATTAAGTCTCTGTCTCAGCCATTCCCTGGTGAGTGTTGCTTCGATGATGATGACAATGGTTTTAGATGAACAACATAACCTTGCAATATCACACGCAAGTTATAAAGGCTATAATGAAACGAAATCTGTTTTTGAAGAAAACATTCAAAAACAGATTTGACCCACATTTCCAAGAGGACCACCAGGTTCACCACATACATACCCTTGCTTGCTATTTGATGTAGAACCTCTACTTGTTGGAACTTTGATTTCCTTCTTTGGTTTTGGATTTGCATTTACTGTTGGATTTGACATAGTTCTGCTCTGCTGGAATTAAAAAAAAAGTGTTAAGGCATTGTCATTAGCTTGAAAAGTATTTGAAGGCCAGAAAATATGTCCTTTCCTGCGGAGTGACAGATGTTGTTGGTGTAGCTGTCACTTGACATATACACAATGGCATCCCACATTTGCAGTCCGGAATGCCTACAACAGGTGTTTGCTTCACAGTATCTTCAATTTTTGTATCTGCACCGTTACCGACATCTAAAGCTGAAAATGAATCTTTCAAGGCATTGACTTTATCTGCAGAAGCTACCCCGCCATCTTCGATAGGTCTACTAAGAATGAGATTAGTAATAAGATGTAAAGATGTCTAAGTGTCCTCAAGCAGAATTAAAGATTGTAAGTAGGAATTGCCTTAAATGATGTATGAGAACAAAAAGTGCACTGTATTTAGGAAGATACTTTCTTTTCAGACTTTCAACAGAAGATATATCCGAATATCCTTTCAATCTCATCAAAGATCTTCAGGGAGGTATAAATGAATAAACCTATGGCCTCACACAGCCACACCTCAAAATGGCAAACATAAACTCTTCTAACACATCACACTACTGAAATATGATGATGTCCGCATCACTGAATACACCAACAGAGACAGCAAGGCATACTTCGCAAAACTTTCCCCTATCTGTTATGCCCCAGGTCCAACTGCTTGACACAGATGTATCACAAGCAACAGTTCAGACAGTTCCCGACTCTATACATTCTTTGACAATGGTCAAGTAAGGCCAGATGCTACTTGCTTCACTTCTATTGTCACAAATGATGCACCAAAGAGGGCTTCAACATTTGTAAGTGTATATTGTTTTTAATATCTTTTCAGTTTTGATAGTTAAAATTCTTTAAAGTATTTTCTTGACTTAAGAGAGTGGAATTCTAGTCTTTCATGTACTAGTCACAAACCAACCACGGGCTTTGCTTCCTTGATAGAAGATTATTGTTAAAAACAAAAAAAAAAAAATTGAGAATATGATTGGACTGGGTCAGAGAAGATGGAATCCCAAGATTAAACTCCGCATAGTTCTATGCCAAAGCTTACTCTCCGACATCCAGAATTTGGTGAAAATAATCTTCAATACTGAGAAGTATAAGATATTATATTAATCATAATGGCAGAAATTTACCGAGAGGAGTTATTAAAACAATCTGCACAAACTCTAACACTTGAGTGAAGACCAAATTGTGGCAAGGCCTGAAAATTTTTGGTATAAGCGAAGAGGTAAGCTAACCAGAATGCATTAGAAGATTGTTAAGAAAAGCTGCATAGAACGAGTAGAACTCACCATCTGATTTGATGAATGTTCAGCACATAATGTTCGGCCACAACATCTGCAATGGTGCTACAGAAACAAACCCCAAGGTTGAAAGTTAGTAAGATACAATATCCAAGATCCTTTTTGTTGGATTAGTAAGTCATTACAATATGTCGGAACTAGTTAAAACTAATACTAGTTTCTCAATCCCTGCAGCTTAATTGAGAAGGGGATACGAAAAGGCTCAATTAGACGATATAGCGAAGGAGTAAAAAAGAAAATTATCAGGTCTAAAAAGAACCAAAAGACAGATATTATCATAAACACAATACCAAGTCCACTAACAATCCAGAGAACTCGATATCTTAAAATGCTAGTCACAGTCCAGACAGATAATACCTTTCATTGTATACATTCTAAGGTAATCATACCCTTGAAAACTTAAACGCACCAATGAGATCACTTCAACGCTAGCCCTTTTACAATCCATTGATATCCTTTTTTGTTTTATGGTGTGCACTCGCTTAACATGTGGGCAGCTAAGTTAATAATTTTTAGAAGTACAGTCACTCCTTCTCAACTCGATAGCCAAATCCAAATGCTTAGCTGATTGTTAGTACTCGTAACTGTCTCAGTATGCTGGTAAATTGGGTGAAAGTTACTCCCTCTGCTCCAGTTTATGTGAACTTATTTCCTTTTTAGACTGTTTCAAAAAGAATAACCCATTTCTAAATTTGAAAACAAATTAACTCTAAATTTACCACGGTAGCCTTAATGAGATGATCTATAGCCACACACAGATACCAGTGATTTATTTTAGACCCGGAGTTTGAAAAGTATTACTTACTTTATTAAAGTTAGATTCACATAAATTGAAACGAGGAAATATAGGTATCAATAATTATGAGTTCCCAAACGGATAAATCCAATAACTTATTGGTGTAAAGGCGATGAAATTAGTGATGAGATCATACCCGTCGGCGGAAGGTGTTGAAGCTGCAACTGCAGACGTCACAACGTGATGATTCTTGAAATGCTGGTGGTTCCGACGACATTCTCCCTCCTCTCTCTATTTCACTACTATTCCTCCTTTTTTATTTATTCTCTATTTTTACCTCTTCTTCCTTTTTCTTTTTTAAGCTTTCTAATGTCCTTTTTTTTAAAAAAAAAATATATAGTTTTGTCCTTTGGAGTTGGCAACACATTATACACGTGGTCTAAAATTAACTATATCACTTGTATAATTATATTTAAAACTTGATATCACGATCTGATTTCTCAAATTGTATTATTCTTGTTAGAAGCACTTTCCTAAATCGATAAACTGAAACAACATCTTTTGGAATAACTAGAATAATGAAATAAGTAAAGACAAATTAAACTTCTAAATAGTGAAAATTTTACGAAATATATCAATTTTTTTAAATGCCCAACATACCCTCAATACATGTCAATTGAGCATACTGGATTAAATGGTAATACAACACTATGAGCACCACCAAAACAAAGGAAATATATGATAAAAAGAAAGAAAACAAATGATTGGTCGCCCTGCCGTCATGACTAACGAGGTTAGCTCACCTCAACGATGCTAGTTGCTAACCTCGAATTGATCAATGATGTCCAACCGCCCGACTAGGAGAAGGATTTGTACGCGTAGCAATAAGATATGAGCCAAAAGCCTAGAAAGATCATTGGCAATGTCGTTATCCTATTCCTCGGGACAAGTCTTTAAAAATACATGAGTAAATCAGTACAATAATCATAATATCTTGTGATAATCTATGCAAAATTAAGATATCATGGCACGTCAGGATCACGCTTATGGTGCCCAATATAATCAAAATGACCCTACACGATTACACCACCTCTATACCTTACACAAGGTAGGGGTAATGTATGCATACAACCCAACATCTCGAAACTCCACTTGTGAAATCACATTGCGCGTATGTTGTCGTTGTTGTTGTATCCTACACCCGTCACCTCATATGTCCACAGGGTTGTATCAATCACATAGATGTTCATATGATATTATATCCATAAACATTATAAGAATAAAGCTCAACATGTATCATTCACCTCAGATGTCCATAGGGTATGGCCATCACCATAAGATGCAACCAACAACAAGTATAACGAAATGGTAAAAAAGCAATAATAATAACTTATGTGATACAACATTCGAAGGTATATCATGTATATTAAATCAAGGCTATACAAAGCATAATAAGTTGTTTCACAAGAGAATCCGATCTCAAATCATGTGATGGTTAGAATCATACTACTTTAATATTTCAAATATCTCATTTCAACGCTTTGGAAAGTAATTCAAGGCATTTCATGAAGTAAATAAATCTCAAAATAGAATACAAATTTAGTTCATGCTCGCCAATAATATGCTAGGCTTTATGAAAACATTAAACCAGTTTAAGCAACTTATAAAATATGCTTTTTTAAAAAGCGAGCAAAATAAAAGGTCGAGTATCACTTAGCTCGAACTTCACCAAACTTGATCAGGACATTTTTTCCTTCAAATCCTTCAGCAAAGTTGCAGATCATTGTAGAGCCTTGCAAGCCAAAGATATTGGAAACCTAGTTCGAATTTTCCTTTTCATCTTCGAGTACAATCTTTCTTTTGCTAGTCAATTCCATGACTTTGTTTCTGAGGACAAATCATTTTTCAAGAGAGTTAACGAAAAGCTGATGGTACTTAGAATAGTTTGGATCATTTGTTCTTACACCTTCAGTGGGTTTCATTTCTGGTAGCTCAATGAGCTTTAGCTCCAGAAATTTATCGAAAATTGCGGGCACATAAGAATTCAATAATGGGCTTTCACTTTCTTCTATCTTTCTCATTTCACTTCCAACTTGGCTTATCTTTAAACGAAGTTATCTTCAAACTTTTCTTCTTGCTAAGCTTTGTGGTGAACTTCAAAGGCTTAGCATCGACATTGCTAGAATCTTTATTCAGTTGTGGGTACCACCTTACTTCGTTTCTTGGCTTCTTGCTTGTGTCTTCCTTTTCGATGTTCGTAGACAGGCGGCCATTTATTTCTTGTGAAGTCCATAAATAACTCCATATCATGAGCACCCGTTGTCAATTCTTCAATTTTTTTGGGTTTTATTCCTTGCAAGATTAGCATTGACCCCATTGCATGCGTTGAATCACATTTCAATACCAGAAGTTTCAATAAGGCGATCTTTGCAGTTAAGGCTTGTGTTCCTCTATTGATGAAATTGATGATTGGCTCCTACTTACGTTGGCGGGAGTTGGTAAGTTTACCATGCTCATGGTGCACTTTGTGCTATAAAAGCATATGAGAAATTCTTGCTCCAACTGCTCCCAACAATCGATTGAACCATGTTCAAGATCTGTGTACCAATTGAAAGCATTTCCCTTGAGAGATCGAACCAATTGCTTGATAAGATGATCGTCATGTGTTCCAGCATTGTTTCATGTCTCAACGAAGTGCGCCACAAGTTGCTTTGGATTTTCTTTGTCGTCAAACTCTTAGAGCTTAGGAGGTTGATAACCATCAATGCCGAATCTCTCGCTCTATAGGAGTAATAAGCGAAAGGGGATTCTTTAGGCTACTCCGAGGAAGAGTCAACGAGAAAGAATGGTAGTATTCAACTTTTAAGTCATCGATCCTTTACATGTACGACTTTTCATATATGAGGCCGAAGGTTCAAAACTTATCCTTGATGGTCCCCATGATCAAGTCCTTTAGTTGATCAACAGGAATAAGTCCTTCCGGAGAAAGTTGGATTTCTTTGGCAGTTGTTGTTTGCTTTGTGGAGGCAACTTCCTCCTCTCGTGCTTCGAGAAGCTTTATAGGTACTTGACTTGATTAGTCATCTGCCCTACTTTCCATCTTGTTTGTCAACTTGGTGATTCAAGCATCTTGATCTTGGATATATCTATCAAGCCTTCAATTGCTTACGTCAAACTCACAAGTTGTTATTCTATAGTGAAAATTTCAATCGTCGTTACGTGTGCAAGCACCATCGAGGAACAAGTATGATATAGATCATCACTTGGACAAAACTTTGATGAAGGCCGATATGAGGAGAGACTAGAGTAGATCCAGTACTCAAGTAATCATCATCTTTTTGCATGAAACGGTTTTTGGATTGCTTGAGTTGAAGTTTCTTTCCACCGCCTCACCTATATTGTTCTAATATTCTAATATAAGTGGAGCTCATCCCACTTCTTTTGGAGAAAAAGAATAAAAAACATAACTTGAATCAGACAGTGCTTGAAGCATTTGTTGTTTAACATTTTGGTTTTGCTCATTTTAATTTGGCTAATAATCTCCATGGCAACTTTTAATCCGTTCTCAATATCAGCAACACCAGACTGGAGGTTGATCTTCAATTGAGACATTCTAATGTACTTGCGCTTTAAAAATAAGAGATAGAGAAGCTAGTCCTACTGGGCGTGTCAGAATTTGTAACAACTTTCGCGTCTAAGGAAATAAATATGGAGATAAGAAAACATTGTAACAAATGTATTTATTTCAAACGTACGAGTGTTACAATCTCTATGATTCATCTTATTCGCCTTTTTAAAAACTAACTTGAAGGGCTTTTGAACTTGATCATGAAGTTTGAATTTGATCTTGATCTTGAACTTGACTTGTTGAGCTCAAAGGTTTGGAGCTTGATTCTGAACTTGGTATTGATCTCGAACTTGTGCTTGGATCCAAGGGTTTGAAACTTGATTATGAATATTTGTCTTGATCTCTAAAACTTGTAGAGAAATATTTGAATGCTAGCAGCTTTGTAGACATTTTTTGCTTTTGATCCACGAGCTTTTTTTTGTTTCTTGTTATAGAGTCTTGCTTATGATTTATCATATCTAATGATCTCAAATGAGAAATTTAACCTCTTTATATAGCCATAAAGCGCGACCCAAGATCCATGATACGAAAACCAAAATCAGAATAACGAAGAAAAAGACATCGTGATGTAAGTCTGTTATTCCTTGCATTATAGGTGTTGCTGCGTCTTGAGATCCTAATTGCCATGGTTCCGCTGCATCACAAGGAGCAATTGTGAGGAATAGCCATTCTAGAACAATCATTTGGTTGAAGATTCATTCAAAGATTTCGAGAAATTTCATAAAGATATTTTCATCATTGTCATGTTGAGTATGAATCTATTCTAATCCTGTCAAGGAAACATCAATAAAGACACTCTAAAATTACCCAATAGAGTAGAGTAAGCGGCACTAAAAAACAAGCTACACAAGTAGTAGAAACCTTCACCGGTTTGTTTTAAAGGGAAAGAGGAAGCCCCGGACGTCAACTTCTTTGATGACGACCAAGAGGAGGAAGATATTTCCCAATAGTGATCCTCCTTTTGTCAAAATTATAGACCAGGTTTTTATTCCTCTCCTTCAGGTTCTACTGCACCCTTCGGTCAAGTAAACCAAGCTCACAGAAAAAAGTCAATCTTTTACACCGATGTATCGTACTCTCTCGACCAGGTCATCATAAGAAAATACTGAAAAATCTTTCCAAAGTGAGAGAAGGAGGGAAGGCGCGCTACAACTAACATAACAGCCAGCTGAAAAACGTTAGCTAGCTAGGCTAGCGGTTCTTTCGGGCGGGAAGCAGGCCGGGCCCTACGGGCGGGCATCTCCCGCAACGCAAGCACCATTGTTCGACACCACCCGAGAAGCAAAAGATTCTAGAGTCCAGGCTGAAAATACATGCATAGATAGTGGTTTAATGCCAAGGCCGACGACGGAAGCTCGGGACGGAGCCGTATGAGGCGGAAGTCTCACGTACGGTTCTCTGAGAAGGGAGTGGCTACCTACTGGAGCTTCGACCAAGCACCACCGGTCAATTCCGCTTTGGGGCCACCCCCACTTTGGAGCCAAAGTGTACGAATAGCCACTTTTTAGCTTGCTTTTACCGTTGGATCCATTTTTTTAAAAAAAATTAGTTTGTAGCCTGAAACTAAATATCAGTAGCAAAAATGGTATTTGGACGAAATTTTCCAATTAGATTGTAGCGACCAGCAATATTTGAAACATGGAGACGTGGCGCATATTCATTGGCATTTGAATTTGATTTGAATTGCCACCTCATTTAGTGGGTGTCATGACCCCATTGGCGCTACACATATCATTTTTCTCCTTTACTGAAAATTATAAGAAACAAGAAGAAGAAATTCGTAGAATATGTGCAGGCATATAAAGAGACATATATTATCGTTGACGCTACACTGGCACAGTCACACCCCATTGTTTTACTTTCCATTACAATCCGCCTCAGCAGCAGATTCCCCAATGTCTCTCCCCCTCAAAGCCAAGAATCTCAGAGTAGCTTTTTCAATGATGCCATTAATTGTTTTCTTCTCTTGTATGCCTCATTCTTTTTCAAAAGGACCTTTGTGCATACATACTATACTTGTGCCTTCATGCCATGTCTTCTTCAAGTGTCCATCATCTCTCTCAGCCTCATGGTATTCTTAAATTTTGCAATATAACGTGTACTCCTCCTTGTATACATATAATTGGTCACTTTAATATTGTTTGTTTGTTTGTTAATACACAGAGAGCAAGTCAAGGTTTATGAGATGGCTGACTAAGCTTTTCAAGGGTGGTTCATCTTCCAATAGGGGTGGACGACCACAGTTTATAGGAGGAGAGGACACCATGATTCGGCGTCCTCCACTTCGACCACTGGTTTTAACTCTCTCTTTTCTTCTTTCAGAAAGCACAACATTATAGAAATTCTACTTACTTGAGTATCAACATAGTTACTTGTATATATTTTTTCATTTTTGAGAAGGTAACATATTGATATATTAATAATTAGACTACACAAAAACTGTGGATTACAACGTGAAGTGCAGGATTAAGTCCTAATCCCTTAGTCTTCTCACAAGGATTCTAAAGCATCAAAAACAGATTCACGATCTTCTAATATTTTCATTTACAGCAAAAATAGAAGAGAATTAAACATTTCATCTTAATCTTCTGAATATTATTGGATATATCTTCAAAGCATCTTTGATTTCTCTCCGCATAAACTGTCCACCAGATGCAAGCTGGGACAACACTCCATAGAAAGTTTACCTTCTATGTTCCAGCATGCTAGAACTTCGCGTACTCTTCTTGGCATAGCCCACATATTTCCCCTTAAGTTGTTAAAGATCCTCCATAATTGTACAGTCAACTTACAATGCAAAAAGAGATGATTGGTTGTCTCTGCCTCTTCTCAGCATAAGTAACATCTAGAGCATAATTGGTATCCTCTTTATCCCGCGTGAGAATTGCCTGTTTCGCCAAGAGCCATGTAAAGCAAGCAACTTTGTTGGGAATTTTAACTTTCCAAATCAACTTCCATGGCCAGCATCACATGTGATTATTTGAAATGTTAAATTCCCTGTAAGCTGATTTAACAGAGAGCTTTACTTGCGTATTTCCTTTCCAAATCATCAATCTTCAGAAGTAGAGGACCTTTGAATTGCTCCAAAGTATTGTAAAACTCGGTTAGTCTTCCAATCTCTCGATCATTTAACAGTCTTCTGAATGTGAGGTTCCATCCTTGAGTTCTCCACGCCTCTCCTACTGTTGCTTCTTGCTGCTGGTTCAGAATATGAATATCAGGAAAAGTTGTTTTAAAGTACCTTGACCTAGCCATTTATCCTCCCTAAAAGAGATTCTCGTGCTATTTCCTACTCTGTAATTGGACTTGTGCATGAATTAGGCCATAGATTTAATAGACTTCCAGAGACTAACCCATAGGAACAATTCACAGGCTTTGTTGTCCATTTTCCTTCCATACCATACTTTTCCTTGATTACCTCTTTTCATAGTGATTGTTGTTCTGCAGCAAATCTCCATGACCACTTCATCATAGAGCTTCAATTCTGAACACTCAAATTCTTGATTGACATTCCCTTTTCCTTCCTGCTGGCCGTTAGGGATTTCCATTTGACCAAATGAATTTTTTTCTTATCACTGTTTCCTTCCCACAAGAAATTCCTTCTTAGAGCATCTATTCTCTTCACTATTAGTACTAATTGAATGTGCCGGTGGACTTAGGCATGTCGTGGATGGAAAACGTTCATGTATATATGAGGTGAAAAAAAGTATCAGATTGGTGATTGAAACAAATATAACCTACATTAACGGTATACCAGATGGGAAAGATGCAGCCTTATTGTTTTCTTAATCCAGTCAATATCTGGAAAGTGAATTAGGCAAGCCTTCTTATAGTCTTATATCTTGACAATGATCTGAGTAGTGGAGACCTGGTCAATATGCAATTTTTGCAAATAGTCAGCAGGCTTGTTAATGCACCTGCTCAATTTTGATGCTTTAACATTTTGGCTCCACAGACTAAATGAGAACACAATTTTCTGTCTGAGAAAATTCTGTTAGCTTTTGAGGATATCCTCCCAATTCCCTGTTAAACCTCATTAGTAATCTTTTGTGAGTTAGTCTCCTCACAAGCTTGCTTTGCCCCTCCCGTAGAGAACCTATGTATATTGCAATGGCAAATTCAGTCAAACAGAAATGCTAGTGAAATCCTATTGTCTGCTGTTCTAATCTTTGAAATTTATGTATATAACCATGATAGGAAGGGTATAATTCTGTTTGCGTCTAAAAACATTCTACAAATAATTAGCTAGTTTATGAAGTTTATCAGTATTTCTATAAAAACCGCATATCTCCTTTGATTGAATGGCTTGTTAATGCATTAGTAAATTAACAGGATGATCACTCTAAGGCTAGTAAAGATAAAGAGGAACTAGAGCGTTCAATTGCACGATCTCTAGCGGAAGATTTGAAGAGACGAAACGGTAACTTATATTTACAAGTCAATGGAGCGTGTTCTGTTCTTTTCCTCCAAAGATTTCCTTTTTTGATCAGTTGTTTGTTAACTTGAATATATCACTAGAGTTCTGTTGCTCCTTTTCACAGGACACAGACCAAGGACTGAAAATGGTGATGACCTAGCAACATCGCTCCATGATAACCTTAACTCGTCCTCATGTCCTCCTTCATATGCATACACCCCTTGGGATTACAATGCCAGAGGTTGTAGGTAATTAGTCTATGTTCGCAACTTTGAGATGTTGATTTCAGCATTACTCCTCTTTTGATATTCTAGTACCATTAATTCTTACTTTGAGACATCGCGGCCTATGCTTGAGTGACTGTTTCCACAGCCTGAATCCATGTCCTATCGGTCACACACGAAGACAACTTTACCAGTTGCTCCAAGACTTCCCTTCTAAAGTTGACTGACTAAATCAATTATCTTCTAGAATATGAATTCATCAACTTCACCTTACAAAAAGAAAAAATAATAAACTCCGCCTCAATTCCTAATTAGTTGGAGTAGGCTGCATGGATCCTCTATACTCATGCCACAGTTTTTATCAGTCCGTTCCAAAAAAAAAAAATAAACAACATACCCAGTGAAATGATTTATAACCACACAAAATATTTACGACTTATTTTACACACAAGTCTCAAAAATCTTCCTTTCTTTATTAAAGTCCGTGTTGATTCAACTGTGAACAAAGTGGAACGGAGGGAATCCTTTTTTTGTGCTGACTGACAATCTAATGCAAATCTCATCCTTTATCCGTGGTAGGACTGAATGTTCTAAGCTCACATAGGTGAAGTTGATTACCTCTTAATATTATTTATTTGACTCATCTGTCTCTTACTAAGCCAGCTTTTCTGTACACTGATAATGAAGCACGAGATACATACAAAAGCTTTTGCTTCTTCTTAGGTAGATAAATATTAATTCTTTTGCCATCAGAGCCAAGTAATTATCAGAATTTTTTTCTTCAATGTGCTTAGCCGAGGGTCTATCGGAAACAGCCTCTCCACCTTGGTGGAGGTAAGGTCTGCATACATCTCACCCTCCCCAAACCCCACTTGTGGAATTACACTGGTATGTTGTTATTGTTGTAATGTGCTGTCGGATATTTGCTCAAATGAGCTAAATAATATCACTTGAGAAGTTCATGGCATTACTCGACTCTTTGGTGAAATAGACATAATTCATGCTTCAAAGTTGATTGGATCTCTTTCTTCACAGAGTACATGTATGCATATACAAAGCAATCTTTAGTGCCTATCTGTATATATACTACTCCCTCAGATTTAATTATGTGAACCTATTTGACCAGCACAGAGCTTAATAAAGAGAGGAAGACTTAAAACTGATGATGTAAAACAAGTCATGGATATTTGAGTGGGTATAGATTATTTCATTATGTAAATTGAGAGTTTGAAGTTAAAATATTTTCAAATTTAGAAAGGGTTCATTCTTTTTAGAATGTACTAAAAAGGAAATAGATTCACATAAATTAAAATAGGTGGATTAGCTTAATTTTGCATTACCGAAGATCCTAGTCCCTTTCTTCGTGGTTGTAAACTGCAACTTGCATAACAAAATATTATTATCTAAGGGTGAGCGAATAAGTTGATAGATATGTGCATTCTTGACTTGAGGATGAAGGTCATATGTTGTTAGAGATGTTTCTTCGCTATGAAAGAAATTAGAGCTTGTGCGTGATTTGCAGAAAATGCAGTGGCTGCCATCAGGATATTGGCTCGGGCAACTATTTGGGATGTATGGGAACTTTCTTTCATCCAGAGTGCTTTCTTTGTCATGCCTGTGGTTTTCCAATAACTGAGTACGAGGTACAGTCTTGTCCTCGGTATTATCATTTCTTCCAATGTCCAAAGAAAATTATTAACCCTTGTTATTGCAAATCTTGTACAAGCTGAAAGCATTTGAAACAGTTCTCATGCTTAGCTCATTGGTTTTCTTTGTTGATTCAAGTTTTCTTTGTCAGGGAACAATTCATATCATAAGTCATGCTTTAAGGAATTGACTCATCCCAAATGTCAAGTGTGCCACCAATTTGTAAGGATATACTGCTTCTCTGTGTGATTTTGTTACTGGAAGATGCTCATTACAACCCAATTTTTCGTTCATGTTTTTTATTATTTCGCCATCAGTTTTAGGCCCCTCTAGTATGTTCAGATAGTAGGTAGCAATGATTTTTGTCCCCTCTTACGTCGTTGGTCCTCTATAGTTAAATTGTTTATTGTGTTTTTGCTGTTTTTGGAAAACAGCTTCAGTATTACTAATGTTTGAGCGGAAAGACAAAAGAAAATGCCCCCTCTATCATTTGTCAGTTACACATTTGGGATTGAATATCAAATGTAGAATTTCTGTGCTAACCATTGTCAAAAGTAGCATTGTTGCTGGTTAATATCTCTAATCATCATCTGCACTCATATTTTCAGATCCCGACAAACGGAGCTGGATTGATCGAGTATAGATGCCACCCATTCTGGTCCCAGAAATATTGTCCTTCCCACGAAAATGATGGCACCAAACGGTGCTGTAGTTGTGAACGTCTCGAGGTAAGTATTTCAGCTAATATGGAAGATTTTGGATAACCTCTCATTGGACTTGTATCGTTGTGGTTTATATTGCTTCTATCTTCTTGAAGTCACGTAATACAGGATATTTGTCACTTGGAGATGGTCGGAGCTTATGCCTAGAGTGCATGGAATCGGCCGTCACCGACAGTGGGGACTGCCAACAGCTTTACCATGACATTAGGGACTTTTATGAAGGCATGAATATGGCAATATATCAGCAAATTCCTATGCTTCTTGTTGAAAGACAAGCCCTAAATGAAGCCATTGTAGGGGAGAAACATGTATGAATGATCTCTACTGGTAGTATTCTCTTTCCTTCCGTGTTCTAACTTTTTTAGCTGAATTTTTTTTAGGGTTCCCATCATATGCCTGAAACCAGAGGTCTATGCCTATCAGAGGAGCAGACAGTCACCAGTGTAAGATCTTCTGTCACTTAAAATCATCCTTGCAACTCATGACCTTCTAGTGTAATGTCCTATACCTTCTATGACGGTTTTGTTTGAACAAATCCAGATACTCAAAAGGCGGAGAATGGGTGGTCGTGGACTAATAGGAATCAGAACACAGCCTCAGAAGCTAACTAGAAAATGTGAAGTTACAGCTATCCTAGTCTTATACGGGCTTCCTAGGTAACATCTCTTCTTTTGTAAATTTATTTCAATTTGTTTCTGCCGACTTCGTTGTCGAAAACAACAACATGTGGCATGTGATCTCTGCTCCTCCTCCCAGCCTCCCACCCTGAGCTCCTATTGGAAACGGAAGGAAGGTTATTGACACAAGGGATATGGATCATAAGAAAATAACTTTCATGGCATTCAGTATAATTTCTCTATTTAACATCTAATAAGGCAGCTATGCTCAGTATGGTGTAAAAAATGAATTCTTGTTCTGCCATTCCAGCCTACGCATACTCCTGACAAATGTAGAGCTTATAAGAGATGACTTAAGTTCTTTTACATGAGCACAATTGTTTTGTTATATGTGATTTGTGAAGTGAAGTTTGAAGCAGATGAACAAAATCATTTGCCTGTAGTTTTAGTGGATGGAGCTGACAAATTGTCCTTTGCCTACTCAATGGAAATCCTGGTTGTGACAAAGTTATACTAAATGGTGTACTTGCAGTCTTCCATATTATTACCTCGAATCCAAAGACATTATGGTAGCGCCACATATGCTTACCAATTTTTTCTATGTGCAGATTATTAACCGGTGCTATTCTTGCTCATGAGTTGATGCATGCCTGGTTACGTCTAAAAGGTAGTAATCAACCACTGTCTTTTTAAGTTTTAACTGCCTTTTGTGCGGTAGCTAGGATTCTGAAAACGTAGACAATCAAGGAAAGATATATTACTAGGTGCTTCATCATTTTTTATGATGCTTAATAGTACTATCTAATTTCTGTTTAAGCAAGAATAAAGTTGACTAGTTTTCATTGAAATTTATAGGGTTCCGTAATCTCAGCCCTGAGGTAGAGGAAGGAATCTGCCAAGTGCTCTCTCACGTGTGGCTTGAATCAGAGGTGATGCCTGGATCCAGAAATATGCTGTCTACATCCACTGCTTCATCCTCTTCGACATGGTCATACTCCAAGAAAGGTGGAAAGTCAGCTGCGGAGAATAGGTTGGGTGAGTTCTTCATGCACCAAATTACCCATGATGCTTCTCCAGCATATGGTGCAGGATTTAGAGCTGCTAATGCAGCCGTGAATAAGTATGGTTTGCGACGTACATTAGATCACATTCGATTAACAGGGAGTTTTCCTTTATGATGGAAAATCAAATATCATTGAGTTCTCCCTTGAGGACATGAGTTGATCATGCAAAGTTGGATTAACTCCCCCTATTTTTTTGGGGTCCCTTGGGGATACTGCTAAAGAACTTGAAATATCCTAGAAATTATAGACTAACATATTGAGCAATGAATGTTAACAAGAAGATGTATCTTATAATGGGGGCTGGTGCAGTTGGACTGCAAGAAAGATCAGTCCTGAAAGCTCCAGGATTGTTTTCTATGTCTCGGTCAAAAGGAGTCCAGGAATAACAATTCGAGAAATCAAGAGTTGGATCGGGCAACTTCAATCGAGAAAACCAGCTCAAATGCAGAAGAGAAACATTGAGAGGAAAAGAGTGTCTATATTGATCTAATATCTGTGTAATTTGATATGTGGAGTGCCTTTTTTACAACGCATTATACAAGAGGATTGAGACTGAGTATAGCTGATATAACCCCGATTACATTTAACAACCTTTCCACCAATTATCTCTAACAAGCTTTGTAACAGTAATTACTCCAGCAAAACATGTATCTCCAGCTCAGTTCAGCTCAGCATTCCATCTCAAAAATTGCATCAATACGATTTCATTGTCTCAACAATTGCATCATCTAATACCTAAATATTGCATATGAAATTGTGTTACGATTGTAATTTTTGGAGTAGTCCGCTGCAGAAGAGGAAACAAAATTGTGTTCGTTAGTTTCTCTCAGCTATTATTTCATGACACCTTTCCTACATGGTGAACTAAAAAAGCAAAACAACAATTGTGTCTGGTAAATTGTAAAGGCTTTTGTAGCAAAAATAAAAAGGTGGAAAGGAGATGCTACGAATTATGGGGAGATATAAGAATGAGATAAGCACTTCCCCCTAGCTAACTTGTGCCTCCCAGGGGAAAGATAGCTCGATATCCTTGCAGAAAACTCTAATGGCACATGCAGATTAATCCAAATTTTCCCAGGCTAATAATCGAAGGAATAACTATTCAATTAACATTAACAGAGATGTTCATAATTCAAACTCACTGAACAAAAATATATAAGCGTTGTTCAAGCTTAGTGACAAAATCAGTGGAAAAAGTACATCTCATCTCAGATGAGAAAGGGAATAATATTTCAATTGTAGCTCATGAGCAAGTCAAGGAATGGGAGGCAGATGAGGTGGAACAGCAGGAAAGCTCAACATCGGGCTATTGTGAACATGCACACGCACATATATGTATATTGTTCGAATAGATATAAGTTTGATACGCCACTTGGAAATTCGATCACAATGTAGAACTTAGAGAACTAGAATAGCATTTTCCCATAAGTGTAATGCAAAAGTTAATTTCTAAAATGGTCACTGAACTAATGCAAATGATCTAAAAAAAGTCACTTTCATTTGGTTTGACACAAAAATATCACTTAACTTATCCAAAGTACCTTTAAAAATCATTCTTCCAAGTTGTGCATTAAAGTTCACCTGAGAATGCTGATGTGACATTTTATTTTAGTTCTTTTTATTAAAAATGCTGATCGTATTGAATTAGTACGATCTTCAAGTAATCGATGTTTCATATTAACTGTTGCTTGATTTGTTATTTTAGCTTTTCATTGTTGTTTCCCTTTGAGTCATATAAAAATATGATAAAGACATAAATATACTTCATCCCTTGTTAAATATAATATAATTTTTCAAATCTAATAGTCTTGTGCTAAAATAATGAGAATTTTTATTTACGATTTTTTTTAAACAAATGGTTGCCTTTTAAAAAGATGGATTTTGGGTCGCGTAGTATGTGGTCTCATAAATAAATAAATTGAAGATTTTTTTTAATTTAAAATAGTTGTGTGGTCCACTTTTAATAAAAAAAAAACTAAAATAAAATGTCACATCAGCATTTTCAAGGAAACTTTAAACACAACTTGAGAAAATAACTTTTAAAGGTACTTTTAATAAGTTGAGTAATATTTTTATCTCAAACCAAAGGAAAGTGACTTTTTTAGATCATTTGCATTAGTTTAGTGACTATTTTAGAAATTAACTCTAAAAATCACATAATAAAAAGTATCCTATTCAAGAGTAACCATATTGTTATTTTTCAATTAGCCATATAATGACCTTATAAATGATATACTTCTGTGGCATTCAGAATTCCAGTGTAATCACTAATCAAGTGTTTGAATATTTCCATTAAATTCATTCATAAGCATCTGCTTATAAGATCTTTGGGTACTGGCTTTCATAAGCATCTGCTGAAATGAAGAAAATTCTAGAAAATAATAAAGATGCCTTTGAATACCTCGTTGGAATTCCTTTAGAGAAATTGACCTTTTGTTATGATGACGGGAAAAGGTGGGGTGTGTTGACAACAAATCTTTCAGAATCATTTAATGGGCTGTTGAAAAAAGCGCGTGGATTGCTGGTCACTGCTATGGTTAAGCTTTCATTAGAGCAAAGTATTGAACAGTACACCCGCAGGTCACAGGCGTCGTTACTCCTTCAAGAGCAGGGAAAAGTTTGGACCGAGAGGTCCAGAACAATGTGGAACAAGAATATTAAAAGTTCAAAAATGCATTTTATTTCTGATTTTGATTTAATCACAGGGGAATACACGGTTACATCAATGATGGTGGATGAAACAGGTGGAAATACACGGTTACATCAATTTACATACAAAGTTTCGATCTAAGCTAACGTTGTACACCATGGAGGCTGCTACTCCACTGTACCACTTACCATGCCATTTGTGCAAGAATTGTTAGCCCATCAGCCCACCACCTTAGCCCAATTCCCACATTTGGCATGTCCAAGTCTTGATCAATCCTAGCCATTTTGATCTAATGGCCCTTATCCTTTCACCCCTCAACTATATAATGCCCAAAAAAACATTTCATTCAACACCACACACTTAAGTCTCAATGACCTGGGGAGACTATGGCAAAATTTCTCCCTCCCCACCGGAAATCCCACGCCACCACTGCTCCACCGGATCCCCGCCGTTCTGCCGCCGCCGGCCACCACCTCCAGTGGCCGAAAAAATACAAAAAATATACCATTGGAAAGATTTCGAGCCCCCCATTCCATTTCTCAACTCAGATTCTCCAAATTCTTAGCCGTTTTTCGTAGATCGGGAGTCAAAGTTTCAGTCAACTCGAAATCCGGCGTACCTTCGACTTTTTCCGGTAAGTTTTAGCTTTCCCCTCTTCCTCTCACCCTCCTCTTTCACCTCCCATACCCCACTTCCCAAAATTCATTTTTTTTCTTTTCTTTTCTTTCCCATTTTGTCCCCTGTCCCGTTTCTGCTCTTCGTTTCCTTTCTTCTAATTTTCTTCTTCTCGTTTTGTCATGGTATTGGTTGCTGCAATTTGTTTGTTTTTGGGGGCTGATGGTGGCTGTGATGTTGACGTTTTGGAGTGGTGGTGATTTGTGTTGTTTGGATGTTGCTACTGTTTTGGTGAGCATTGAGATGAGAAGATGATGACGATGGTGAGGTGAGGGCTGTGACGGGATGAGGGGGGGGGGGCTGTTAGGTTTAGTTTGTTTGTGTGATATTAGCCCTTTGACGTTTGGGATTTGGTTGAAGCTGAAACTGCTTTGGTGTTACTACAATGGTGGCGTTTTGTTGAAGCTATAATAATGGTGAGAAGGTTCGGGGAGGTTGTGATGGTGACGATTCAACATAGCTGTGATGATGGCGTACGAACAGCAGTAAGGCAGTAAGGACTTAGCAAGGCAGCAACGCAGCTGTGGTGACGCTGTTTCAATGGCGAGGCGGCAGCTTTGCTTCGACTTCAATGATTTAAACGAAATTGTGAGCACTGTTTCTACCCTCTGTCTGGTTAGTTTAGGTGAGTGTCAATTGTAAAGTTAGCTTTGTTAGAATTTTCGATTGAAAAATTGAAAATTAGGTTTAATATCAATTTAGTATATGCCTACTTCACGTCGCTCAATGAGTTCGTAAAAGTTTGGAAATGTTTATGTTGTTTCAATACTTTCAAAGTGTAATTTGATTAGTATACCATTAATGGTGTTTGTTGTGATGTTTTGGTGGCTTAAGTGTAAAAGTTTACTTGCTCTTTTATAACATGAAATGAATTGAAGTTGTGTCCATTGAATTGAACATGAAAGCCATGGCTGATGCACTCTGTCTGCTATTTCTTATAACTTGGTTCAAGTAGTGTATGTACTACTAGTTTATATTTGGTGTGTTGAAATATTTCCAGTTAGCATAAGTTAGTGTTTCTTTTGCTTCAAGTTAATGTTCAACCATGGGATGAGTTTTGCTAGCTTAGATTTTTTGTTCCTTTCTTTTGGACTGAGTTTGGCTTGATTAGTCAAATTATGGATGATAAATTTGTAGTTTAGTTGGCCTTTAGCTAGAAGTTTGGACCCTGGGGATGGTCTTTGGTCAGCTTGTGGACTCTGGTTAATCTTTGGTTATTTTGCAAGTCTTAGTTTGTTTAGTTAATTTAGGAAGCACAGCTTAGTTAGAATCTGGTTGCATTTGGTTCAGTTTCAACTTAGTTTGGGGCTGATTTAGTTTGTCTAGTTTGGTCCTAGTCCTTTAGTTGCTAGAATGAGTAATGGGTGTTCTTTTAGAGGGCCCAACTTGTACATTATTTTCAGATTTTAGGGACAAATAGGGTGGCTGAAATAGTGAGAAAATAGTGCCAAAAAGCCTTAAAATGTGGGACTTGACAAGGGTACTCAAGTGGGGGATGGACTTGTACTTTTAGCCAACCAAACACCCCACCCTTTGATATACTTTTCATCCATAAATAGGAGTTTGAACTCCTCATTTAGACAAGAACAACCAGCTAACAACAAGCTGAAAATAGAGAGCAAAAACACTTGAAAAAAAAATAGTAAGTTTGAGAGTTAGATTTAGAACCAAAAGCCTTACATCTAAGGTCTTTTGGAGAATAAATCTTAAGGTTTTAAAGGTCGAATAAGGGTATAAGAAGGCTGTTTTAGCTGCTGATTTTTTTGGAAAAAGTTGTTGGACACTTCGGTTGTATTGTTGCTTTTCATCTCATTGGTTTGGATCTTTGCACACTAGGTAAACTTCCTTCACTGTGTATTTCTTTTGAGAAGACCTACTGTACTTATGTATCGAAATTTCTCAAGTATGTGTTATTGAAGTTGTTTTCTCATGTATGTCTATTAATATGGCTCTTTAATCTTATTGCAATTTTTAAGTTAAAGGAAAAAAAATGAGAAAATATAGTTAAATAATTATGTTCATATTTTTTTTTCACTCTTATTGCTAAGAGTAAATTAAGCATGAGAAAAGAAAGGAAAACTAAAAGTACTTTGTCTTTAATGGGTGTTATATATTTTTTTTGGTGAAAGTTGTGCAAAGCAGTTTCATTATGAAAGTTTTAATGTTAGATCTTGTAAATAAAAATGGTTTGGCTCGTGTGAACTTTGGATAAAAACTGAAGGGCAAGCAAGATTATGTCATGAATGCAAAACAACTTTAGGGATGACAAATATGAACGTTTCTGGTCAAAGGCTGAACATATTCATTTTTGCGAAGGTAGCAACCATTTGATAGAACAACCTAAAACAACACTTGAACATGAATAAATGAGTATATGTCGATCTTTTGTAATGTTGGTACGCTTTAATATGCCAATCTTTTGTAAAGTTGGCCTATTTTGACAAATTTAACGTTTTTATGTCTTAATAATTTAACAAAAACAACCATCCTCCTAATATAGAACATGTGACAACTTTTGAAAGTCCGTTCGCTAAAGTAGCTTATTTTTGCAAAATTAAATTAACCCAAAACATAAGTGAAAATGACGGCAGATTGTAAGTTTTATTTCTTTTAAAGGACAGTCCACATTATTGTCCCATTTTAACAAACAACCATTCCTTAAGTCAAATAAGCCATTGAGATAAAAACTTGTGGGCTGCTTTTATTTAATCAAACGACCATTATTTAGATAAACAGCCATATTTTGGTTTCCCTGTTGTTAAACTTTTAAACCAAATATTACTATTTAATATTTAATACGATTAGACAAATCAATAGGTACGATAAGACCTCCATTCGATTTAAGCATAACGATAAGTGTGATTTGTGGTCCGCTTATTACACGAGAAAAGTAAAATAAACCAACTCTAAATTAATTATTGTTTTGAAGTTAATTAAATTCTTTCAAATTCTCCAATCCTCCGTGAGGTTGGATAGGAATGACGCTTTAAGATTTTTTCTGTACCAAAGTACAAGTTCAAATTAACGGCACTAATATAACAACCATATTTAACAAATTAAAATTGCGACAATAAAGCAACTGTGCTCGGCACAGGACTCGAGGGTGCCTAATACCTTCCCGAGAGTCAACTGAGAACCTTACCCGAATCTCTAAACGCAGACCATTAGACGAGTCAGAGGTGTTTCCAAGGTACCTTTTGGTGACTTGGCACACCTTAAATTATGTCAAGTGGCGACTCCGAGTTTTCTCTAAAAAAAAATTTGTACCTTCTTGAACACCAGTCACAGCCTTTAAATAACTCGTCGCAGGATTTTTTAGGGCGTGACAGCTTGGCGACTCCGCTGGGGAAATTAGTGAAAACTAGAATCTCCGGCTTTGATAAATTGTCGCATGTTTTAATTTATTAAATATTTGGTTGTTATATTCTTGCCATTATCACGTGAAAAGTTGAATGTTACTGTTTTGATATTGTTGAACTGTATATAAATTGTCCTCCTCCGCAACCCTCTGAGTCTCTGAAACACACGCACACGTGCACTTACCAGATTGCTTGTGGCATCTGGGACTTCTTACTAAATTGCCCATGATTTAGGAGGAAGGCGTGACGGGGTTTTAGGCCGGACACACTGTCTTAGGATGGCCCTGATGCGCTTTCCGCCCGGTTTGTCTACCGGGTTTTTCAGCCAGTCTAGACACTGAGTCAGTTGTGTCACCTAGAGTTAAACCTTTAGGCCCGATTATTTGCATCATATTTGACTTAATGAGGTATGGTACAGCGGTATTGCACTAGTCAAGGCTAACCCCTTTATGTCAAGATGGGCCCGTGTCCCGAAAAGACACATTATTGGCATCTTATGTGTTGCATTTACTGTAGAAAGAGGGTTGCTATGCTGACCGATCACCGGGGGTGGGTGTTAAATTTTGAAAAGAGAGAGAGAGAGAGAGAGAGAGAGAGAGAGAGAGAGAGAGAGAGAGAGAGAGAGAGAGAGAGAGAGAGAGAGAGAAATGAAAAATGGGTTTAGTCTCGTGTCTCAAAATATCTTTAGTTGTCATTTTACGCCGTTATAATGGCGAATTTTTTTTCAAGAACTTCTAGAGTCTAATTTTGTGTCCGGGTTTGGTCTCAAGTATTAGAAAATAATTTGTCATAGTTTTGCACCGGTATAATGGCGAAATTTTGGGACTCTTTTATCTTTGAGTCTGTGTCCAAGTCAAGTCCATATTTTTGGAAAATAATTTATCGGGATTTTACGCCGTCATAATGGCCAATTTTGTAAATCAATTTTGCATCTAATTCGTGTAATATTTTGTGTCTTTGTGTCGTTATAATGGCCAAATTTTGTAAATACTCTAAGATTCATTTTCAAATCAAATCGAAGAGTTTTTTTCAAAAATCAAGTTTTTATGCTCGTCTTTGCATTGTCGTAATGTCCGATCTTGGAGTCACTTTTTAAATTTAAAAAAATGGTTTGATTCATAATCCGTTCTTAAGTTATGTTCGAATCTTCGGTTAAGTCTTGGTTTTTCTTTAAAAAAAAAAACAAAGAGATCAAAAATTGTTATTATTTATGGCCCGCTTTATTTTGTTTTGTCTAAGGTCAAGCGAGGGTACATGCGATAAATTATAATTACTTGAGTATTATTTTGCGTCGATCCTCGTGGAGTAATCTGACTCCGCTCAGATGTCGAGTCTCATTATTATCACCGTCTGGGTATACCCGCCCAATGTCGTGTCAGTTTGTATATATATTTTGACTCGTGCATCACGGCAAGCAGTTTATTGTTAGTCTGTCTCGTGTCGTTTGTCTAAATTATGTTTTGAGTCGGAAAAAGAGATTAAAAAAAAAATCATCATCCAAGTTTGTTCTTGTTCTAATTACGTGCCAGTTATAATTTTGTTCTGATTTTTCTCAAGGCACATAAGCAATCTTTGGGGGATACGGTCAGTACACGCGGCTTGCGCCGTGAACTATTTCGGGATGACGCATAACAACTTTAGGCTTGCAATTTGTGTCTCTTTTGTGCTAATCTGATTTGTTTGGCAATAGTTTTGGAGTTTGGAAGTTGCTACGGAATTTTGACATTATCTTGCGCCCGTACGCAATAGGATCAAAGGGACCTGTTACCATGTCGTTTGATAAAGGAAGTTCTGAGATCGGCGCCCATGAATTTCTGGTGCTGGAAAATAAGAGGTTGACTGAAGAGGTCAAAAATTTGAAACAACTGGTGGCTGACTTGTATATTGTCATTGCCACGGGAAAAACATCTCCTCCTATGCCAACCAATATTTTAGGGGCTGCTTCATTCTCTGCACATCAGGCACGTGGCTCACCTACTAAATTTGAGGACCCACAGTATTCTCCCGACTTTCCTTACTACCAGAATGATACAAGTGATGGGGGATCGTCTAAAATGCATCCTTGGGCACCACATCCATCTCAAATGGGGCATACTTCGCCCCGAGCCTCTGTTCCACCATTCACGGGTCCTATTAGGAGGGAGAATCTTGGGAGGAAAGATGAAAGGGAGCGATGTCAAGGAAGCCAAAATGAGGAAGAGTACAAACAACCCCACTCATACCCCCTGGCACAACAAAGGCATAATCCGGAACGCCACCCTAAAAAAATTTTAAAATATTCCAATACTCCACTTTATACAGAGCGTGCATATGTTCCAGTACCTTTGCATTCACAATGGCGCGCAGCAAGCCCACAGCCCACAAATAATGCTCCACAAAACTATTTCCACGCTTCTCCAAACCCCACTCACCGATCAAAGAAAGCCTTCCGCCCTTGTCCATATCACAAGATGTTACGAATGCAGAAAAAGAAGGAGCTCACGCCAATTGGGGAATCTTACTCCGGCATTTTTCGGAAACTGCAAAATGTGGGTATGTTGAAGCCAATTGCCGGAAATGCGCATCCAAGGGCAAAGGTAGACCGTACTCGTCAATGTGCTTATCACTCGGGCACACTAGGACATGACACGAATTATTGTCGTCATCTCAAGAAGGCGATCCAAGCTCTGATAGATAATGGTCAGATTCAAGTTGAGGGCTTAGATACAACAAATATCAACCAGAACACATTGCCTGTCTGTGATGATGTGCACATGGTGGGTATGGTATGTGGAGAAGATTTGAGAGCTGAATCTGCAATGCCGATAGTACCTGTTGGTGATGTGTCAATTGGGACTAACCAAATGCTTGTGACAGTAAACTGTGTTCCTGAAATAGTGTTTGGGGTAGTAGACAGAGTAAATGGTGAAGAAATGAAGAAGACGAATATGTCTCTCGAGAAGCCAATTCCATATCTTACCCAGTCATTCATCAATCCCAAAGAGGTGAAGTCTATGCTGATGGGAGTTTGAGAAAATGAGGAAAAGCAGAAGATGTTGCCAGACTCAGAGAATTTCTTTGGTATCAGTATGGTACATATTGGTGAAAGGCTCAACAATGCCTAACATAGGAAAACTAGCCCTGACTTGCAATTGAGTGGCTAAGAAATGTTGTAGCTTGTTTTGCTAATCTTTCTGTGTACTTGGTTATTTAAGGGTTGTAATCCAAGTACATTATTTTGCTTGTTTTGATGTTCAAACCATCCTATCTTTAATTCAATGAAAAGCGGGATCCTTTTCTCGTCTCAACATTACTTCTCTTATTTTCTTTCTTGGTCTTGTTTTCTTAGTATTCTGTTTTATGTTTTGTCGGCCTTAATACCATGACATGCGTGCGGAATTTATGTCTTGATCTAAACACATGCTCTGACATTGTGAGCTATCTGAGTAGTAAAAAAGGATAAAAGAGGGAGTGAAATAAATTGGGAATTAATCAGAAGTCATCCAATATGGGAGATCGGTGAGAAGTTCAAAATCGTGCCCGGTCGCTTCGACCGAATTTGAAATACCAGTTTTGAGAACCATCGTTGAAGTAGAAGTCGGGGACAACGTGTGGATTAATCCAGGTCAATTGATTGAATCATCATTTGTGCGAGGCATTCTCTGGTCGGGATGACGAACAGCTTTTATTTTTCTACCCAAACACTATATCTTTTGTCAGTCCTTTTGAGCTTTGTTCTGTGTTTTCTTTGGCCTACCCTCCCTTGGAATCAATTTGATATGATTAGAAAGAAAGAAGGAAAAAAAAAAAGGGAAACAAAAACAACAAAAATCTACCTAGTGGTAGAGCTACGTCTGACCTGATTCCTCTCAAAAGGATACGTAGACAACCATTCGGGTGCGGTCATAACGGGGAAAAGTTCATTTTTTCCCTGTTCCTCGTTGACGCAAAAGCTTGTCTCCAAGTTTGCGGTCAATGTCAAAAAAATCAAATCCCCAATGTATGGCTAAACTGGGGCAGAAGTTTGTTTTTATTTTATTTAAATAAAATAAAATAAAAAAAAACTTCTATTTTTGTACCATCTATTCATATGTTTCGTAAGATATCAGTCTCGAAATCGAATACGAAACTTAAAGTGCCCCAGTTTAGGAGAAGTTGGTTCTGAAAAAAAAAAACATGAAAAAAAAAAGAAAGGGAGAAATTCAACATCCCTTTTATGGTTGTGTTCATCTCAGGGAATAATCTCAATATCCCCTATGTTTTCATATCAGAAAATTCAAAAGATAATTCCTCGGTTTTCAATAAATTGAAGCCTCAGTTAGTTATTATTTTAAAAGAAATGATTCCAAGGGTTGTAATATTTACCAAGTCGTTTCATGAGATGCTTTCACACCGCTTTTCAAACCAAAAAAAAAAAAAAAAAAAGGGAATCCCCAATTTGCCTAAACTGGGGAAAAAGTTTGGTTTATTTTTCAAAAGCGGTGATTTCAAGTCGTGTAATGCTCATTCTAGTCGTATCATGAGATATTTTTGAACTTTTATGCTGAATCCTTTTCTTTATAGCCTAACCAAATCCAACATTACAGTCCAAATAAAGACCCTTCTGACCGATCATTGAGAATGTCAAGCCGAGTGAGGTGTCAAGGGATAATTTTCACACTGTAAAGTTGCATTTCTTATGAGTCAACAATCACATTTAGAAGCTGAGGGAACCCGGGTCATTAAAGGAGAAATTATCTGAAGAATAAAGATAAATGGCGAAAATTGAAGAAAGAAAGAAAAGATGGGGTCGATCAGCAAGGAAAGATAGGAGATCGATGAGGAAACAACGAAAAAATGACAAAAAAAAAAATGAAAAATGAAGTCTTGTCGGTGAAAACCTGAAAAGGCGCTGCAAGACAATAGTGAGTTAAAAGAACAAAGAGAGAGGCTAGTCGGTGAAAACCCGAAAGGGCACTACTAGTCGAATGAGGGTCGTTAGATTAGCCATCAAACAAAATTTGAAGAATGGGAGCAAAATCAGGGATAGATCGTGTGAACGGATGAAGAGTTGATTCCAAAATACATGTCATTTTTAATAAGGTCGTTATTTCACCTCCGGATAAGTTCTTCTTTTTCTGGAGACATCTTTCATTCAATGTCTCCTCTTGAAAATTTTTCATTTTATTTTCTTCTCATTTCTTTTCGAGCAATAGAAAGCTTTGCAAAGCTCATTTACAAGTTTCATAGTCGTACTAGAGCAAGTCAGGACCAACCTAGATAATTGGAGTCCAATGTTGTACATGGGTATAAAGAATGACGGTCCAAAGAATGTACCATGAAAGAGATCGTCCAAGAAATAAGCAGATTCAAGATGCAGCTTCCAGTCTTAAAGTCAAATCCGTACAACTATAAGCGGACATTTCATTTTCAAGTCAAAACCTGCCTGAGCAGCAATTTCAAGTTTCAGAAGTTTCAAATTTCAAGTCAAAGCCAGCCCAAGCGGCAATTTCAAGAGCAACAGTTTCAACCTTCATGTCAGAAGCAACCTTTACAAGAAAATTCATTTCAAGAAGCCGAGGCACCCACCTGGAGAATGAGGGAGTAGTTTTTAGAAAGTCGAGGCGCCCACCTGGAGAATGAGGGAGTAGTTTAGAGAAAGTCGAGGCACCACCTGGAGAATGAGGGAGTAATTTGGAGAAGTCGAGGCACCCACCTGGAGAATGAGGGAGTAGTTTAGAGAAAATCGAGGCACCCACCTGGAGAATGAGGGAGTAGTTTAGAGAAAGTCGAGCCACCCACCTGGAGAATGAGGGAGTAGTTTTTAGAAAGTCGAGGCGCCCACCTGGAGAATGAAGGAGTAGTTAGAGAAAGTCGAGGCACCCACCTGGAGAATGAGGGAGTAATTTGGAGAAGTCGAGGCACCCACCTGGAGAATGAGGGAGTAGTTTAGAGAAAGTCGAGGCGCCCACCTGGAGAATGAGGGAGTAGTTTAGAGAAAGTCGAGGCGCCCACCTGGAGAATGATGGAGTAGTTTAGAGGAAGTCGAGGCACCCACTTGGAGAATGAGGGAGTAGTTTAGAGGAAGTCGAGGAACCCACCTGGGGAATGAGGGAGTAGTTTCGAGAAAGTCGAGGCACCCACCTGGGGAATGAGGGAGTAGTTTCGAGAAAGTCGAGGCACCCACCTGGGGAATGAGGGAGTAGTTTGGAGAAGTCGAGGCACCCACCTGGAGAATGAGGGAGTAGTTTGGAGAAAGTCGAGGCACCCACCTGCAGAATGAGGGAGTAGTTTAGAGAAAGTCGAGGCACCCACCTGGAGAATGAGGGAGTAGTTTAGAGGAAGTCGAGGCACCCACCTGGAGAATGAGGGAGTAGTTTAGAGAAAGTCGAGACACCAACCTGGAGAATGAGGGAGTAGTTTGGAGAAGTCGAAGCAACCACCTGAAGAACGAGGGAATACATTTGAAGAAGGCTAGGCGCCCACCTAGAGAACGAGGAAATTCATTTCTGTAAAGAGGGAAGACCCACCCGAACCAAAATCGGTGGTTTTTATTTTCTGCAAGAGGAAGACCCACCTGAACCAAGAACGGTGGTTTCATTTTTCAAAAAATGAGGGGAGCAGGAACCAAGAAGCTCATCTCGGGAAGCATGAAGACTTAGAGTAGGAATTGTAACTTTACATTTTCAATATTGTACTTTTATTTTCTCTGTAAAGCAATGACCGCCAATCAGCAAGCAACCAGTGACCAGCAGCAACAGCCCTTGTGTGCCTAAGAGTGTCTAGTATCAGCCCCAAGTGTGTCTAGAAGAGTCTCTAGTTTGTCGTAGTAGTCTAGAGTGCCTAGAGTCATCTTAGTAGTCTAGAGTGTCTAGTGTTGTCTTAGTGAGTCTAGAAGAGTCTAATGTCTGTTTGAATGCGGTAGTCCCAGCTACCGCACGTAAGGAACTACACTGACCTGATTCCTTTAGTCCAGGGATATGTAGGTAACCTTGTTCTCGGTTAGAACCGAAATTCAAGGTACGGTCACCATTTTGAAAAGCATGCTCTCGACTAGAACCGAAAAGCCAAAATTAGTTGTCGATTACTTCTTTGTCCGAAAAACTCTTCGTGTTCCCGAACAAAGAGGGGCAGCTGTAATCACCTAATTTTGGCACCAAAATTCATAAAAATGCTCAAAATAGTTGTATTAGATTCTTAGGACATTTCGTCAACTTTTTCTGGATTTCTAGTGTTTGTTCTAACTAAATTTGTCATTAATTAGGAAGTAAAATGTGAAAATTAACAAAAAAAATTATTATTACATGCGTAATTGTAATTCTATGATTAATTGTAATATTAGTGTAGATTATGTGATTTTATGTTGTTTAATTTAGTATGTAGTGCCTTTCAAATGGCCATTTGTGCAAGAAATTGTTAGCCCATCAGCCCACCACCTTAGCCCAATTCCCACATTTGGCCCGTCCAAGTCTTGATCAATCCTAGCCATTTTGATCTAATGGCCCTTATCCTTTCACCCCTCAACTATATAATGCCCAAAAAATCATTTCATTCTACACCACACACTTAAGTCTCAATGACTTGGGGAGACTATGGCAAAATTTCTCCCTCCCCACCAGAAATCCCACGCCACCACTGCTCCACCGGATCCCCGCCGTTCTGCCGCCGCCGGCCACCACCTCCGGTGTCCGGAAAAATACAAAAAATATACCATTGGAAAGATTTTGACCCCCCCATTCAATTTCTCAACTCGAATTCTCCAAATTCTTAGCCGTTTTTCGTAGATCGGGAGTCAAAGTTTCGGTCAACTCAAAATTCGGCGTACCTTCGACTTTTTCCGGTAAGTTTTAGCTTTTCCCTCTTCCTCTCACCCTCCTCTTTCACCTCCCATACCCCACTTCCCAAAATTCATTTTTTTTCTTTTCTTTCCCATTTTGTCCCCTGTCCCGTTTCTGCTCTTCGTTTCCTTTCTTCTAATTTTCTTCTTTTCGTTTTGTCATGGTATTGGTTGCTGCAATTTGTTTGTTTTTGGGGGCTGATGGTGGCTGTGATGTTGACGTTTTGGAGTGGTGGTGATTTGTGTTGTTTGGATGTTGCTACTGTTTTGGTGAGCATTGAGATGAGAAGATGATGACAATGGTGAGGTGAGGGCAGTGACGGGATGGGGGGGGGGGGGAGGGGGCTGTTAGGTTTAGTTTGTTTGTGTGATATTAGCCCTTTGACGTTTGGGATTTGGTTGAAGCTGAAACTGCTTTGGTGTTACTACAATGGTGGCGTTTTGTTGAAGCTATAATAATGGTGAGAAGGTTCGGGGAGGTTGTGATGGTGACGATTCAACATAGCTGTGATGATGGCGTACGAACAGCAGTAAGGCAGTAAGGACTTAGCAAGGCAGCAACGCAGCCGTGGTGACGCTGTTTCAATGGTGAGGCGGCAGCTTTGCTTCGGCTTCAATGATTTAAACGAAATTGTGAGCACTGTTTCTACCCTCTGTCTGGTTAGTTTAGGTGAGTGTCAATTGTAAAGTTAGCTTTGTTAGAATGTTCGATTGAAAAATTGAAAATCAGGTTTAATATCAATTTAGTATATGCCTACTTCATGTCGCTCAATGAGTTCGTAAAAGTTTGGAAATGTTTATGTTGTTTCAATACTTTCAAAGTGTAATTTGATTAGTATACCATTAATGGTGTTTGTTGTGATGTTTTGGTGGCTTAAGTGTAAAAGTTTACTTGATCTTTTATAACATGAAATGAATTAAAGCTGTTGTCCATTGAATTGAACATGAAAGCCATGGCTGATGCACTCTGTCTGCTCTTTCTTATAACTTGGTTCAAGTAGTGTATGTACTACTAGTTTATATTTGGTGTGTTGAAATGTTTCCAGTTAGCATAAGTTAGTGTTTCTTTTGCTTCAAGTTAATGTTCAACCATGGGATGAGTTTTGCTAGCTTAGATTTTTTGTTCCTTTCTTTTGGACTGAGTTTGGCTTGATTAGTCAATTTATGGATGATAAATTTGTAGTTTAGTTGGCCTTTAGCTAGAAGTTCGGACCATGGGGATGGTCTTTGGTCAGCTTGTGGACTCTGGTTAATCTTTGGTTATTTTGCAAGTCTTAGTTTGTTTAGTTAATTTAAGAAGCACAACTTAGTTAGAATCTGGTTGCATTTGGTTCAGTTTCAACTTAGTTTGGGGCTGATTTAGTTTGTCTAGTTTGGTCCTAGTCCTTTAGTTGCTAGAATGAGTAATGGGTGTTCTTTTTAGAGGGCCCAACTTGTACATTATTTTCAGATTTTAGGGACAAATAGGGTGGCTAAAATAGTGAGAAAATAGTGCCAAAAAGCCTTAAAATGTGGGACTTGACAAGGGTACTCAAGTGGGGGATGAACTTGTACTTTTAGCCAACCAAACACCCCACCCTTTGATATACGTTTCATCCATAAATAGGAGTTTGAACTTCTCATTTAGACAAGAACAACCAGCTAACAACAAGCTGAAAATAGAGAGCAAAAACACTTGAAAAAAAAATAGTAAGTTCGAGAGTTAGATTTAGAACCAAAAGCCTTACATCTAAGGTCTTTTGGAGAATAAATCTTAAGGTTTTAAAGGTCGAATAAGGGTATAAGAAGGCTGTTTTAGCTGCTGATTTTTTTGGAAAAAGTTGTTGGACACTTCGGTTGTATTGTTGCTTTTCATCTCATTGGTTTGGATCTTTGCACACTAGGTAAACTTCCTTCACTGTGTATTTCTTTTGAGAAGGCCTACTGTACTTATGTATCGAAATTTCTCAAGTATGTGTTATTGAAGTTGTTTTCTCATGTATGTCTATTAATATGGCTCTTTAATCTTATTGCAATTTTTAAGTTAAAGGAAAAAAAATGAGAAAATATAGTTAAATAATTATGTTCATATTTGTTTTTCACCCTTATTGCTAAGAGTAAATTAAGCATGAGAAAAGAAAGGAAAACTAAAAGTACTTTGTCTTTAATGGGTGTTATATATTTTTTTTTGGTGAAAGTTGTGCAAAGCAGTTTCATTATGAAAGTTTTAATGTTAGATCTTGTAAATAAAAATGGTTTGGCTCGTGTGAACTTTGGATAAAAACTGAAGGGCAAGCAAGATTATGTCATGAATGCAAAACAACTTTAGGGATGGCAAATATGAACGTTTCTGGTCAAAGGCTGAACACATTCATTTTTGCGAAGGTAGCAACCATTTGATAGAACAACCTAAAACAACACTTGAACATGAATAAATGAGTATATGTCGATCTTTTGTAATGTTGGTACGCTTTAATATGCCAATCTTTTGTAAAGTTGGCATATTTTGACAAATTTAACGTTTTTATGTCTTAATAATTTAACAAAAACAACCATCCTCCTAATATAGAACATGTGACAACTTTTGAAAGTCCGTTCGCTAAAGTAGCTTATTTTTGCAAAATTAAATTAACCCAAAACATAAGTGAAAATGACGGCAGATTGTAAGTTTTATTTCATTTAAAGGACAGTCCACATTATTGTCCCATTTTAACAAACAGCCATTCCTTAAGACAAATAAGTCATTGAGATAAAACTTGTGGGCTGCTTTTATTTAATAAAACGGCCATTATTTAGATAAACAACCATATTTTGGTTTCTCTGTTGTTAAACTTTTAAACCAAATGTTACTATTTAATATTTAATACGATTAGGCAAATCAATAGGTACGATAAGACCTCCATTCGATTTAAGCATAACGATAAGTGTGATTTGTGGTCCGCTTATTACACGAGAAAAGTAAAATAAACCAACTCTAAATTAATTATTTTTTTTGAAGTTAATTAAATTCTTTCAAATTCGTCCAGTCCTCCGTGAGGTTGGATAGGAATGACGCTTTAAGATTTTTTCTGCATCAAAGTACAAGTTCAAATTAACGGCACTAATATAACAACCATATTTAACAAATTAAAATTGCGACAATAAAGCAACTGTGTTCGGCACAGGACTCGAGGGTGCCTAATACCTTCCCGAGAGTCAACTGAGAACCTTACCCGAATCTTTAAACGCAGACCATTAGACGAGTCAAAGGTGTTTTCAAGGTACCTTTTGGTGACTTGACACACCTTAAACTATGTCAAGTGGCGACTCCGAGTTTTCTCTAAAAAAAAAAAATTTGTACCTTCTTGAACACCAGTCACAGCCTTTAAATAACTCGTCGCAGGATTTTTTAGGGCGTGACACTTCTCACGTTTTATCAATGCCTCGTTTCGGACGAATTTCAATTCTACCTTTTAAAACATAATATTTTTTGCTTTAATTACTAAACACCCCAGTAATATGACTATGTTTCAAATGTATGTACCCCTCATATTAAGAAAACTGAACACTTATGCTCCCTATACTATGGAATCCTACACTTATATAAATAAATAAATATCTTAAATAAACTAAAATTACAAAATAATGAGTCTTTAAGCATCCATATTCTGAGTTTAATAGAAAAGATAAGTATTTTCATTAACAAACCTTATTCAAGATTTTGATTGTGTTTTCAAAAATGTATTTTTCGAAACTCATAAATAGAAGATTCTATTATCCTTTTTTAATTAAAGACGTGAACAAAGATTTTCACGCCTTTGATTAAAAAAATAGTAAAAATTATTTATTTATAGTCTTAATTATCTTTTGATAATTACTTAGTTATGGATAAACCTCATAGGGGGTGTAAGTGTCGGATTTCCTAGTACGGGGGTGTAAGTGTTTTGACTTTTTATACAAGGATGTAATTTATAACCGGAATTAAGAAGCAAGGTAACTAATTTGGGACAAAATGTCACCTAAAGAAGCTAAAATATCGGAGGGGATATTTTTGCCAAATCAGATGCAAACACGGTCAACGTCCCTATTGATGATGCATACTTGTGATCATGATGAATTGAGTACGGCAGCTTAAAGGAAAAAAAAAGGAAGATAAGAAGAGAAACTCTTAGTGGTCGTTTGGTTTGGGAAGATAAATGATTTGGATTTCAAAATTAAATTCGAAATTAATTTATCTAATATTTGGTTGGACAACTAAGGTGGAATATTCTAGAAATGGAACTATAACTCAGAGAATATTAATCCTTCATAATATATGAAATTATAATCCCAAATATCTTACTCTCCAACCAAAACAAACGATCCTTAAGGTTAAAGAAAAAGCAAGTTGCAGATAAGTGTACTATATTCAGCACAAAAACCTGTGGATAATAGTGACGTCCTTATTGTGCTTTCAAAAGTTTACTGAGAATAGTATGCTTACTAATTGGAGGATGTGGTATTTGATATTTACTGGCTAATTAATTTAAATCTGTCCACATGAGACCCATTAAAGAGCCAAAGAGGGAAACACGACATTGTTAGTGGTAGAATCTTGGGATATCATAAAAAAGAAAAAAGAATAAATACCATATATGCACAGTATCATCAATTCTCGTACAAATAGCCATAGCATGTGAGAAGCTAATTTTAAGTAGGAGCACAGAAACTCACTAGTGTTGTGAGCTTAATTTATACACTAGCATCCATTTCGTCATGCCAAGAGGAAGGGACACGCTAGAAGTTGGTGGAGTGATAGGGGATGTTTTGGATCCATTCACAAGGTCAATTAACCTGAGAGTGCTGTACCAAAGTAGAGATGTTATCAACGGTTGTGGCCTGAAGCCTTCTCAAGTTACCAACCAACCTAGGGTTGAGATTGGAGGGAATGGTCTCACCACCTTTTACACTCTGGTAAACTACACATATACTACACTCTCCATCATTTTTTCTCCTTTCAAATTTTGCTTTAGTCATTCGGTGTTCGAATTTTACAGTAAGAAGTTCTACATTCGTAGGTTCAAACTAACATGAAATCCATGATTAAGGTTGGAGATCTCAACTAAGAGCGGAGGATCTAGAATTTAAATTTGAGAGATTGATGTTTAAAGTTATTATACTTTTGAAATTTTCTAAGTTAATTTTTAAAATATTAGTGACTTTCATATTATGTGTGTGTCTATACTGCATGTGGAAAATGGTTGATTCAACTGTTGATTGTATGATCCATACGCCATGATCCCACCATCTCAAAGACATCATTTGGTCGTCTATATATACTCCCCATCATTGTCTCTTTCACACCAGCTGTAGATTTGATAAATAAAAATCAAGGTTTTATCTTTTTTGTTTTTTTTTTCTTTTCTAATTTTAATTTCCTTAGCAAGCTTGGATTGTTCTTCAAGTCGTTTGTGATTATTCTTGCTCTTTTTCGTGAAGGTTATGGTGGATCCTGACGCTCCAAGCCCGAGCAGCCCAAACTTACGGGAGTATTTACATTGGTCAGTCAAATTATTACACGATAAGATTACTTAAAAATGCTCCGTCCGTTTTGGAGTATGTGAACTTTTTCATTTTTTGAGAGTCAAACTGCACCAATTTTGATCAATATTTTAAGATGTATTTTTTTATCATATTGATATGAAAAGAGTTGCAATTTATTCGTATAGTTCTTGAATATATACATATTTATTTTAAAATACTAAATTAATTTTATTTAATTTAGCTCTAAAGATTAATTGTATGACTCTGGAAAAGTGCAAAAGTGGGTTTCCTCTGGGCTTTTTCTAACTTTTTATTTAGTTTTCACTTGATCTTCTTTTTTTACATTCATTTGCCGAACTTTTTTTCTAATAGCTAGTATATGAAATGATGTTACTTCACATTTTTATTTTGTACACACACATAATTATTCAAATTATTTATTTAACATGTACTCTGATTTACTTTCGTAGGTTGGTCACAGATATCCCAGCAACCACAGGAGTAAACTTTGGTAATTACTCCATATTAGTACAAATTATGCTAGGCAGCACCAATAATGCATGTAAGTATTTACCTGTTTGTTTTAACTTGATGATTGTTTATTGTATTCTAGGGAATGAAGTTGTATGCTATGAGAGCCCAAGGCCTTCAATGGGAATACATCGCATTGTTTTCTCGCTATTTCGTCAATTGGGAAGAGAAACTGTTTATGCTCCAGGTTGGCGTCAGAATTTCAATTCAAGGGACTTTGCAGAGCTCTACAATCTTGGCTTACCTGTTGCTGCTGTTTACTTCAATTGCCAAAGGGAAAATGGTACCGGTGGTCGCCGAGGATAATTTAACAGGAGCAATCTCAATTATCATACCTAGCGATCAGCCCCTGGAAGTATCTCGCTACAAGCATTGAACACTGCTCAAAAAATAAATTCTGCTCTACAATATGTAATAAAATTAGCCGCTAAGCTATAAGTTTGGTAGTATTTTGCTTTAAGAAAAATGTCGATCAATGCTGCTACGAGGTGCCATGAAAATATTATTACAAAAATAATGTTTTAGTTGTCTCATTAATAAAATATATATGTATATATATATAAAGAATCAGGCTTGCGTGTTGAGGTGACTAAATAAATCAAGTATGCTCCATTTTAGATTTGTTGATCTCACAACTCAATATGATTTGAGAACAAACAGAGGCCCTAAGTTCAAGTCTCATTGCCATCCGGAAAAAAAAAAAAAAACAAAAAACTAAACTTCACGTGGTAGGCCCATAAAACATGAATCAGGGGTGCACGTGAAGAGTCCTATTGAAGAGACAAAATAATTAAGTGTACTCTTATCGAACAACCTAATCATTTAGATGAGATAGCTACATACTTCAACAAGTCTCCTACGTACCTTTGCTTAGAGACTGGACAGTAGGAGAAACCTTTGAAAGAAAGTTTAACATGACAAGATGTGGTCTATACGATAGAGACAGCATTTATTATGTTTGTAGATTAATTAAGTTACTGAGGAGGGGTAGTAAATTTTTAGGGCATCAATATACTAAAAACAGAGTTTGCAAAGTTCAAAGTATAGCCGCTTGAACTCAAGAACAACACCCGGAGCTGTCACGGTCTAACTTTCAAATTAGCACTCCATGCAGTACTTGACGGTTTGTCTACAAAGTAGCAAACTCAAGTAAGCCTTTAATTAGACAAGATTGCTATGAGAATGCTTTGTAATGGAAAGACAAGAGAGATTGCTAAAGGAAGATTTTATTCACTCAAACTTGAAAGCTTTTTCTAGATACATTTACAAATGAATGCCCCCTCTATTTATACTAATCATCTAGGGGCTAACATGCAAATAATAATTATTTATAAGTCCCTAGTATTTACACATAAGGACCTACTCTAGAGAATTTTATGGAACTAAAATCTTCCAAGCCCTTCCTTGCAATTCTAAGAGGTTCTAAGTTGTTCTATGAGAACTACGCAAACAATTCTAGAGTATTCTACTCCCTTTGGCTTAGTTGGCGTCATTCGTACGCCATGTCGCGCCCATGGGCGTGAGGACTTGGTGAGGGTGTCACACTCTCCCTCCCTGATGTTGCGACGACCGAGGCGCAATGTTGCTGAATACACTCGTGGCACTTGTCCTTGAGTTGCCACAAGTCTTGATATAGCTCCCACGTAGCCTCCTTCGGAGATTGTCCCTTCCAATGCACAAGGAATATGGCTGTCAGCTTTTGACCCTTCTTGCCTCTCGTCTCATAGTCAATGATGGCTTCAATCTCACGATTTTGTGAGGCAGTGACGGTAATAGGTGCATGAGTTGTCTGGCCCCGACTCGGGTCTTCCCTGTCTTCATGGTACGGCTTCAACACACTAGCATGGAAGACTGGATGAATCTTCAAGTGGGTAGGCAAGTTTAACTTATAAGAAACCTTGCCCACCTTAGCAATGATCTCGAACAGCCCTTCGTACTTGTGCACTAAGTTTGGATGCATGCCTCGTAGTGTTTTGAACTGTCTCGGGTTAAACTTGACTAAGACCATTTCATCAAGTAAACTGTCTCGGCTTAAACTTGACTAAGACCATGTCCCCAACTTGATACTCCATGGGACGCCTCTTACGGTCGGCAAACTTCTTCATTTTCCGTGGCGCCTTGTCCAAATAAGACTTAGCGGTGTCAAGCTGTTCTCCAAAGCCATTCGCCATGTGATATGCTCCCAAACTCTTGCCCTCGAACGCAGCCGGTAAAAAATGAGAAGTTTGAGGCTGTTGTCTTGTGGCTAGCTCGAACGGTGTCTTCCTTGTGGACTCGCTCCGCTGCAGGTTATATGAGAATTGGGCTAGATCTAAGAGCCTTGCCCAATCCTTTTGACGTGCGCTCACAAAGTGTCTCAAGTAGAACTCAAGTAGCGCGTTCACCCGCTCCATTTGGCCATCAGTCTGTGGGTGAAAACTGGTGGAGAAATGCAACTTCGTGCCAAGCATCTCGAACAACTCCTTCTAAACGTTCCCACTAAAGTGAGGGTCTCGGTCACTAATGATATACCTCGGCAAGCCCCAATACTTCACAATATTCTTAAAGAATAACTTGGCGGCTTCCTTAGCAGTACAACTAGCTGAGGCGGGCATGAAGGTAGCATACTTAGAGAATCTGTCCACCACGAGCATAATAGTACCATATCCGTCGGACTTCGGCAAGCAAGTGATGAAGTCTATGGTGACACTCTCCTACGGACGCTCCGCAACAGGTAGTGGCTCTAATAGTCCTCCGGGTGACCGCTGCTCCACCTTGTCTTGTTGGCATACTAGACAAGTCTGTACATATGCCTCAATGTTATCTCTCATGTGTGGCCAATAATACACTGATTCAACCAAGGCCCTTGTGCAGCGTTGGTCTGGGTGACCGGCCCACAATGTGTCATGGCTCTCCTTCACAATGCGCCGCCTAAGGTTTTCATACTTAGGCGCATAGACCCTCCTTCCTGTGGTAAGCAGTAAGCCATCTTCAACTCAAAAGAGCCTCGTCTTGCCCTGAGTGGCTAGCTCCAAAAGCTGCTTAGCGACAGGATCATGCTGCATACCCTCCTTTATGGCATCTCAGATAGCAAAGCTTGCTGAAGTGATAGCAGCAAGTTCAGCTTTGCGACGTAAGGCATCGGCCACAACATTTCCTTTGTCGGACTTGTACTCAAGCACATAATCAAACTCGGCCAAGAAATCTTGCCATCTAGCTTGCTTCGGTGTGAGCTTCTTATGGGATTGGAAGTAGCTAGTAGCCTCATTATCGGTCCTGACCATGAACTTTGATCCAAGCAAGTAATGGCGTCAAGTGCAGAGGCAATGCACAATGTCCGTCATCTCCTTTTCTTGCACAGTGTAGCGCCGCTCCGTCTCGTTCAGCTTGCGGCTGTCAAAGGCTATGGGGTGTTTGTCTTGCATCAACACACCCCCAATAGCAAAGTTGGACGCATCCGTATGCACCTCGAACATCTTGGTGAAGTCGGGCAATGCTAGAACTGGCTCCTCCATCACAGCTCTCTTAAGACCTTCAAACGCCTTCTGACATAGCTTCGACCAAACATACGGCTTGTTCTTCTTTAGTAGCTCCGTCAAGGGTGCGGCTTTAGTAGAGTGTCCACCTATGAAGCATCGATAGTAGTTGACTAGACCAAGGAAATATCTCAACTCCGTCATCTTGGTCGGCGGCTCCCATTCTTGTATGGCACGGACTTTGGCCTCGTCCATCCGCAACTCTCCATTGCTAATGACATGCCCCAAGAAGTGCACCTTTGATTGAGCAAAGTCGCACTTCTCCCTCTTGATGTATAGCTCGTTCTCCCGCAAGACTTAAAAAAACTATCCTCAAATGCTCCACGTGCTCCTCCAAAGTATGGCTATAGATGACTATGTCGTCCAAGTATACTACCACGAATTGATCAAGGTAGGGGTGGAAAATCTTGTTCATAAGTGTGCAAAAGGTAGCGGGTGCGTTGGTTAAGCCGAAGGGCATCACCAACCACTCAAAAGCTCCATACCTTGTCACATACGCGCAGGGGCGGATTTATGTGCCAAGGACCGAGTGCCACGGCACCCGCAAGCTTCGGCAAAACTTTGTATATATATGTATATTCATCAGAAAAATTGGTTATATATTAAATTTGGCACCCATAGTAAACAAATGGGTGATGGTGTCAGTGGTCAAAGGTGCTTGTTATATCCGATAGGTTAGGTGTTCGATTCCAGACTTCTGCTTAGTTATTCTGTCTTACAACAGCTACTTAATTAGTCACAGGCTTTCAGTACTTTGTAAGTACTAGTCCTTTTTATTTTCATTTCTTTTCCTCTTTTATCTTTCCCCTTTATTTTCTAATTTCTTTCTCTCTTCTTTTCTCTTTCTTTTTGGTGTAGTTTTCTTTTTTAATTTTTTTCTACCATTATTTCTTATTTAGAGGAACTTATTTTGATTAAAAAATTAAATAATTTTGATTAATGCTTATTTTATCCTTTTGATGGTACCACATTAGTCTACACATATTTTTTAGAATAATTTGAGTAATATATTCTATTAACTTATGAATAATTAAGTCGCTTGATTAATAAATATTTTAAGTCAAGTCTCATAGATTACAAATTTTAAATTTTTGTTATGCAAAGAATTGACATAAAATGTGACATCTAAGATGATGAAATATTGAATCTAAATTAATCTACTCAATTTAAACTATATCAATAGTTAAGCTATTTTTAAGTGATTTTTTTATTCGGGGTGCTCTTTTGAATATATAGGAATGTTCTTCTATAATATGGATTTTAAGCAAGTATGGAAAAAATAATTAAATTAAAAATCTAACTTATTTTTCTATTGGGAAAAAATGCTCTATAAACCCTGAAGTAACAACAATCTTACTGACCTGACCCGACTCGATCCGACCCTTCTATTTGGTCTTTGTGGTTAAAGGTAGATACAAATAGTGGCACCCGTCATCTTCAGATCCTGGATCCGCCCCTGCACATGCGGTTTTCGGCTCATCCTCTTCCGCAATGCGAACTTGATAGTAGACCTTTCGTAGATCCACTTTGGTGAAGTACTTTGCTTGTCCAAGCCTATCGAACAAATCCGCAATGAGAGGGATGGGATACTTATTCTTCACGGTCACCTTGTTGAGCGCCTGGTAGTCAATACATAGCCTCAATGAACTATCCTTCTTCTTTTGGAATAGGATCGGCACGCCATAGGGTGCCTTTGACGGTCGAATGCGGCCGGCATCGAGCAACTCCTTCAACAGCTTGCGTAGCTTCTCTAACTCGGGTTGCGCCATACGGTATGGGGCATAGGCAGGCAGTTTAGCTCCAGATTCCAACTAGATCTTATGGTCTACCTCACGCCTAGGCGGCAAGTGCTTCGGCAGATCTTCTGGCATCACATCTTTGTTTTCCTGGAGCACCTTCTCTATGCATGGTGGCAAGGTCTCTACGACACCATTATCGTCACTACTCACATTATCCAATTGTAACATATGGTTTACTACCCCACTTTCTCCTACTTAATTCCTCCCCATTAAGTGGCCACTAATTCCTTATTAAGTCACTACTTAATTCTTATAGCCTTTGGGTTGATTTGTAACCGATGTATTTATATCCTATAAATAGAGCACATTTGGCTCTATGAGAAGGAAGACTTGAAGAGATTAACGGAATAGAATTCTTCCTTCTCCTCCCCATATTTCTTGTCTACAATTCTTGCTCTCTTTTACCTTTATTTTATAACACGTTATCAGCACGAGACTCTAGTCAACTAAGTATGAGGCAACGTGTTTCCATAGTGTGCACGATTATATCAGGTTCATGCTTTTTCTATATAGTAAGGTTGGTTTTTATGAATTCCAACTCTCTGAAAAGGTAAAATCCTTTTAATACCAATTTTGTTAATGTTGGAATAAGGACATCTCTGAGGTATGTTCTACATTCATAAATTTTAGTTTACTTTATCCAACATCTTACCATATAGTTAATCTAATCGCAGCAGTACTACTTCCATTGCAAATGCTATATATTGGAACCATAAATTATAGATGTTCTCAATGATAGTCTTGTACTATATAGTTGAATCTAATTAATAAGAGGCATTTCTGGTTTCAAGATTGAAATATTTTTAAGCATTATATATTATACTATTCTAAAACTTGGGTCACACATCAAGTTGTGGTTTAATTATATCAAATATTGATATAAGCTAATTGTCACCGCAAATTTTCAATTTTCAAAGCAAAATGTTTCTTTATAAGTTCTTCATTAATGTGGGGAAGCTGCAATTCATAACCATACAAGGGAACAATGAAGGCTCGGCAAACACCCTGTTAGGTAAAGGGTAAGTTATGGTTTTCCTTTTTGGTTTATATATAAGTATGATACTCATTTATTTTCAACTTTGACAAAACATGAATATTGATAGATATATCCATTATCAATTATGAGAAATATTAATTCCTCAAATTTGCTTTTGAAGTAGCAGTATTTTGAAGAGACAAGGTTTACATAAAATATTATTAAATTGATTTGATGACTATGGCTCTTGGTCTATTATGCCATTGTTAAGGGTAAGACATCAGATTCAAGTCCTGGTGCACCATGTTGATTAGATGTGTGGGTTCAAGTCCCAACACATTATGGCCTAACACACTTTTATGATAAAGGATATTGTGTCAGGACCTTGTGCAGCATTTTGATGGTGTAATGATGACAAAGAAAAATAATGAGTTGTTAACAAAATCATGAAGTCCGTTCACGGATACGCTCCATTCATAGAGGTGAATACGGGAGCAATATATGCTTCATTCCCTAAGATAAATGTGGGAGCAGGACAATCTTCATTCCATAATGTGAATGTGGGAGCAACATATGCTCCATTCATGAATGAGAATGTAGTAGCACATAATAATACGGCTGAAAGAAGACACAATATTTCATGTCTGAAAGAAGCAAGTAATTTTATGTCCGAAATATGATAAAATAATTACCATAGTAGAGACTATGGTTGTGGACGTGGCAAGGGACGAAATAATAGTCATCATTGTGAAATAAATAAAAGAACAATAAGGGTTCTCAAAAGTAACCGTTCAAACGGTCAATATAATAATGGCATCAATGTGTTATGTGAATATGAGGCACGTCCAAAATGATTATGGTCTGTTCCTGAAGTGAATGAGACAATTTATAATAAATATTATGAATGTAGACTCATTCATAAAAGTGAATGAGGCAATATATGAGAAAATGTATGAATACGGATGTGCCCATGTGTGGTTGATAAAGTACCACAACTCACCTCCAGAAGAGGTTCAAGTAGAATGAATCTATTAGTCATTAAGATATAAATGGTCATTGCTCTCGTACAGAACGTACGTCATAACTATGTATTATTATGAATTACATAAGAGCAAGTGAAGCAAGAAATTGATCTTGCCTATAATGACTTTACCATGAGAAAAATAATATGATTTCCTCCTTGAAAGGAGATATTCATCATATGGTTGGTGTAATAAAATATATATGGTAGTATAAAGCTATTTGAGTGCTCCGGAAGAGCCAACATATCACTACCTCGAGGAATGAGATTGATGAAATATTTATTGTAGTAAGTCTCGAAAGAAACTTGTTAAGTTTCAAATACATTTGCCAAAATGGCAAAGAGACTAAAATTGATGGAAAGATATGAATATCTTTATATTACTACAAGAATGTCGGGTGAGATATATGTGCTTGAAAAGCTCTCCGCCTCTTCCTCGAGTATGTACTACTCAAAATATAAGTGTGGTAAAATCATATGTGCATGCCACAATAAATTTTTAATTTATTATTACAAAGTCCATGCTATAGTAAACCAGAAGTTTACTAGATGAATAAATTTATAAGTTGGCATGACCGGTTTGACCATCCCGGTTCAAATATGATGTACAAAATATATAAATGAGAATTTGCATGGGTATATACTTGACGAGGTCCAAAGTGCATAGGAATTGTCTGCTCGTTCTTGTCAAATTCTAATATAGTTTAAGATATCGTCCCACAGAGATTGGGTATTCTATGCTACGGACTTGTAGTATTTTAATTACTATTTGAGAGAATCAAATTGATGAAAAGTGAGTTTTTAATTTAAATTTACTTAAACTAAAAGAAAGAACTTCCGGAAGATTTCAAATTTAAAAGGAGTTGGGAATCGTTGAATTCACTTGGTAATACTTATAATAAATATCTCAGTTTTGACATGTATTTCTCTTAAGAATAATTGCTTATTGCTAATTCAATTATATTTTGCTCACTAAGAAAATAATCAATTAATAACACTCCGTGAGGTTATGCATATTAATCAAATTATAACTAGTGACGATTAAACCGAAATATTTTTCTTGCCTGAATTGTGCTTAAAAAGTAGTAAAAACTTCGTGAGAATATTTTTACGGAAAATCAATAATCTTACCTACAACAATTCCTTCGTGAGAATTAAAACTGAGGTAAACAAGATTACAGACTTGGAAAAATAGTTTTTACTCTACTACTTTATTCATCAGTTATTATACATTAATTTTGCTCCGTGAGAATTACAAAATTAATATAACAATAACCTAGATATAAAATAGACGGATGTGAAAATAAAGATTTAGTAAAAACTATAATTCTAGCACAGTGTTAAAATGTGATTAAAAACTTCAGGCTAAGCATGTATTAAAACTGAGATACGTATTATAAATATTACCGAGTTTCATCAACTATCCCAACAAAAGAGATTACTCCATTATGGAGTAAGAAAAACTTTAAAAATATAAAGACTAGGAAGAAGTAGTATTTCTTCTACAAAAGAAAACTACAAAAGCTTAATGTTATAAAAGACAAAGAAAGAAAAAGAGCAAGAGAAAGTAGTTCTTGCAAGATGAAAATTTGATGATCTTCCATACAAAGTTTACTACCTATTTATAGATAAATTCCAAAGCCAAAGTTCTACCTAAGATGGCATATCCTAAGGTGGTAGGAAAATTTTCAAGATGGCCAAGGTGAGTTGGGTTTAGATGATAATTTCAAATATTCATACGTAGCTTCCTTTCATGAACTTTCTTCCGCTTGCACTTTTATTCTTCAGCATAAAATAATTCACGGACATTACTATCAGTGTTATAATCACACTATGAATAATGTAATCATCAATGGTCATCCCTTATTTTTCTTCACCTTGGATAATTTCTTCTTCCTGCAAAATATGTTAGAAAAATATGCGAGAGATGGATATATTTATTCACGTTTTATTTAAAATACTTAATATTTAACTATAAAAATATATCAATAAATTATATCCATCAAATTCCCCCATACTTGAATCTTTGCTCGTCCTCGAGGAAAAAGATCTTCTTCTTCTTCTTCTTCTTTTTTTTTTTTTTTTTTTTTTTAAATAAGAATATTTTCTTCAAACTTATGATCTTTGTAGGATAGAAAATTTATTCAAGATAAACTTCTTTCATCATGCTCAATGCAATTATTCTTTTTACTTCACCAAATTCCTTACCTTATTTCTGAATTTTGACTTCATCAACAAGAACTTGCAGCCTTCTCCCCTTGAATCTTTTAAAATTGATAGAGTTATGATCATGTATTCAGTAAGTATCATTGTCTTGTCCATAGGCTTGCTCGTCATGTTCATCTCCACTAATATAGATACAATACTGACTTTCAAAATCTTTTTAGGACTTTTCATGGCTTGTAATGTTAGGCTTCAGGCTGGTAGGATAAGGATATTTGATAGTGACTGTTCTTTTTCCAGCTTGGAGCTCACATTTCTCAATTCTTTCTCTATTCGGTAATACTTTTTTTTTCAATTTTTTTCTCTTTTTTTTCTTTTTGCTATATCATATATATTCATATATTCACAACATTGCTTCTTTTGGTAATATTTCTTCCTTTTGGTGATGTTTAATCTTTGCTCATTCAAAGCTGGAAGAAACAATAACTCTTTTTTTTTCTTTATATATATGTAAACAATATATACATATATCATATATATCATTTTTTTTTTTTTTGTAATATATCATGGTGTTGGGAAAAAAAATAGGATTAAGGCTCAAAGAAGGGTTTGAAAAGATAAAAATATGTATATTTGGATAGAAAATTGAGAGGCTTGAATTGTGTATCAAAGAAGGCCTAATTTCATTTTTCAAAAATCAGTATCATCCATTATTTCGCCTCGAAGAACATTCAGAGCAAGTTCTAGCCAAGTTCATTGATTCTACCTTCTTTGTGATCATAATTTTTCTCAATTCCAATGATTTTCTGAGTTGAAGATGTTTGCTCTTGCTTTCACAAAGTCAAAATCATAGACATGAAAAATCATATGGTGAATATAAAAAGAAATAATATTGAACAGAACGAACAAAAATTTATATTGTTAATTAAAAACCTACAATTAAGACCATAAATAAGAGGAAAATAGTATATAATATATAAATAACCTCCCCCATACTTGAACATTTCATTCTCCTGGATGAAAATGCTTTTTAAGATAAGTGAAAGAAAGAAGGGTGAAAAAAAAAAAAAAAAAAAGAATGAAGAAGGATCAAGTGGTAGTTGGATTATATAAATATAATATAATTAATATAAAAATACTATTTTATTAGTAAAATAAAAATCTTTTTGGCTTTCAAATATACGATCACAGAAGAAAGCTTGAAAGAAACTGTGACCACACATGTTCTATGTGTAATAGACTGGATTATTTTTAGACCTTATCAGTCATTAGGTCCTAGTTTGAATATAAACTAGAAATTTACCTGTGCCAACATTAGATTTGGAAAATGGAATGGTTAACCAACCAGTAACTTAGGCATACCGATCACCATGGAGTTACTCCTGTCTAGGTGACTCTGTTTTTGTAAAGGCCTTCATGAGATGTTCCGGTTGTACAATAATCTGGATATTGACCAGATCAATTGGTTAAGCATTTAATTAGTCAGATCTAAGTGGGACTTATGAGGCTCCATTGCTTCACCCTCAATGGCTACGGGATAAAGAACCATAGTTCTGAGTTTAACGTCGTCAGCTCGACGTAGTAACAGCGGCACTCATCATACTATCATGGTTACTGAAGGGTGTTGTTCAAAATGTCCTCCAAAGTACAATTTTAGCCTGTGACCATTGACCTTAAATTTCTCTCCTCCATTGCTTTGTTGAATTTCAATTGCTCCATACGGAGTAACATTTGTAACATTGTAAGGACCTGTCCACCTGGATTTCAGTTTTCCTGGGAATAGCCTGAGACGGCTATTGTAAAGAAGTACCTGATCTCCAATTTTAAAATTTTTTGGTCGGATCAAATTGTCATGCCATTTTTTTGTTTTTTCTTTGTAAATCTTGGCATTTTCATAGGCTTCCATCCTCAGTTCATCCAACTCATTAACCTGCAAAAATCTATTTTTACCAGCAGAGGTTAAATCAAAGTTCAATGCTTTCAGTGCCCAAAAGGCTTTGTGTTCCAATTCAACAGGCAAATGGCAAGCTTTTCCAAAGACTAATTTATATGGAGATGTTCCAATCGGCGTTTTGAACGCCGTTCGGTATGCCCATAATGCATCATCTAATTTTAAAGCCCAGTCTTTTCTTGAGATTCCAACAGTTTTTTCAAGAATTCTTTTTAGTTCACGGTTGGAAACCTCAACTTGCCCTTGAGTTTGAGCATGATACGGTGATCCAGTTTTATGAGTCACACTATATTTTGACAATAAAGCAGAAAATTGCTTATTCATGAAATGAGTCCCTTGGTCACTAATGATGACTCGTGGTGTGCCAAATCTGGTAAAAATATTTTTTCTGAGAAAATTGCACACTGTTCGAGCATCATTCTTTCTTGTGGGAATGGCTTCAACCCATCGTGAAACATAGTCAACAGCCACAAGGATATATTCAAATGAATGAGATGAAGGAAAAGGTCCCATAAAATCTATACCCCAGACATCAAATATTTCACATACCTGAATAGATTGCAATGGCATCTCATCTCTCTTTGAGATATTACCTGTTCTCTGACACCTGTCACATTGTGCAACATACACACGGGCATCCTTAAAAAGTGTTGGCCAGAAGAATCCAGCTTCCAAAACCTTGAAAGCAGTTCGGTTTGCAGCATAATGTCCTCCAATTGCTCCATCATGACAATGAAACAAAATCTTTGGCATTTCATCTTCAGGTACACATCTTCTAATGATATTATCTGCACAAATTCTAAACAAGTAAGGGTCATCCCACAGATAATATTTTGCATCAGATATAAGTTTTTTCCTCTGTTGGTAAGAGAGATCTCGAGGTGTCCATTTTCCAACCAAGTAATTTGCAATATCTGCAAACCAGGGTGGTTGAGTCACTACTGAGCTGACAGAAAAGATGTGTTCATCAGGAAACTCTTCTTTTATATCACTAGACTCAAGAGGAGGGTTCTCTAATCTAGACAAATGGTCAGCTACCTGATTTTCTGTCCCTTTCCTGTCTTTTATTTCAAGGTCAAACTCCTGGAGAAGTAAAATCCATCTTAACAATCTAGGGCGGGCATCTTTCTTTGCTAAGAGGTATTTTAAAGCTGCATGATCAGTAAAAACAGTGACCTTGGTTCCTATTAAATAGGAACGGAACTTATCAAAAGCAAATACTACTGCCAGTAGTTCTTTTTCTGTTGTGGCATAGTTGAGTTGAGCTTCATTCAATGTTCTACTGGCATAGTAAATGGGACGGAAAATTTTATCTTTTCTCTGGCCTAAAACAGCTCCAACAGCTGTATCACTAGCATCACACATGACCTCAAAAGGTTGGTTCCAATCAGGGGACACAACTATAGGGGCAGATGATAATTTCTCCTTAAGAGTGTCAAAAGCTTTCATACAATCTCCTGAAAAATCAAACTTAACATCTTTCATCAAAAGGTTAGTCAACGGTTTTGAAATCTTTGAAAAATCTTTTATGAACCGTCTGTAAAAACCTGCATGACCTAGAAAACTTCTAATGCCTTTAACAGTTGTGGGAGGGGGTAATCCTGCTATAAGATCAATTTTTGCCTTATCAACTTCTATCCCTTTAACAGTGATTTTATGTCCTAAAACAATTCCCTCGGTAACCATAAAATGACATTTCTCCCAATTAAGAATCAAGTTTGTCTCTTCACATCTCTTAAGAACTAAGGTCAAGTGATTAAGACAATCTTCAAATGTTTTACCAAAAAGGGTGAAATCGTCCATAAAAATTTCCAAAATTTTTTCAGTCATGTCTGAGAAAATAGCTGACATGCAACGCTGAAATGTAGCAGGTGCATTACACAAACCAAAAGGCATTCTCCTATAGGCATAGGTTCCATGAGGACATGTGAAAGTTGTCTTATCCTGATCTTCTGGTGCAATTGATATCTGGTTATACCCTGAATATCCATCAAGAAAACAGTAAAAACCATATCCTGCTACGCTTTCTAACATTTGATCAATAAATGGTAAAGGAAAATGGTATTTTCTTGTGGCATCATTGAGACGCCTGTAATCAATACAGACTCTCCATCATGTTACTGTTCTGGTAGGTATGAGTTCATTATTTTCATTTTTTACAACTGTCATACCTCCTTTCTTTGGTACCACCTGAACAGGACTTACCCAAGGGCTGTCAGAAATGGGGTAAATAATACCTGCAGCCAAAAGTTTTATTATTTCATTTTTCACAACTTCTTGCATTGCTGGGTTCAATCTCCTTTGGGGTTGGACTATTGGCTTGTAGCTATCCTCCATGAGAATTCTATGTGTGCAAATAGCTGGACTAATGCCTTTGATGTCTGCTATAGTCCACCCTAAGGCTCCTTTGTGTGCTGTCAGTACTTCAATCAATTTATGTTCCTGTTCTGCAGTCAGAGAAGATGAAATTATCACAGGAAATAATTCAGGCTCAAGATAAACATACTTCAAATGGGAAGGGAGAATTTTGAGTTCAATTTTTGGTCGAGCATTTTCTGATAGCATTTCTCCCTCTTTTTCAGAATCATTTTCCAATATTTCAGCTTCACTTCTAATTGTCGGATCATCATCCTGCCTTGTGCCAGATTGGGCCAAGCATCTTTCCAATGAGTCTGAAATCAATTGGTCATCTTTGAATTCATCTGCAAGATCACTAATCATGTCAATTGAAAAGCAAGAAGATGATGTCTCATCTTCGGGAAATTTTAGAATCTTGTGCATATAAAAAATGACTCTTTCTTCGTCTACTCTCAAAATTAGTTGTCCTTGATGGACATCTATGATTGCTCTACCTGTAGCAAGAAAAGGTCTACCCAAAATTATTGGCTCATCAGGACATTCTTCCATTTCAAGTACTATGAAATCTACAGGGAACACAAATTTATCTACTCTCACAAGCACATTTTCAATAATTCCCTTAGGTTTCTTAGTACTTTGATCAGCAAATTGAAGAGAGACAACAGTATTTTTTATGTCACCAAGATCCAATTTTCTAAAAATAGAAAATGGCATCAGATTTATTGAAGCTCCAGAATCACAAAGTGCTTTTTCAAAATATACTCCTCCCAAAGTGCATGGAATCGTAAAACTGCCTGGATCGCCAAGCTTTTGTGGTAGCTTATTTTGAAGTATAGCACTGCATTTTTCAGTAAGCATTACCACAGAAACTTCTTCTAACTTCCTTTTGCTTGACAAAATTTCTTTCAAAAATTTAGCATATGAAGGCATTTGCAATAAAGCATCAGTGAAAGGAATATTAATGTGAATCTGTTTCAGAATTTCCAAAAACTTTGCAAATTGACTGTCAAGCTTTTCTCTTTTCATCTTTTGTGGAAAAGGGATTGTCACAGGGAGAGGAGTTATTTTTTCAAAATTCTTTTCATCTTTTTTCTTGATTTCATTCTCTTCTGATGGATCATATTGTATTTCAACATTCTTACCCTTTGCTGCCTGGTGTTCAAAATGGTTCTTTTCTTGTCTATCAGCATATGGATCATCAAGATTCTTACCTGACCGTAAGACGATGGCCTTAAGGTGTTCCTTTGGATTTTTCTCCGTATTGCTTGGTAAGGGACCTTGAATCTTTTCTGAAACAAGAGTTGCCAATTGGCTTACCTGAATTTCCAAGTTTTTGAGGGTTGAGTTTTGGCTTTCCATCTTTTCATCAGTGGCCTTAATGTACTTGTACAACAAGTCATCGAGACTTGAATGAGCTTGTTGAGGCCTTTGCTGATATGGAGCTGCTTGTTGATATGGCCTGAAATTCGATTGCCCACGATTTTGATTTTGGTATCCAGGTGGACCCTGTGCTGGTTGCTTCTGGAAGCTTTGAGAGTTCTCCGCACCATTTGGATTGCTCCACTGAAATCCTGGATGTTTATGTGTCATTGGGCTTCCGAAAGGGTACGGCTTGTAACCGATGACATTAGCCTGCTCATCATTCTGATTGTTTGCGCGGCATTCATGGTTAAGATGGTTTCCTCCACACATGTCACAAGCCTCAGACTGAATTGGTTGTTGTGCATTCACCTGAAAAGATTCAAACTTTTGTGCCAAGGAGGCAATCTGTTGTGTTAGTGTATTAAATGCATCTGCCTGATTTACTGTGGCTGCCTTTTTGATGGTTACACGATCAGATGGCCACTGGATAGCATTCTCAGAAATTTCATTCAACAATTGCAATGCTTCTTCTGTGGTCTTTCCCATTATGGAACCTCCTGCAGCTGCATCTATCACATTTCTAGAAGAACGTGTTAGTCCATGATAGAAAATATATAACTGCATATGTTCAGGAATGTCATGATGTGGACATTTTCTTAACATTGATTTTAATCTTTCCCATGCTTGATAAACTGACTCAGTGTCAGTCTGCAAGAAATTAGAAATATCTTGTCTTAACTTTGTTGTTTTAGCAGGGGAAAAATATTTGTTCAAAAACTTCTGTGTCATCTGGTCCCATGTGGTTATAGAACCTCGAGGCAAACTTCGCAACCAAGTCTTGGCATCTCCTTTTAAAGAAAAAGGAAATAGTCTTAACTTAATTGCTTCAGGAGGCACTCCATTATATTTAGCAGTTTCAACTAGTTCCAAGAAATCAATTAAATGGCTATGTGGATCTTCACTTGGATCACCAGTAAAGGTGCAAGCAAGACTGTTGAATTGTTTGAATTAGGCCGGTCCTAATTTCAAAGTTATTGGCTGCTACAGGTGGGTTTCTGACACTAGATTCACAGTTAAAGTGGTCAGGCCTAGCATAATCCCTTAGGATTCTGTTTGCTGGTCTTGGTGCCACTTCATCAAATTGATCCTCTACATGGTCTGGTGGTGGAATTCCCAATGGGTTATTGTTATCTCCTAGTTGGTGCTCCATTTTGTCACAAGTTACAATTTTAGAAGATGATGATTGTCCTTTCCTGCGCATACTCAAAGATCTTTCAATTTCAGGATTGTAAATGACCAACTCTTTATTAGAAGAGCGGGTCATAAACTACTTGAAGTTCTTTAAAGTAAAAAGAAAAAAATCAAAATGAACTCTTTAACAGTTGAAATGGTAACACTACAAGAAAATATTAGGAATAATAATAATAATAATAGTACTAGTTGAAAGGAAATATTAAAAAGGAATATAAAAAATATTAGTGATAATTAGTATTAGTTAAAGAAGTAGTATATAACAATAGTAGAAAGAAATATTACACTATAATATAATGCTATTGTTATGTATAGATAGTAGTGATAGCTGTAATGATTTAGTAGGAAAAAGATAAATTAAATACAAAGTAGATTATATTGTTTACTAAAGATAAAGCTATAGGTAATAATAATAGTATTATACTTAACACTAATAATAATAGCCAAAGGGAAAAAAAATGACAAAAGCAAAACAGTGAGTTGTAATCTAAAAATTAAATAATAATAATAATAATAATAATACTATTTTTAGTAGGACGAAGTAGTGATTGTATAGAAAGTTAGTGACAAAAATCTATAGGACTCATAGGTAGTAGTAACAATAATAGCAATATTTAGTAGGAGAAATTTAAAATACTGTTATAAACTTAGATATATAAACAAAAAATATTTTTTCTTTTATAATAATAATATAAGTGAAATCAAGGGTGGAAGAACGATGACTAATACTAGGAAAAAAAAGTAGTAATAATAAATAGTAAAGAGTAGTAAGTAGTTAATTAGATAAAGTAGTAAGATGTAATAGTAGTAGGAAGGTAGTTAAAGTGATGGAAGACAAGATGGTGATGTGAAGAATGATGTGGTTCTATAGGTGGAAGTTTTTACGATAAGAGTAAGAGTTATACTATAGGTAGATATACAAAAGAGAATGTAAAGGAGAAAGTAGTAGGTGGAATGGTAATAAAAAGTTTGAAAAAAAAAATACAAAAAGTAAAATAATATATTATACTATTATTAGATATAACAGTATAATAATTATATTATTAAAAAAAATACTATAAAGAGAAAAGGTAAATAATGATGTACTAAAAAGAACAAAAGATAGTAATACTAGTAAACATAACAAAGTGAACGAAAATGATGAAAATAAGAGGTAATGATATTTCAGAGAGGAAAGAAGGAAAAAAAAAATAAAAGTTATAATAATGCTACAACAGTAGTAACGCTAATAATAGAAATAGTGGTAGGAGAAAGATAATACTATAATATATTAAAAGATGATAATAAAACAAGTACTGATGGTTATAATATTAATAAAATAATAGTAGTAATAATATGGTTAAAACAGAAGACACGTAAATGATAAAAATAGTAGGTATTGTAGACAATGAAAAAAAAAACTGGTAAAGTAGAATGTTTCACTATTAGAATATAGTAAAGGATATAGTATAGTGTAAGTAGAGAAAGTTAGTAATATTAATATAAACTAAAGAAAGAAAAAAAATGTTAGAAGGAGAAGCAAAATTGTTAGAAGCAGTAATCAATATAAATATTATTAGAGGTTAGTATTAGGTATAGCTATAGTAGTATTTAGTAGATTAAGTTAATAGTAATTGTATTAATAAGTCCTCAAATTAGTAATCCAATATTTAGCCCGAAGTAGATGTACGCCAATCCCCGGCAACGGCGCCAAAAATTTGACGAGGTCCAAAGTGCATAGGAATTGTCTGCTCGTTCTTGTCAAATTCTAATATAGTTTAAGATATCGTCCCACAGAGATTGGGTATTCTATGCTACAGACTTGTAGTATTTTAATTACTATTTGAGAGAATCAAATTGATGAAAAGTGAGTTTTTAATTTAAATTTACTTAAACTAAAAGAAAGAACTTCCGGAAGATTTCAAATTTAAAAGGAGTTGGGAATCGTTGAATTCACTTGGTAATACTTATAATAAATATCTCAGTTTTGACATGTATTTCTCTTAAGAATAATTGCTTATTGCTAATTCAATTATATTTTGCTCACTAAGAAAATAATCAATTAATAACACTCCGTGAGGTTATGCATATTAATCAAATTATAACTAGTGACGATTAAACCGAAATATTTTTCTTGCCTGAATTGTGCTTAAAAAGTAGTAAAAACTTCGTGAGAATATTTTTACGGAAAATCAATAATCTTACCTACAACAATTCCTCCGTGAGAATTAAAACTGAGGTAAACAAGATTACAGACTTGGAAAAATAGTTTTTACTCTACTACTTTATTCATCAGTTATTATACATTAATTTTGCTCCGTGAGAATTACAAAATTAATATAACAATAACCTAGATATAAAATAGACGGATGTGAAAATAAAGATTTAGTAAAAACTATAATTCTAGCACAGTGTTAAAATGTGATTAAAAACTTCAGGCTAAGCATGTATTAAAACTGAGATACGTATTATAAATATTACCGAGTTTCATCAACTATCCCAACAAAAGAGATTACTCCATTATGGAGTAAGAAAAACTTTAAAAATATAAAGACTAGGAAGAAGTAGTATTTCTTCTACAAAAGAAAACTACAAAAGCTTAATGTTATAAAAGACAAAGAAAGAAAAAGAGCAAGAGAAAGTAGTTCTTGCAAGATGAAAATTTGATGATCTTCCATACAAAGTTTACTACCTATTTATAGATAAATTCCAAAGCCAAAGTTCTACCTAAGATGGCATATCCTAAGGTGGTAGGAAAATTTTCAAGATGGCCAAGGTGAGTTGGGTTTAGATGATAATTTCAAATATTCATACGTAGCTTCCTTTCATGAACTTTCTTCCGCTTGCACTTTTATTCTTCAGCATAAAACAATTCACGGACATTACTATCAGTGTTATAATCACACTATGAATAATGTAATCATCAATGGTCATCCCTTATTTTTCTTCACCTTGGATAATTTCTTCTTCCTGCAAAATATGTTAGAAAAATATGCGAGAGATGGATATATTTATTCACGTTTTATTTAAAATACTTAATATTTAACGATAAAAATATATCAATAAATTATATCCATCAATACTGAAGAATAAGGATTCTTCAAGAATTCTTTTTGTGCTACTTGTTCTCAAGATAAATAAATTATTGGACCAACTATATTTGGGATCAGGATCCCCGCAGTTCTGGAATATATAAAAGGTGAATGTGGGCCCGTTCACCTGCCATGTGAACCATATAATTATTATAAATAGATGCATCTATGATAAGGTCACGTGTGCGTTTATTACAGACCCGCAATGGTACTTGTGAGGTTAAGTATTTGCTCAAATAAATTTTATTATGAGCAGATTTTCAGATTATGTAATCAAGACAAGTTATCTTGATAATATTGGCAAGCTGGTTTAGCAGATTTATATATTGAAAGCCTCCAATTTATGACTAACCCATGCATATGAGAACAACGCTACCTAAATCAGGTATGAGATATGGCATATCCATAAAGCAGCACTTGTGCGCGACATGCCACCAAATGAATTCCCCTCATAATTGGTTCAGGGTCAGGAGCCAAATATTTTCCATCTAATAATTATAATGTGTGATTTGTTATCAATTGCTCCACCACAACGCATAAAGATAGATCCCACATAATGTTGGGAACAAATGTTAGTTTGGCTAACATTAGGGGGAGAAAATTAAAGCAGCTGAGAAATAAATAAATTAAATTATCATTTGATTATGATCCTTATATAAAGATTATGCAAGTCACTGCCATACGCATTACTGACTCAAAGAAAAATATTATATTCCAGCTGCTAATACTCTTTATGTCCTTGTGAGACGATCTATTTATGTAAATGAGTCTAAGGCACGCCTGAAGTGTGGTAGACCATTCGGTTCCTGTTGCTCCCAACGCACACGCAAGTATACGCGGTCGACAAGTAATAAAATGATAAGTAGAGTATCGTTCCCACGAGGACTATTCAGACTGACGCTTAACAAACAACTTCTAACTACTATTCAGGGATCTTTTTCCAATAGTGAGATTTTTTACTAACTAAAGAGCAATAACTAAAATGATGGAAATTCAGTCAAACAATGGAGCAAACGTTGGTTGTAAACAATATGAAGGAGACGGTCCATGGTCAGAGTTACGAACAATCCAGTTGAGTTTTCCAATTGATTCCACTTCTTAAATCCCGGATTACTAACTAACAGAGTACATGTACCCGTGAAAACCTTTCGATTCTTTACAGTCTATGCAGGCTACTTCAATCCCTATATGTCTATGGGTTGAATCACGTGCATGCATTAACGAATTCTGTAATTTAGTTAAGCTAGGTGAGCAAGTATATGTCTATCTTACTCACAAATTGGTTCCCCGATGCCCAGGTTCACAATCTAGCTCTACTCTTTCTTATTGCGTTCATAAATTCCCTCTTTCGAGTTCAATCTAAAAACTATAGATAATGCATAATTATCGAGCTCTAATAATTACACAAGTGATATCAAGAAAGAATAAGTAACCCGTTATGGGATTCAATTAATGGAAATCAATCTTCAAACATCAACTTTCATGAAATACTCTAACCCTAGAACGTAAGATTTAGCCACGCATACTCATAATAACTACACAAAGATTTGATGAAATAATGAAATAATGAAGTAATAGATTAATGGAAGGAAGAAAAACCCTTGTTCAAGATGTTATGAGCTCTCCAATTTGCTCCAAGGTCTGAACTCCTATCAAAAACTAAGTAAAAGAGTATTTATAGGGTTTACAAAGGCCTAGTAATAAGTTACACCTAAGCCTAGACGAAATAGGTAGTCCAAAAACACTCCAGGGGCGCTGTAGCTAGCGCCCCGCGCCCCCGAACGCGCGCACACAAGCAGAACCCATCGAAATCCAAGCGCCTTAGCCACGCCCCGCGCTGAAAAATGCGCCAGAAGGCCACCTATGGCGCCAGGCCATTTTCCTGCTTCCTTCGTCTGCAGCTCGCGTCGCATTGTGCCTTCGTATGTTCGATCCAATCCTCAATCCAAATCCAATCTTTTCTTGCTCGATCATGCTCTTTAAAGCTCCAATTGCACTTCATAACAACCTACAATCATACGACATAAAATCAGTGCAAAATCACATTCATTAACTAGAAAACGCGCGAATAAAGTATCCAAACGTAAGGAAATATAGGCATAAAATGCCAAACATCAGTTCCAAAGGTAAAAGTCCTTGAAAAAGGAAAGGAGCAAATATTTGAGATGGTCAAATAAGGAGGCTGGCTCTAAAATAGTCCACGACATAACACTTCATAAAACCTCCTCAGGAGAGGTTCAGGTACCTGAAAATTTATGAATGTAAAGAGATCTCAATATGTTATTTCGGATTGGGAACCGAGATATGAAATTATCGTCGACGATATCTTACATATATTATAAAGCTCAATATTATATGATTATGAGGATCTTAAGCTTAAGTCTGTTTGGAATACAGACATGAAATTATTGGCCAAAATAGAAAAACGCATTCAAGTAAAAATTGGCTTCACTCGGGTGACGTGAATTTTTTGGACCTATAGTCCAAACACCTGAGGTACAAAGCCAGTGGTGTACAAAGATATTTTTGTGCAAAATATTGATAAAAATAAGTCGTTAGATATCAAGTACGACTTGAGGCACAATGATCTGACATTGATAATATGGAGATATATTCTCCTTGGTGGATGCATTACCTTCAGGTATGTTATATGTCTGGCAGTGCATGAAATCCTTGAATGCATATGAATGTTGCAACAGCCTTTGGTATGGCTCATTGAACAACAATATATTTATTAAAATCCTTGAAGGATTCAAAATGCTTGAAGCATATAAAGGTTCTAGGGAACCTACTCAATGAAGCTTCATAAATATTTATACGGGTTAAACAATCCGGCCACATGTGGTGAAATCCCGTTAGTGTGCTTCTTGGTATAAAAATATCATATTTTAATGCAATCGGTGTATTGAAGTATCTTACCAAATATACTACACTGGTTATAACTTTTGTTATAATCTTATTGGTAAGATTCAGTTCTTCCTCGATGCGAAGATATCAGAAGAATACATATGGTATCTGCTTGATCCACAAAGCTCGATATCAACTAGCTAGCTATTTGCTTGTGGAAGTATACCTATAATATGGCACTTCACGAAATATATTGTTGATGTTACATCTTCAAATCATGAAGAGATAAACAGCTATACATCAAGCTAGTCGTTAGTATAAATGATTTAGACCAAGGACTCAACTTATTCAGCAACAATGTGGCGTTTCTTTGAAGATGAAGATTCAGTAATATTATATAAAATATTACATAGACAATTCAGCTAAAAAGAAGATACAACTAAAGGAAACAGTATTCAGCAAAACTCCTTTCAATCGTGATCTTCAAGAGAGTGATGAATTTAATGTTGAAGAGTTCATTCCAGTGATAGTTTGGTGGATCTGTCCACTAAGTCATTGCCAATCTCAATATTTGAGAAGCTGATTGGAATATGTCGTCTTCAAGATATTGAATGATGTTTTCATCAGGGAGAGTAAAATACGTGATGCACTCTTTTTCCCTTAACATGGTTTTATCCCACTTGAGTTCTACTTGTAAGGTTTTTAATGAGGTAGCTCTAAATGCGTATTACAGGAAATGTGTACTCTTTTTCCTTCACTGGGCTTTTTCCCACCGAATTTTTTCTAGTAAAGTTTTAACGAGGCACATTACCTTCCAAATGGTCATCCAAGGGGGGTGTTATAAATTCATTTATTTGTGGATGACCAATACTTACATTATCCAATTGTAACCTACCCCACTTTCTCCTACTTAATTCCTCTCCACTAAGTGATCACTAATTCCTTATTAAGGGGCCATTTATTTTTATTAAAATTACGAGATCTAAATCTGAATACACATCTAAACATTAAGATGTGGTATTAAGTTCTGAACACTGATTGACTAAGACCGTTTGTTTTTTCAACATCGGAATATTTATAATTTATATTTATTTTTTATTAAAGTTTATACATACTATAAATAGTTTAATTATTATTCACGAGATATTAGATTGTAAGGTGGCGGTTTGTAGTGGTATGACGGTGGTGTCTGGTAGTAGTGATTGTTAGAAGTTGTAGTATTGGTAGTGGTTGTGTGATGTGGTGGTTTGATGGTAGACGTGGTTGGTGGTAGCGACTAATAGTATTAGCGGTGGTAGGAAACGGTGGTGGTGGTGCTTGGTAGTGAAGGTAGTTGTGTTCGTGGAGGTCGTTAGTATTGGTTGGTGGAGGTGGTGGTGATCATTGTGCTAATGACAATGATAACGGCAGTGCTAGGTAATGGCGGTGGTTACTGTGATGGTGGAGGTGGTCAGCGGTAGTAGTGGTGGTTGCCAATTGTCGTTAGTGGAAGATAGTGGTGGTGGTTAAGGAGTTGTAGTGGTAGAGGTGGCGGTGGTTAATAGAGATAATGGTGGTTGTGATGGTGAAGGTGATTGGTGTGGTATTGATAGTTAGTGGTTGGTGATTGTAGCAATAGATTATGATGGTAAAGGTAGTTAGTGGTTGTTGTGTTCGCTAGTGGTGGCTGGTGGTAGCTAGTGGTGGTAGACAATGGTGGTGGTGGACTGGTGGTGGCGGGTGGTGGCGGCGGCGGTGATTACCGATTGTTGTAGTGCAGTGGTGGTTAGTTGTGTAATCATATATGGAGGGGTGATGAACCTCTTAATGGTATTAAGACTTTACTCAAGATCTTAATTATACAGATCCATTAAGAGCCATTAAGTGGTTAAATCTTAATAAAAACAAATGCACTTGATAGTCTGAAGTCTGAACCATTCAGATTCAGACCTCCATTAAGTGCAAACAAATGAGGCCTAAGTCACTACTTAATTCTTGTAACCTTTGGGTTGATTTGTAACATATGTATTTGTATCCTATAAATAGAGCACATTTGGCTCTATGAAAGGAAGACTTGAAGAGATGAATGGAATAGAATTCTTCCTTCTCCTCCCCATATTCTTGTCTACAATTCTTGCTCTTTTTACCTTTATTTTATAACAAGAATCAGCTTGTGAAATTTGGGTAGAACTAATAGAAAAACTTGCATCAAGTTAAAACAAAAGTAGTGGAAATATTGGGATAGTCTATTCAAAAGTTGTTGCATTGACGAATGTCGAGAGTTCTATCAACTTCCCTGGACCATAGAAGTTTAGAAAAAAAGAGAGTCTCACACACATACATGCGCACACACTCTCACACAGACTTCTATCTGCTGTCTTGGCCAGATAATTTGTTGTTCTTGAAAACTACTACTAGCATTCTTTTAAAACAAGTCAAATTGATGCAGCCAAGAAGATAGCAAAACTGGACCAAAAAAAGGAAGATACAGCAAATTGAAAACTGCAGAAAAATATAATGTTTTAACTATAATTTCTTAGAGCATCTAATCCAAAGACAATTGTGCAAAGCTCCTGGCTGGAGGGGTAAAGGAAAAATTAATTTCGATTGAAGGGGAAGAAGGCACCAAACGTATTAACTTTGCATTTAGAACTTATTGTTAATGATTTTAGTTTATGATCCATGGTCACAGCCAGAGAAAAAGAAAAAAAAAAGAGCTCTTTTTATTCTACTTTCATAAATTTCAAGAATTTGAACTCGTAATTTTTTCAATATTTCTTTCAATTTTCTCAAAGTTAAAGTTCATGAAACTTATTTAACTGCATTCAGCGGTAATATTTCATATTGAAGTAAAAAAGATGAACCTTATATTGTTATTGTTTCTTTCTGATTGTATGAAGTTCAAAAGAGAAAAGAAAGATTCGTCATGATAACTTGGAACTTTAGCACGCATGCAGGATTGAGAATTGAATAACACAAGATTGAATACGCACTTGTTATGTGATATTCAGATTAAGATATTAGTGCTCGAACTCTTCAAAACAAGGCATTAGTGCTTGACCATATATATAACCAGGGAGTAACAACATTTTCTCAATATTTCTGCCTCTTATGTGCTTTTTCTTCTCGTCGGTGTTGGTTAGCATAATCAATAGCTCCAACACTGCAGATTTTTCAGTTAAAATGTGTACCTCTTAACTTCAATGTCTACTTAAATTTCTTATCACATGTAATTCACTCTATCTGGGGCAGAACATATGGTCCTTTGTTATTAGTAGAAATATTCCATTAAGAAAAAGTATCTGTCAAAGGACTCGAAGTCATGGTTAGATCACCACAGTTGTGTACTTTGATGCTTTCTCATCTGTAAAATGTATGTTATGAAGCATTAATCTTCAATTAGCTTTTAAAGCACCTCATCATATATTCTGAAACTTGATCACTTCTGCAGTTCATTGCAAGACATCTTTATGAATGCTTATAATACTTATTTCAACTGGAAAGCAAGCATCCCCTGAGTAGTTGTTTAGTAAGACTAGATTACTTGTGCCCGTGCTCAACATGGGAAGTGACTTTGTTGTTTTGTTCATATTCTAAACCTTCTTACATAGAAATTTTATACAAACATAATAAATTAATTATAAACAATTCTAATCTAATGAAACGATTGAATACAAAATGATTGTCAAATGTAAAACTTTCCAGAAATACAAAGTATTTAATTGAAGTATATCAAATGCGAATGAATAAAGAAAAGAGCTTTGAAAAAATGTGTGACAAATTAGGGGGTCATTAAAAGCACAACTTATGATAAACTATATGAAAAATGTATCTTTCAGCTTCTCATATTATTCAGAGCGCCGTCACATGAACTATGTACCAGCTCAATCTCACCAAGAATACTTCTAAACATAGAGTAAACGATTTATTACAAGAACCTATGGATCTTGAAATCCTAACTGGAGTTAACCTGTTTTCACTTTAATTTGTACCATAACATTGAAATCTGCGAAAACATTAAATTTCTTATGATAATTAGCTAATTATTCATCTTCAAAAACTCTCTAGTGGTCGGGATTGAAACGAATCTGAAAAATCAAATGCTAAAAATGATGTAACTTCATAGAAATACAAAGTATAAAATTAAAGTAAATCAAATAAAGACGAGCAAAGAAAAGAGCTACGAGAAATTGTGTGACAAGTAATGGGTCTTTATATGCACAATTTTAGTAATAAACAGTATCAACACATGTAGCTTCAACTCATAGAATTCAGAACACTATCTTTTTGACTATGTACCACCATTGTTTCATAAAGTATATTCTCAAAATGCTGGAACAGACAATTTATCACAATAATCTCTTACTTATGGAGTTTAAAATCCACAGGTTTAACTATTTTTACTTTTGCGCCATAGCATTGAACTCGGCAAAAACTTTAAAACTCTCATGATAATCTGCACACGATTTTTTTCGAAAACTCTCTACTAGTCGAAAACTGGAATTTGAAATTTTAACCGTAAAAAAGCCAAAAAAATAAAAATTGAAGAAATAGCGAGTCATTTTATGCTTCTTTCAAAATAAATCCTGGAGCAAAGATAAGCTTGTAAGGAGTATATTCAAAATTTAACATAAAAAATGGATTATATATTTATTAATTTGCACTATCTTGTTTTGCCATACCGTTTGTAAAAATCTGTAGCGCAAAAAAGGTTCAAAATAGAATATTATTGTGATACTTGAATTATTAAAAATTGAGAGTTTAGTCTCATTCTCTGATTCAAAGAAGAATATCTAACTTTATTTAAGGAATTTTAAGTTGCTTAGGTGGATTGAGTTTTCGTGGCTTAGAAAAATATAATTAAGAATATTGTAGACCTGACAAGTGGACTGGATAATGGAGAAGCTGGTGCTGGTAACGACGAATCTATTGAGAGTGATAATGCAGCTTAAGCAATGCAGTTAGTTGTAGTTAGTAAGTTAATTGTGATTAGGACATAGTTAGTTAAGTTGGTTACAAGTAATTAGTTAGTTAGTTGAGTTAGTTGAGCTTAGATATTTTAGTGGAGGTTAGCTCCAATTATAAATAGTGGATTGGATGTTGTAATACACACAATTTAGAATCTTAGCTTGATCATCGAGCAATGCAATATTTCTCTCTCTAAAACTGATTTTCTCCTTTCTCCTTCTTAGCTCAATTTAGGGTTTGTGATCACCATAGCTCAATTGCTCTCAATTCTACATGGTATCAGAGCAGGATTGTGGATCGAAGTAGAGTCACACTGCATCAAGAGAAATTGAGCATAAAGGAGCAGATTTACAAAGGAATTTACAGTTTGTTTGAAGCTTTGAAAGTACAAAAATGGCGGACATTGGGAACAGCAATGCCGTACGAATGAATCAAAATGAAACACCAGAAAACTTAAGTCACAATCATCCATTATACCTTCATTCATCAGATACTTTAGGATCGATGTTGATTTCCCTACAGCTGACTGGTTCAGAAAACTATTCTGTATGGAGTCGGGCAATGAAAATAGCAATCTTAGGAAGAAACAAGCTAGGGTTCATCAATGGCGCATGTAAGAAGGAACATTATGGACCAAATCTGGCAGATTCATGGGAGAGGTGCAATGCAATCGTTTTATCATGGATAATGAACTGTGTGTCCAAGGAATTGATGAGTGGAATTGTTTACTCCTCGAATGCATATTCAGTGTGGAATGATTTGAAGGAACATTTTGATAAGGTAAACGGTTCTAGAATATTTCAACTTCATAAAGAAATAGCCACAATGAAGCAGGGAACTAGCACAATATCTGTGTATTTTTCAAAACTGAAGTTGTTGTGGGATGAATTTGATTGTTTGGCACCAATTCCTGGGTGTGACCGTGAGAAGTCAAGAGAATTTGGTGAATTTATGCAAAGGCAAAAGTTATTACAATTCTTGATGGGATTGAATGAAACATATGTACAATCTAGGGCACAAGTACTGATGATGGACCCAATACCAACTGTTAATCGTGCATACTCTATGCTTATGGAAAGGGAAAGTCAAAGAAATATGGTGAACAATTTTGGTGGACCTGAGAATCAGGAAGTTACAGCTTTCATGTCAAACAGAGAGGGAAATTATCAAAGACAGAAACAAAGCTGTAACAAGTACTGTGATCACTGTAAGATCAAGGGACATACTCGTGAGAATTGCTGGAAACTTAAGGACAATCGATACTGTGATTTCTGTAGAATCAAAGGTCACAATAGGGAGAATTGTTTTAAAGTTAAGAGGTATCAAGAAGATCAAAAGGGCAAGAAGAATTATGGTAATAATGCTACTCACCACTCCTATGACATGGACATGAATGATGTTAGTGATGATAACTACACAGGAAATGAAGGTAAAAGGATGACAACTGAGCAAATGAGAGGACCTTACTTGACAAATGAGCAATATGATCAAATCCTCAAGTTGCTAGGGAAGAACAGCATGCAGGAATCACCTTCAGCTAACATGGCAGGTACAATTAATGCTTTTTTAGTAGATAGCAACTCAACAGAATGGATCATAGATACTGGAGCAACTAATCACATGATATCTGACCTAAGCTTAATGAGAAACAAAGTAGAGGTGAAGGATCCTGGATGTAAGAGAGTGCACATGCCAAATGGAGGTGTTACTCATGTGACACATGTAGGATCATGCCAAATAAGTGATACAGGAGTAGTGGACAATGTGCTATATATCCCTGACTTTAAATACAATTTGCTGTCAGTATCTAAGTTGGCTAAGGAACAGCATTGTTCAGTCACCTTCTTCCCTGAATTCTGCATATTTCAGGACCTTTGCAATGGGAAGGTGAAGCAGATTGGTAAGGAAAAGGATGGCTTATACTTGGTATCTCAGCATTGGAAGAAAACCATGATAGAAGATAGAGTCCTTAATGCAGCAAATAAAGAGAAACTGGACATTGTTGCATCTGGATGTATGGGGACCATACAATGTTGATACCTATGATGGAAATAAATACTTTCTCACTGTTGTTGATGATCACAGTAGAATAACCTGGTTATTTCTGATGAAATGTAAATCTGATGTCCCTGTGATAATCAAGGATTTTTTGACAATGATACAAACTCAGTTTGCTAGTAAGGTTAGGATTATCAGAACAGATAATGGTGGAGAATTCACTAGTACAACTTGCAGAAGATTTTTTCAAGATCAAGGGATTGTGCACCAGACAACTTGTGTGTACACCCCTCAGCAAAATGGGGTAGCTGAGAGGAAACACAGACACATTTTAGAACTGGCTAGAGCAATCAGATTCCAAGGTAGCATTTCCCTTAGATTTTGGGGACACTGTGTCATGGCTGCAACCTACCTTATCAACAGAATGCCCTCTAGAGTACTTGGTGGCAAAAGTCCTTATGAAGTATTTCACAAGAAGAAACCCTCCTTACTGAAGGGTGATAGGGTGCTTATGTTTTGCAAAGAGACCAAACCTTCATGATAAGTTTGAATCTAGGGCCATACCAGCAGTAATGATGGGCTATTCTCACACCACTAAGGGATACATCCTGTATGATATGCATACCAGATCATTCTTTATCAACAGGGATGTTATTTTTAAAGAAGACATGTTCCCATTCATGCTAAGAAGGTAGGCTTTTCACCCTCCTTTCTTGCAGACAGATCTCAGTTCTGATGCTGAGGACAATTTTGATGTTCAGCTTGGTCCTTCTACTATGCCTACAGCTGGGGCTCCAGATCAAATGGACCTTGAGCTAGCACCAGCAGATGAGCCACCTTCATCCCCACTGCATGACACATCAGAGTCATCTGCAGCTATCCAGCAGACTGAGCTGGAACCTGTTCCTATGGGAGATCAGGCCATTCATCCTCCAGCATCATTGCCACAGTTTGAGAGGAAATCTAACCGAACAAAGAAAAATCCTGCCTGGATGACTGATTTTATCACAGCATCTGTCCATACTGATGATGCCAGTTCTCACTCTGTTTGCAACTCCTTGGATTATGCCAAACTCAGTGCCGGCTACAGGCTTTATTTGCAGGCCTTCACAGCTGTTGTAGAACCACAGACATTTTCTTAGGCCTCCAAAGATCCAAGATGGATAGAGGCAATGCAGATAGAGATCAAAGCCTTAGAGGACAATCACACCTGGAAGCTTGTTAAGCTACCACCAGGGAAGATTCCCATTGGCTGTAAAGGGGTATACAAGGTGAAGTATCAAGCAGATGGATCCATTGAGAGGTTCAAGGCCAGATTGGTGGCCAAAGGTTATTCTCAGCAAGCTGGTCTTGACTATCATGAGACCTTCTCTCCTGTTGTGAAGATTGTCATTGTGAGAGTGGTCCTTTCCATTGCAGCTTCATCTGGTTGGCACATTCACCAGATGGATGTGTACAATGCCTTTTTACAAGGAGATTTATATGATGAAGTCTACATGCAGCTTCCAGAGGGTTTTGCAAGCCAGGGGGAGAAGAATGGACTAGTTTGTAGGCTTGTCAAATCCCTATATGGGCTGAAGCAAGCAAGTAAACAATGGAACCTGAAACTTACTGAGTCCCTGATCAGACAAGGCTTCTCTCAGTGTAGTTTAGACTACTCACTCTTTACCAAGAAGAAGGGAGCTGACATAGTGGTGATACTTGTGTATGTTGATGACATGCTGGTAACAGGGAACAACTTGAAGCTGATAGAGTGGACAAAGCAGAAATTACAACAGGATTTCAAAATAAAAGACCTTGGGGAGATGAAATATTTTTTGGGGATTGAGTTCAGCAGATCAAGCAAAGGGATACTCATGAATCAGAGGAAGTATGTGTTAGAATTGGTAGCAGACTTAGGGATAAGCAAGTCAAGGGTAGCAGCAACACCATTAGACTGTAATCAGAAGTTTACAACAGTAGAATTAGACAACATCACAGGAACAAAAGGTGATGAAGTATTGGAAGACAAGGGACAGTACCAGAGACTTATTGGGAAGCTGCTATACCTGACACTAACTAGAGTGGACATTGCTTATGTTGTACAGACCTTGAGCCAGTTTATGCAGCAGGCAAAGAGATCACACTGGGAGGCAGCATTAAGGATTGTGAGATACATCAAAAAGGATCCAGGTTTGGGAATACTAATGAGCAGCATGTCATGTCTGATGATACTATCACAGCATACTGTGATGCAGATTGGGCATCTTGTCCCAATACAAGGAGGTCAGTGACAGGCTTTCTTATTAAACATGGAGATTCACCCATATCTTGGAAGTCCAAGAAGCAAAGCACAGTATCTAGGAGCTCTACTGAAGCAGAGTACAGAAGTATGGCCAGCACTGTTGCAGAATTGATCTGGTTGATAGGGTTATACAGGGAACTTGGAGCTAGAATAAGGTTGCCTGTGGATTTGTTTTGTGACAGCAAATCTGTCTTGCAAATAGCAGCAAATCCTGTGTTCCATGAGAGGACAAAAAACATTGAGATCGGCTGTCATTTCATAAGAGAGAAGATCCTGAGGGGCCTAGTGAAGACACTGCACATTTGCTCAAGGGATCAGTTAGCAGATTTTTTGACTAAAGCTTTGGCAGGACCTCAACATGATTATTTAATGTCCAAGCTAGGAATGCTCAACATCTTCGCACCCTCCAGCTTGAGGGGGAGTATTGAGAGTGATAATGCAGCTTAAGCAATGCGGTTAGTTGTAGTTAGTAAGTTAATTGTGATCAGGACATAGTTAGTTAAGTTGGTTACAAGTAATTAGTTAGTTAGTTGAGTTAGTTGAGCTTAGATATTTTAGTGGAGGTTAGCTCCAATTATAAATAGTGGATTGGATGTTGTAATACACACAATTTAGAATCTTAGCTTGATCATCAAGCAATGCAATATTTCTCTCTCTAAAACTGATTTTTCCCTTTCTCCTTCTTAGCTCAATTTAGGGTTTGTGATCACCATAGCTCAATTGCTCTCAATTCTACAGAATCCTAAGATATCAGCTCCGTTACTACTAAGGTGTTGGTCCGAAACATCGGATCATTGAACCCGGAAGCTGGTCTCAGTGCCAAAATACCCGATCAGCCCGGGTTTGCGTTCCCGGTTCCTGAGTCTCTCGAGTCTTGACTTTGAAGCTGGTTAGCCCAGAGTTGACATAGACTTCCACACGTGCTCTGATGAGTCTCTGGTATGATTTTGCCCAATGCAATATTGCCAAGGCATGTACAAATTGAGTTTCCCTTCGTGAAGAAGTGTGCACCTTCTGCACTCCGATGCTAATTTTCATTGATCTGCAATCATCAAGCAGATGAGAATAGCTTTCATCTGCATTGATTAGCATGTTTGTTAAAAAAACTCCTTAAATTCAGACTCAACATTTAGAGGTTCAAGGGTTGTTGCGCTTTGCAATTCGAAGCCCACTATGTAAAGCTAGTAATTCAGCAAACATAAAGGTTTTGAATTTTTACGATTAATTCTGTAGCTCTACTAATATATGATGAGCTCTATAAGGAACACTGGATGTTTCTGAAGTTACTTTTCAACATGAAACTTCAGGTCACAGGCTTATCAAATACATGAAACCAGATTGTGCTTTAACTACTGCATGTAAGTAACACCTTTGATTGATACACTTGTGCCTTCTTTGTCAATCTATACATGAATTGAATGGGTTTACGACAACCACAGATTTTGAAAGAATTACAAAGTCCTGGTACATGATATATTTCGAAAGAATTACAAAGCCCTGGTACATGATATTGAGGCGCCTTATACCTGTAAGTTTACACTCCAACATGTCAAGCCAACACATCAGTCAACATTTGAGAGAAGCTGCTTCATTTTCTCGTACGTCATGAAGACAATACCAATACTAGGCACAACCTTGTAATATTCGGGCAAAATTCCTCTATATAAACCACGTAGGCCCTCTTTCCGGATAATTTGACTGAATGTACCAAACAAACCAGTCTTATAAACACGGGCCCGACCACCTGCTCCCTCCAATTGCATTCTCCGCCTCACAAGATCCAGAGGAAATGTTACTGCAAACGCATTCAATAAACATAAAGATGAAAGAACTCCAAATAATTAGCATATCATTTTTCATCGGAAGCGCATCTGGGAATCTCAACAGGCAACCTTTGACAAAGCAAAAGATATGGTACTTATTCTTCTACTTCGGTAAAGTGCTAAAAAATATTGACCAGGTTGGAAGTATGAATTGAAAAGCAATTGATTCACTTATGACAGTACATGATATCAAAATGAGAATGATGAAAGTAATTGCACATCCACTAGGTCATCTACTAAATTAGAAGCCAAAACATGAGCCAGTTAGTGTTGGCCATCACGTGAGAAAGCATTGGAGTAGGTTAGGTACGATTCAGCAGGGAAACGATGTACTTGAATGAAGTTCTTTCTTCAGTCACACAAGTTTTACTGAGAACTACATTTCCGTTGTACTTGAGAAAAAACCAAATGGTAAATAATAAAAAAGGAGTCTAGATTTCTATCTAAAGTAAAAGATGGAAAGAAAGTACGAATTTGTATCCTTTACTATAGAGAGGTGGAGAGAAAAATAGGTCTCATATGGCCTTTTGCCTTGGGCCAGCAAATTCCTCGCCTTCTTCCTTGGCCTTAAGTTTGTGTCCTCGCTTCAGTGAAGATGTGCTTTGTTCATCGCTTCTTGCCAACCACCTTAGGATTCTGATCCTTTTTCTTTTGCACTTTAGGCTTTTAAAGTGATCCTATGAATGGAGTAACACAACACCTACTGGGCTACTCAAACTTTTTTTATACCCCAATTTAAAATGATGATATCAGATATACAATTGTCTGTTCTTTAGCGAAACTTTAATAGCATAATTCTAGGTGATGCACAGAATCATTTAAAAAGCTGACAATAATAAAGCGCACTCTGCAATTTCAAAAACAGAAACCCATACCAATAGATGATAATGACTCTAGACAAGCAATGAAAGGGAAGTGAGTTCAAATCATGAAGGAATAGATGAAAACTAAGTGAGAATCTTTTAAAAATGGTATCTGGTTCATCTTCCATGCACGTTTTTTCAATCAGTTACCATTCTTCTGATGGACATTCCATATGTTTTCTCCCTTCTCTTTGTTTTTTTAGATTTTAGTAGGTGAGCATGTCATTTCCTTAGGTTTCCCACTGCACGCATGTTCTGCCACTGTCTCCATCTTCCTTTAGAGGTTTTTTTTTTTTTTTTTTTTTTTTTGGGGGGGGGGGGGGGGGGGGGGGGGGGGGAGTACACGGAATTACCCATATTTTCGCTCAAAGACCAGTATATAGACAGCTAATTCCTAGATGGTCCTACAATCAATTTAGTAAGATGACATTGCAAGCCTAATCGAGAAGCATACCTCAACGAGGAAGCCTCTCACATTTGATAACAGCAAATACATATGGCTCACGTGCAAATGTCCACCATAGTGGAGCCAACTGCATGTTTGGAGATCGAAGTTATCCAGATAATGCATGAGACGAAAACTATAAGTGATAATTCTAGTCAGAAACAAAAAGTTAGTGCCCAGAAAGACAAGCAAGCAAATCGTTCTTCCTTTTTCTTTTTTGGTTGAACTCCCTTAGTAAATTCCAATATGCCAGATAGAAGTGCTCGGCCTCAGGCTCTAAGGGTCAGTCCCGTTAGATACTTAATAAGAAGCCAGCACCTCGACCTGCTTCTCTGCATCAAAAGCAATGAGAGAAAGCTACATGCATCAGCATTGACTTTCAAATACCAGAAATTGTGTCTAATATCATACTAGTTGAAGGCCTCATTTGGTATATCTAGAACTCAGTTAACTGCCCCATCGATTGGAGATGGAGAAACAGTGTGTCAGAACACAAGGTCAGCTTTTTTGTTTGTTCATATATTTTGCGTAGAGAATTTGAATCACTGCTAAATATTCTGTTTGTTTTAATGTGGAGAGCTACAGTAACATTTATCAAAGAGGAGTATTATATAGATAAAGCTGCACTTGATGTTCCAGAAGAAATTGCCAAGAGTTAAGGCTTTTCTACTTCCTGAACACATATATGGAATAGAAAGCACATAGAAATCGAGTCTTTGGTAAAATAGATGTCTCCATGCAGCAACCAGACTTTGAGAGCAGAAATTTCAGAGACAACAACACACTAAGAAGAATGTGGTGACACCCAATAAGAAGGGGAATATTAGCCAAAATACAAGAAATGGAGGTAAGAAACTGCTTTTCTCCATCACTCTTTCCCTGTACAGGAAATCTAACCAAATTGGAAGCTTAACTTTTTCTACCAACTTTCATGTATATCAGATCACTAACCTGTTGATGATGCAACACCTGAAAGACTTCCACAAGCAAGGCTGACCAAGATGGTTGAGTCTTCTGATCTGATTTCCAGAAGTGTGTTAAGATAGTGCTATCTTGAGGACAATATGCAACGGACAAACTTGAGAATTGACCAGTGATCACAGAAGCATTTGTTGATAATTTTCACAGAAAAGGGAGTAGACAGTTAGTCTCATCGGAAATTACCTGCGAGACTGCCAGTATGATCTAGCTGTGTCATAAACTGAAAAGCTGATTGCCAAATTTGGGCCGACCCCCTTCACGAGAACGAGGTATTCATTCAGAATAAATCAAGAAATGCTGAATTCAGCAGAAATAGAATCTCAAGGACAAAAAGAGATACCAATAAAGTAGCACCCATTCCTTTGTAAAGGCCGGCTATCCCTTCTTCCCTACTGATGGTTCGTAATGCATGCCATATACCTCTGTAATAAATCACATTTCTCTGCAAAACTCTAAATGAGTCAAAACCAACCAAAAAATGATGTAATGTCTCAGAAAAGGAACAAATCATCAGAGAATTATATAAGAGAAACAATAATCATTTTTGAAAATCTTATGCACTTCAGTCTCCAGCATCAAACGGCTATACTAGACTAATGTTTCCTAATTCCAATAATTGAAGCATTTGGATCTCACTGAAAGTTAGGATAATAGCAGTGGTTACTGAAAGTGCATGGTTTCGAGAATTCAACCAAAAGTGTGAAATAAAAGATATCATTTAAAGGATAGAGCAACTAAAAGACGGGTACATGTCAATGTAAAAAATAGTCAGCTTTAGCATTTTTGTCAGATTCTGTACAGCTCATTTAGTAGCGAATAATTAGAAAGAAAAGCCTTCTGAAGCTAGCACCTGATATAATTCAAACTTATGAGTTAACCTTCACGGAAACCACTAGGTCCACTACCACATTTCCTTTACATTCCCCCCCCCCCCCCCCCCCCACCCCCCCAAAAAAAAAAAAAAAAAAAACCCACACACACCACTCCGCGTGGTTGTCTTCCGTCAACCAACCGATGTTCTCCTCCTCATGCTAGACTAGAGTGTCAATGTCGTGGGGGAAAACCGTATTTCTGCTCTGGTATTCCTCCCACCCCCGCGACATTGTCTTTCTTGTTATAGTTGGATTTCTTAATGCGAGAAAGCTTTCAACAACTCTTTTTACACACTGTGATTTTGAACATCAATTTTCCCGCATGGCATTGACAGTCTAGCCTAGCGTGCGAACGACCATAGATTGGTTGGTGGAGGGAAATCATGCAGGAGTTGGTTGCATTTGTCTTACGTCGCCCTTCTAAGCAAACTCAAGAAGGCGCTACGCAACCCATTGTATCAGAGCTTAGGCTAAGGACAAGGGAAATTGTGACAGACACAACTACTGATCATGGTGGGTGGTCAGAAAACAAATGCTGAGCGGGTTGGTGTGCACGAAGAAGCTAAGACAGATGACAAGAACAGTTCCCGATCTGAAAGCCAATCTCGAGGAGAAACTAGATAATCCCACTCACCTCACCAGACAAAATGAAACAAACATTGCTGACATGAGCCAAGATGTCAAGAATGACCGTGCTAAACTTGCAGCGGTCTATGCTAGGCTCGACGCAAATGAGGCAAGGATGGCTGCCATGTAGCATCAGTTGGATGAAGAAGCAGTGTCTACGGTGGCCTTCTCAGCGGAGGGAAATATTGGTGGGGTGCTATGAACTTGGCACCCAATAAACAAAAGCTCAAGATTTCGGAACTCAAACACTACACTGATGCTCGGAATGCCAAGGAAGTTGAAAATTTCATATTCGACGTGGAACAATACTTTGAGCTTTGAGGCTATTGGTGGATTGAAGAGGATAACAAAGTAAAGGCCGTTGCCATGTATTTTCAGCGCGATGCCAAACTATGTTAGGGGGAAAAGTTGATGCCATAAAGGCTGGCGAACTAGATTTGTCTACACGAGAGGAGTTCAAAGCAGCTATCCGCGTACAATTCTTCCCAGAGAATGACGAGTACAACACAACACTCGACGAAAGCTCAGGAGCTGAGGCAAACAAAGTCAATGCAGGAATACGTGTAAGTTTGCTGCCCTCATGCTAAGTATTTGCAACATGAGTGAGAAGGATAAGCTCTTTACCTTCATGAATAATACCTCATGTGTAATTACACAATATAACTTTGATGAAGAAGGCGTTTGACAGTTTTCAAAACTGAAACACTTGGTTCATGTTTGCAAGATTGATAACTTTTTCCAAAGACACCAATTACAACATTATGGAAATATATGAATTAGCAAAATAAACCAAAATGGTTGTCGAAAAAGGCAGGTGAAGTGCAGTCACCTGAGCGGCTAGTCGCGTCCTAACAAGATCCAAGGGGTATGTAAGAGAAGCAGCAGTTATCCCAGCTAAACCACCACCTACAAGCCGTACACAAAGGTCTGCACTTATATTCTCTCCTTGGCTTTCAACTCCCAAAATCAACTGCAACATCTGTAAGTCGTATACAAAAATAGAATAAATATAAAGCCAAGCCACAATTATATTGTCATTACTTCATTCTCCCTCTGTTCCAGTCCACGTGAACTTATTTCCTTTTTAGTCTGTTCCGGTAAGAATAGCCCCTTTTTAAAACAAACTTACTTACTTTACTAAACTCTGTATCATTGAAACAGGTTCACATAAATTGAAACGTAATGAATAATATTAAGAGAACGTTTGTACCAACATTCTTGTAGCGTTCAAATGAATAAAAGCTGATAGAGGAATAAGGAAGGCGATGAGCAATAGTGACCAAATTGCCCTTCCAAAATGCACCATATCCTTCTTCACGTACAATACGTGATGCCTCTTTCCATATACTCGCTTTTTTTAAAGTAGCTGCATCATCCACTTGCATTCCTTGTAACTGAAACAGTATAGTTAACCGTGCAAGTGGAGCGGTGCATGTTTTGCTTACTGCACCCGCTACTCCCCCTGCTACTAGCTGAGATACTGTTCCGATCTGTGACTGTAATTTACGAGATGCTCCGCCGTCTACCACCACTGCTCCACCGCTTCTTACTTCACTCTGCATCGTGTATCCTAATTGGATTGAGCGCTACTGGTTTCTATTTGCTTGTTTTGTTTGTTGCCGTGGTTACTTAACAAACGACGACGTCGTTGGAACTTGCATTTTATTTTTATGGAAAGGATTAATTAATTAAATATGGGTGTGACTCAGCATTAAAGTGTAAACTGAAGACTGACTTTAACCTTGTTTGGTTTGCTTTTCCCAATAACCCTCTAATCCCTTATAACCGACCTCAACGTGCTCTCAAGTAATCCACTTTTTTTAAAAAAAAAAAAATTTTAAGCCGCCATTAAGTCCTTGACATTGGAGAAAATTTAATTATGTGTCCGGTGGATTTGAGAGTTTATTTATATTTTCGTCGTTTTAACTAAATATTTTTCAACGTGTCAAATATTGTCATGATTAGACTTCAAGTGGATTTAGTTGCGAGATTGAGGTAAAGGAGTTGAGAGCAACTATTGTTTATTTGATAAAATTTCAAGGCAATTTAGTTGGATACGACAGAAGGAGTCGATGACAATTGTTCGCTACCAAGACCAAAGCAATTTAACTAGAGAAGACAGTGAAGGGATCGAGGGCTGTTTATTTGCTAATATTTCAAGGCAGTTTAGTTGGACACGATGAAATGGGTCTATAACAAGTGTTTCATTGCCAAGACTTCAAGACAATTTAGTTGAACATGGAGGAAGAGAGAAGACATATCATTAATTAGGTGTTGAGAGGTATTTGTGTTTAAATATTCTTCACTAAATCATTAGAGGGTCAAGTTTACTAAATCATGTCAAATGGGGTCAAAAAGGCAAATCATTGCATCCAGTGTCATAGCTATGCAAATCTTCCTTAACGCAGACTTTGGCTCCAAATGTGTTAGCAAACAAAGTAATTTTTAGACGCTTAGAAGATTTACAATACCAACATCTAGAGCTAACAAATGTAAGATTCGAATGTTGTGGTTATTGTTAAAAAAAAAAATAATACCAATTTCAACGATTAATGCCAAAATTATATTTAAACTATTTTACCTAAATGTTAACAGACTTCATTAGTTGAATTTGCTTTCTATAACTTAGCTTTATTTGAGCCGAGTCCTCGGCATTGTTTGGATGTTGGGGCTGTTTTACAAAAATAACAACTTGACCATTTTAGTGTCAAGTTATATTTAATTTTCTAATGAGTTGTTAAGTTGTTAACTAGCTCTATTAGCTGGATTCCTTTTTAATAACTTCGCTTTGTTAAGGCTGAGTTTCACTAATATTTAACTTTTCTACCGGGTACTAATAGTGTCAAGTTACCTCTTCAATGTGGATGTTTGGGTGTTGAGGCTATTTTGCATAAATAAGCAAATTGACGATTATAGTGTCGAGATATAGCTTTACGATCATTGTGCCAAGTTATATTTAACTTTTCTACCGGAAAATTTATATGTTCCAATAATGCGGAGTTACCTCTTCAATATGGTGTTGGATGGACAATATGTTTATGTGATTTTTACACCTTTGGGAGTTATTTAGGTCGTGGACTCCAAAAGTTATGATGTTACACAAATCAAAACTCTTGATAATACGATTCCAATTGTTTTAAAGAAGTCCAGTGATAAGAGTGATTTCTTGAATCCAGACGCTTAAGAGTTATGTTAGTGATACTCATTTGATGGTTATTTACTCAACGATTTTCTCATTGCGATATATTGATACACATCTTAAGTGATGTATGCTCATTGTTTTTTTATTCAGAAAAGAGAGAAGAGCAGGCATGTTATTTTTTAACTTAAAACGAATAGTAATCACATCATGTTTTTAATCAATTCTATTAACATTAGATAGTCAATACTAATATTTTATAGGAGAATATAGTACTTGGTAAAAAAGTATAGGTGCTTTAGCACTTCGTAGTACTTATGAACGTCAAATTTTAAAAAAATACGAGCCCGTTTGGATTAGCTGATAAAAGTAACTGAAAATCATCAAGTACATAAGCTGGTGAATAACCCAGTCAGTATGCTCAGTATTCTATGTTTAGGAAAATGAATAGATCATCGTCACTACAAGAAAAATTGCTTTTAGGGACCGGAAAAATGGTCCTTAAAACTCAGTTTCTGGTCCTAAAAGGAATTTAGCGACGGGAAAATCTGGTCGCCACCTCGTCCTTAAAGGCTCCGTGGTTAAAAGTCTATAACGACCAAATTTTTTCGCTGGTCCTTAAATGGTTTTCGCGACCAGTTAAATTCTGGTCGTTAAACACATTCAAAGACCATATATCTGGTCCCTAAACATAGATTATTGGTCCATACAATTTTTTAGAGCTGGTCCCAAATGGTCTTTTCAGACCAAAATACTGGTCCATAAATAAATTAAATTCACATTTTTAAATCTCTTATTTTCACAAATTTGATATAATTTTTTTATAGATAATCAAATGTACAAATATAGAATTATCCAAATCTAACTATAATTAACTGCAAATTATCAAATATTCAACTATAATTAACTGCAAAAAGATGGATCAATATCTTGATAATAGTAAAGTACATCAATGATGCACAATTCAACAATCTTACTCATAATCCTTGGACACAAAAATAAAATTTAACACTACTAGCAACTGATACAATTCTTTAGCCTAACAGCCCTAACATAATGATAACAATTCAGTCAACTTGTACAACACTTCAAAAGTTGCATCATTACGTGTTAACTTGAATCTTCAAATCCTGTAAAAAAAATACATAATAAATGTTATTCAGTTAATGTTGTAAATTCAACTACAAAGATTGGTTAATATTCCATAAAGTCAAAACTAACAACAATTTACCCTCACCGAAATACTTCAAGTTCATCAAGTGTAAATATAAGAGCAGAAACATGTACAATCTATACGTTGAGAGGAATAACCTCTTTGAGTACTCATTATAAATTTAATAATCAACTAGACAGATTCTAAAAGACTTTGATATGAAAAAGCACATGTATCACCAAGCATCAGTAAGTGCTCGTGTATGTTCATCAAAGTTAGTACGAGTTTTACTTCCTCTGCTAACCATCAAGATGTTCTAATTTTATAGAAACACAAATAAAAAAAAAATAGAGAAGTTAAAGGACAATAAAGAAATATGACCTGCTAGGTTACACAATAAAGAACTGAGCAGCTGGTAAGCAGCAGCCGTATATTAAAAAGACAGTACTATACTCAAGAATATGATCAAAGAAAATGCCTTGTCTTACTGTGCCAATCGAAACTAAAGCAAATGAGGAGTCCATAGGTTATAGAGATACTGACATTGGTTTATCTAAAATGGTTTACAGAGATTATAGAGATGCAGAGGTAGAAAATAATCCAAAAATAAGAGAACTTAATAATGACTATAACTTTCTGACAGAATTTGGAATATGATCACAAATGGATATCCAACCTAAATGACTCACTACGTATTATCCCACATACCTAATTCCAGTTGCTACTGCATATCCAGAAAGCAATAGCGCCAGTAAACCATTTCTAATCAAGTACTATGGTGCAGACCTCAAAAGTAGCACAACAACATCAGATCCCTAATAGTTAAAGCAATCTAAACAAATAAAAAAGGTAAGTAACATACAATGATTGACACAATTTACTTTATCTATGACAATGTTAGAAACTAAATGAAAATGGGAAAGTACAAAATGTTTGATGTCTTTAGCATCTATATGAAAATGAAAAAGTAACTTGCATTAATTGGACTTAAGTGTAATTGAGAATTATACCTCAGGAGCCAAATTTTTTCACATTTGAACGAAATGAGCATAAAACCCGTGCCTCCTAACTCCAGCTTCCTCGTTGATGTGGTCTTCATAATGAGATAACGATCAATAACATTTGATGGAAAAGGAACACTCTAGATTAGAATATATATCATCCTTTCATTTATCTCAGAATGTGAATACATGTAATCATGAATTCTGTTCTCGTTCTTGATTACGAAAAATTTAGCAACCACACTTTTATGAAAAATAAAAAAGAAAGGAATTAATTAGAAAAGGTTAATACATACCTCAGCTATCTTATAAAAAAAGAAAATATCCTCAACCTATTTCACCGCAGTTAATTAAAAATCCAAATCTGCAGCATCGACTTGACTTTGGTTCATGACTAAGACCACAAGCAGATCTTAGAAATTAAAGGAAAATTAGACAATCAGTTTCATAATTTAAAAAATTAATTAAAGAATAAGTTAAAGAGAATTAAAAATCCACCTTCTTCCTGGCTGTGAGGGTCAAAGTAAAATTTGCTTCTTTTAAAAATCATCTAATAGACTATACCTTTTTAAATAGAATTACCCAAACCATTTTGTAGATCTGGCCTTAAAACGGCCTCGAATGTACGAGTTGATACAAATGAAAAGCTCAAAAATACTTACTGATGGCGAGATGAGTTACTTGTGTCGATTTTAATCTGTATGAACTTAGATTTATAAAGAGTGGAAGGAGTACAAAAAACTATTAGATGTAGATGCTATCGATTTTTCATTGAGATCCGACCAAATTTTTAGATGAAGAAATTAGGGTTTAGAAAATTTACCTGGCGGCTTCTCTTGGAGAGAGAGGGAGACTTGAACAGAGGGTTTACTTAGACGAGTAAATTTAGAGTTTGATTTCTATTTGGTTTTGTGCCCCCCTCCCTTTCTCTCGCGCTCAAATTAGAAACTTAAGGACCAGATTCTAATTATTTTTGGGACCAGATATAAAGCTCTTCGCTATAAAATGGTATATTAAGGTCGAGCAAAACTACTGGTCCATATAGGTACATATTAAGGACCAGATTCTTACCCGTCGTTAAACACTGGTCCCTAATGCTCCTTTTTCTTGTAGTGCGTGTTGATGCTCATATGCAACGGAGTATTACAATTAAGATTGATGGTAAGCGTCAATGTTATATGCTTATCGAACGGTCCTACGCTTCTTGATTATCAAAAAAACACGCCCCTTACACTTCCAACATGTGACTACCCTAAGATAAGATGATTCCTACCCTCAGGTCAGATAATAACACTAACTACACCGGATAAGAATAGCAATTCTAGTTCGAATCTTGGACCAGCCCTAGAGAGGGATGTAGAGAATTGGTTACGGGTTCGGTAGAATACAATAACTTTGGTCCAAACCCTATATTTATTTTATGAAGTTCTTGAAATGTGTACAAATTATTAATTTAGAACATAGTAACTTATAATAACTTGAGTTCCGAACCCATAGACTTCAAATCTTAGATCTACCTCTGACCAGCCCAACAAAGTTGACAATACGACAAAATTTATGAGTATATGAACTTTTTACTTGTTCATTAAACTTGTGCAACGTTTTGACACACTTGTTGAAACTTGAAATTTGAGTTGTCTTGTAAATAATCCTCAAACGAACGGTACAAAACTCCAACAGCGCATCAATTAGGACTATTCGTGCAAATAGCCATCCCTCCCCTTCACTTACCAAAACTGTTCACCAGCAATGGCCCCTAGCGCCCAGAGCAAGCGCCTTTAGTGTTCCCGACCGCCTGCAGGTGTCCTTCGTAAATCCCAGTTTATGAGAAATGCCTCCATTTTGAAATATTTTAACTAATTACCCTCCACGTCATTAGTTAGTACGTGGAAGAATTATTTTGCCCCTACATAAACCTGGTTCATATTGATTCGTTTCCTTCTTCCTAATTGCTTTGTTGTTTCTTTCCTCCTTCCTTTCCTTCTTCCTTCTTTGTGTTCTGAAGCTTTAGGGTATGTTTTTCCCTCTCTTCGTGTATTTATTTTATATTTATCTTATTATTATTTTTTGATTTGTGTTATAATGCAATTTCTATTTCGCCTAATACTTTATCTGTATTTTTTTCTTTGTCTGTATTTTTTGGTACTTATTATTTTTTTCAGCAAATACCACTAAACTTATAGCTTAGCGGCCAATTTTATTAATAATAAACAAAAAATAAAAAATAAGGTCTTTGCAATCATAAATGAAATACGACCTAGCTAGTACTAAGTAATGCCTAAGTAGTGGTACAATAGCACCATACCCAAGTATTGCATTCACTTCATCGGGTTGAGCATCATACAATGCTAATACCACCAATTGAAGCAAATTTAATACTTTAATAAAGTGCTTTACAAAAACCACACTACTTAGGAATAATGCATATGAAATACTAGTGAAATATCTAGCTAATGATCTCCAATCATGTAGTTTTACACTAATGATGGAAGTAATAATAAAGCTATAGCATCCCAACTCCCCAAGACCAATAACTTGTGCCAAATAATGAATACCAGCCCAAACAGCTCTTGATGCATCGCATGGAAGGATGTTTGGACTGAAATTTTCACGCATAAACTTCTCCCAGTCGAGACACTGATTGGTGTTGCGCCCCAGTCGCTGTTTCAAAAGAGAAGTTGTCAAAAAATGCATACAGCCGCTGATGCCTTTGCAACTTGCCACTGACCAATTATAATTAAAATTACATAGTTGAAACACCCATTGAAGCGCCTCATAGGCTAGTGGTACTTATTGTTAATACATTTATCTGTTAGTTTTTTTATTTAGATTGATGATCGTCGTATTAATTTTGAGGTTCTTGTGAACTTTTTTTGCTTGTTTTGCTTGATTAATGTGATTTTAAGGTTCTTCTTGGCTATAGTCATTAGATCTTCTTATTGCCCATTGCACAGAGCTTAAAGTCTTGGCTATTGTCATTACTTGTAGAGAAATTTCTGCAAATTTCCTATTGCACCAGAACTTAAAGTCTTGGTTCTAGCCAAGAATTGCAGAGACTTTCTCTACAAGTTGCCCATTGCACCGGAGCTTAAAGTTTTGATATTGCCAATACTTGCAGAGACTTTCTCTATAAGTTGTTCATTGCATCATGGCTTAAAGTCTTGGCTATTGCCAATATTTGCAGAGACCTTTTCTGTAAGTTGCTCATTGCACCAGAGCTTAAAGTTTTGGCTATTGTCAATACTTGCAAAGACTTTCCCTGCAAGTTGCTCCTTCCACCAAAGCTTAACGTCTTGGCAATTGCCAATAAATGCAGAGACTTCATCTGTAAGTTGCTCTTTTTACCAGGTATGAGTTTGCATAGTAAAGTATTGCCTATCACGTATGAGTTTGTTTATTATTTAGTAGTAGTTACTGTTTGTTTTATTTCTTTTTATTTTTGTCTTTTTGACTTTAGATTTTGGTGATTATACAGCTGCATATTAATTGTGAGTTTATTATGGCATGTTGTAGTATATGTTCCCTTGTCTTTACTTGTTTTTTGTTACCATACAATTTTTTAATTTTGTTTATCGAATAAGTATAATTTTATTTTTTGTTCCCATAGAAGGAGATCAAAATTTTAAGTTTGAACATTGGTTTGATATCAAAGGTTGTTGGGTGGTGATGTGAAGTATAGTAGTTTGGTTAGTGCATTTTTTACGGAGCGTCTGATGATGTTGTTAAAAGGGGGAGTTTTTGGCAAATACCCCCAAGCAGAGCCAGTAGGCATTCTTGACATAACTTTTAGTAATTAGTGGATTGTTTTCTTTCCTTTTTTGTTCTTTCCTATTTTATTTTTATTTTCATATTCAGGTTTTGTGTTTAGTTTGTGCAGCGTTTGATTGTAGTGCTTATGCGATAAATTTGCTGATTTGCTAATGAATGAGAAAGAGGTTTCAAGGTATAGGTTTACCCAATTTAGGCAATATCGAATTGATTTGGCCGTCAAATTGTAGTGTTATGCGAAGTCCAAGGCAACTGATGGGTACGAGACCTCTCTGAAGATGATAAAAGATGATTATCATGAATATAATGATTTTTCATGTGAACGAGAACTTGGCGTACCATTTGTTGTAGGAAGAAACAACTTACTATGTAGTATTTCTGAACGAGTGACTGTATTTTTAATTTTTTTGGGAATGTTAATTGTGATGATTACTTCATGTGAATTTGGTAATAGTTTTTTTTTTTTTTTTTGGCTTAGAATATATGAATATGTGCAAGAAACTAATGGTATAAGGTATGTTCTTATAACTCTTAATATTTTGGTTAATGAATTATGTCTCATTTTATATGTATGATTGCTTTAAGTGTTTGTTAGTGCTGCAGAATACCTTTTTTTACTCTTTCATTCACTTAGGCTATTCTGCATTTGTGTCTTTGAAAGCGAGAAAATGCCATTTAGTTGGTAATGAAGTGGTCGAGTGCAAATGTCGGTTTTGCCAAGACTTCAAGGCAAGTTAGATGTGCGAAGGGGGGAAGGGGTTGGGATGAAGAGAGTGTTATCCTTTTGCTAAGTCTTGCAATCGCAGTTGGAGTCGCGATTGAAGGGTTCGAGAGCAAATGTTTTCCTTCCAACACTTGACGGCATGTTGGCTCAGAGAAGCGGGGAGGGGTTGAAGAAAGTGTTGTCTGTTTACCAAGAACTCAAGACAATTATTGGATTTCGAGAAGGTAGGATTCGAGGGAAAATGTTGTCTTGCCTAGACTTCAAGAAAATTTAGTCCGGAAAAGGAGGGAGGGATCGATGAAAGTGTTGGTCGTTTGCCAAGAGGTCGAGGCTAAGTGGTTATGAGTTGTTACGAGTTTAAGTGGGTTAATAAAAAGTGAAACACAATTTTTTTATTTAAAAAATAAAGGTCATTAATAGTGCAAATAATAAGTATTATTAACAATTCAAATTCAAGTTTATAAGACTAAAATGAATTATCGGGTAACTTTCTTCTAGTAAAGTCAATCAATTGCCCTTCTTTTTGACACAACACAATGATATGGTTTGCTTCATTCACAACGAATTCCCTTGTGTTGGCGGTACTGTTATTATTTATTGACGGATTATTCCTTTTAACAACTTCTACTATGAAACGGGATTTTCTAAAATTCTCATCATTCTTCAACAAATACATGCAAGTGATAAGTTCTTGATTGTTTGCTACGATAATACTCTTGCACGTTTCCAGATTGGTGTCAAAACATATATTTGTTTCACTCTCATCATTGTTGATGCTTAGAGCATTAAAAATTTCTTATTCAAAAGCATGGTAGGTAATACCATCTTTCACAAGTATCAACTTTATGTCATGATTCATATATTTATTGCTTGCATCCCATTTTCCGTTGTAAGCGATGTATATGCAATTGTTACTATAGTACTAATCTTGCACTTAATGAAGACGGACTATATGCTTAGATTTTGATGGATAGGTCACCAATATAGGAGCAAGATTTTAGTATATCTGAAGGGAATGTTAGGTAAACTTTTGCCCTTGTTGTTGGGTCAGAGCTTAAAGTATTAGGTATCGCAAAGACTTGTAGAGAGAGACTTTTCTCTGCAAGTTGTCCATTGCACAGAATTTAAAGTCTTGGCTATTGCCAAAACTTGCTGAGAAGTCTCTGCAAGTTTTCCATTGCATCAAAGCTTAAAGTATTGGCTATTGCGAAGACTTGTAGAGACTTTCTTTGCATGTAGTCTATTGCACAAAAGCTTAAAGTATTGGCTATAACTTAGGCTTGCACTGACCTTCTCTGCAAGTTGCTCGTTGCACCTTAGCTTAAAAAGCTTGGAAATAGCCAAGACTTATAGAGACTTTCTCTGCAAGTTGCCCATTATACCAGAGCTTAAACTTTTGCAATAGCCGAGACTTACAGAGACTTTCTCTCCAAGGTTCCCTTGCAACAGAGCTTAAAATCTTGGTCATAGCCAAGACTTGCAGATACTTTCTTTGCAAGGTGCCTTTGCACCAGAGCGTAAAGTCTCGGCCATAGCCAAGATTGCAGAGACTTTCTCTTCAAGTTGCCTATTGCACCAGAGCTTAAAGTCTTGGCAATAGCCAAGACTTGCAGAGACCTCATAGATTTTCTACAAGTTATCCAACTGAATGTAAAGCAACATATTGCTCGTAAAGTCAATCTGCTCTACTCGCAATTCTCTTTTGTAAATTTTACAATTAATACAGATCAATTAATATTTATCAAATTGTATATTTTTACAATTTGAATGTCGATCTAATGTCAAGTGTTGCCCATTCGACAAGTTTTTTGGATCTTTATGAATAAAATTCATAGCTTGTTTGGAGGTAACATGTAGTTATACAGAATTTAAAGCAAAATTAAACATAATTTAAACGAAATTATGTAGAATTTAATCCAGCATTTAGTAAAACTCAGTAGCAATTAGAAGAGAACTAACCTTGAATCTTCGTTTAAATGGAGGAATTTGTAAAAGTTGTGGGTTTTTAGATTTTGGAGATCGTTTCAATGTAAAATGGGAGGGGAGAATAGTACAAGTCTTTTTATTAGTTCGGGGGAGTATTGTCATTCAAAAATATTTCATTAAACTAATAAGGATATTTATGCTGAACCAGAGTTACTGAGGGTATTTATGCAAACCAGTAGTTCCGTGTCATATTTTTTGCAATTCAGCCTTCACTTACATGGGCAGACTTACCAACAAAAGCATGAATAACGTAATACGGAGGCTATCGCGTAAAATTAGAAATTGATGGACTATAGCTTTGATAATGTGATTAAAAGAAAGAAAATTTTAGACCAAATGACTTTTTAGAGGCTCTAATTAACACTTAATATAGGCACTTTTAGACAATTACCAAACATAAACACACTTTTTAAAAACTTAGCAAATTAAGGGAATAAGAGTATCGCTTGATTTTAGGTTCAAAATTTGGTAAAATTAATCCATCCCAATCTTTCCATTCTCTCGCTCACACACATACACTTACTTTATTCATTATCTCAAACAAAATCGAACAAAACTTTTTATTCTGCGGATCTCCTCTTCCTCGTCCTCGTCCTCTTATTCTTCTTCATTTCTTATACTTGTAAAGTTATATACGTAATTTCAACTAACAATAATGTGCATTAGCAATATCTACGTTCAATTACCTGGTAATTTATGTCCAACAATTTCCTTTTCATTATCTTGGGGAATGTGTTGTTGTTTCTGCATTCAAATAAATCAGAAAAGACAGAAAAAAATAGAAGCATATTATCAGTTTGGTGTGGGACGATCCCGAGTCCACAATTTACTTGTGTCTCCTTAAGAAATCTAACCCCCTCACAGTTGCCCAAGGTTCACGGGTTAATTTCTCTCAGGATGGAACGAGATAACAGTTCTACTGTAGTGGCACTTCAAACATTAGAACACTGCGAACACAAAGGAACGGAGCAGAACACTACGAACACAAAGGAACGGAGCAAATCACACGACTTACTTAGTATGCAGAAAAGAGAGGAGATGTAGTAAGATGTTCTGTGTATTCTGTGTTTCAGTGTATGTTCAAAAGTTGATGACTGACCATTTTATATAGCCATGGAAAGAGTATGAAGAGACACCACTAATGGCTGAATTCATTGCCACTAACATCTGAATTCACTGCCACTAATGGCTGAATTCACTAAATGTTAGTAATGAATTATTGGTTAATGGGAAAACGTGGGAGAACGTGGAGGAATAATTAATCTGATTAATCCATTCAGATTTCTGTTACACAAACAGATTTAATATTAAATATTAATAATAAATTATTAATTAATTAATATTTTTTTAGTGTTTGTTGGTCCAAAAAATTAAGTCAATCAATCATACCAATTGACCGAAATCCAAAATCCGAAGCCGAAGCCGAAGCCGAAGCCGAGACGAGCGAGCGACGACGACGGCGCGAGGCTTCCTTTTTTCTCAACCCTTTTAAGAGCTAAGAGAAGTGAATCTCTATTTAAACCCAACAAAAGCCTTTTCCTCTATCAATATGGGAGAAAGTGTATTTCCTTACTAAAAGGAACCTTTTCACCTTTCCACCCATTTTCCATTCACACTCTTCACATTCCAAAAACCCAACAATCCCCCACATGAATGGGGAATGGCTATATTGGAAATATGCATGACAGACTTGTGTGATTTGCAAGAAAGAATTAGTTGCCTCGGGATAAGTAGGTTTCCCTTTGAACTTTCCGTAGTGAACATACATCAGATATACTCGGTCAATCGGTAGATTTGATATCTTTGAACCGTTGAGCTTTGGTGTATACCTAGACAACGTAAGTCACACAACTAACCCTTAACCGTCTTTGGTTCTCACTGTTGTGTTCATTTCAGCCATGAACACCGCCTGGTTTCATAAGTACTTAGAGAACTAGCCATACCGAATTCTCCTTGAAGCGGCTTCCACTTCACACTTACATAGGTGATTTCTAAACGTGTAATCCTATAGATGTACACTGTTTGATAATTAAAATATCAAACTTAGATAATCATTAAAAAATGCCTCTAGCATTTTACCCTTGGTACTTGAACATTGTCTAATCATGAGAATGGACCAAACATTTAACTGACAATATTGGACCGTCATACACCACTTTGTATTCTCCTTGAACCTAGTTCTTGGGATCTCCAGTCTCCTAGGTAGAGTTACCGCTGTGATGACTTGTCCTTGGCCATAGTCTCATTCCCTTCGATGAACACTCAACCGCCTCTCTAGTTAGGCCTTTTGTAAGTGGATCCGCCACATTATCCCTTGATTTCACGTAGTCAATGGTGATAATTCCCCTAGATAGTAGGTCCTTAACAGTTTTATGCCTTCGTCGTATGTGACGATTCTTACCGTTATACATGACATTCCTCGCTCTTCCTATAGCCGATTGGCTATCACAATGTATACAAATTGGTGTCAACGGCTTAGGCCAGAACGGAATGTCTTCCAAAAAGTTCTGAAGCCATTCAGCTTCTTCACCGGCTTTATCAAAGGCTATGAGTTCAGCTTCCACAGTAGAGCGTGCAATACATGTTTGCTTGGACGATTTCCAAGACACCGCTCCTCCACCAAGTGCGAAAATATATTCACTTGTGGACTTAGAATCAGTTGTGCCGGTGATCCAATTGGCATCACAATATCCTTCAATGACTGCAGGATACTTGTTATAATGCAATGCAAAGTCTTTGGTGTATCTTAAATATCCCAAAACACGTTTTATTGCCATCCAATGGGTCTGATTGGGATTACTCGTGTATCGACTTAGTTTACTTATAGCACAAGCTATATCTGGTCGAGTACAATTCATGACGTACATCAAACTTCCCAAAACACGTGCATAATCCCGTTGCGACGTGCTTTGACCTTTGTTCTTCTTAAGAGCAAGGTTTATATCAATAGGAGTCTTTGAAACTTTAAAATCCAAATATTTAAATTTCTCAAGAACACTATTGATGTAGTGAGTTTGAGACAACGCCAGACCTTGAGGAGTTCTATGGATCTTAACACCCAAAATTAAGTCCGCAACTCCTAAGTTTTTCATATCAAATTTGCTAGTCAGCATGCGCTTTGTAGCCTTTACATTGGCAATGTCATTACTCATTATCAACATGTCGTCCACATATAAGCAAACAATGACTATAAAATTAGGAGTGTTCTTAATGTAGACACATTTGTCACACTCGTTAATTTTAATGCCATTTGACAACATTGTATGATCAAATTTCGCATGCCATTGTTTCGGTGCTTGTTTTAGTCCATAAAGCGACTTAACAAGTTTACACACCATCTTTTCTTTACCTGGAACCACGAACCCTCAGGTTGTTCCATGTAAATTTCTTCCTCCAAATCCCCGTTTAAGAACGCTATCTTAACGTCCATTTGATGAATTTCCAGACCATACACGGCGGCTACCGCTATTAACATACGTATGGATGTAATTCTGGTTACCGGCGAGTATGTGTCGAAGTAGTCAAGACCTTCTTGTTGTCTATAGCCTTTAACAACAAGCCTTGCCTTGTACTTGTCAATAGTGCCATCAGCTTTCATTTTCCTTTTGAAAATCCACTTAGAACCTAATGGTTTGTTTCCAGGAGGAAGATCAACCAACTCCCAAGTATGGTTGCTCAAAATAGATTCTATTTCACTATTGACTGCCTCTTTCCAAAATGGAGAGTCTGAAGAAGACATTGCTTCTTTAAACGTCCGAGGCTCATTTTCCAAAAGAAAAGTGACAAAGTCATCTCCAAATGAAGTAGAAGTTCTTTGACGCTTGCTCCGTCTTGGTTCTTCCTCATTTGGTGAATTTTCTTTGGTTCCTTCCCGAGGTCGTTTGGATGTTTCACCAACTGACTCCCATTCCTTCTTATACGGATATATAGTTTCAAAGAATTCAGCACTATCTGATTCCATCACCGTATTAACATGAATGTCGGGATTTTCTGATTTATGCACCAGAAACCGATATGCTTTACTGTTTATAGCATACCCAATGAAAACACAATCAACTGTTTTCGGTCCAATCTTAACCCTTTTGGGTTTTGGGACTTGCACTTTTGCCAAACACCCCACACTTTGAAGTAATTCAAGTTGGGCTTCCTTCCTTTCCACTTTTCATATGGAATGGAAAGTGTTTTGCTATGGGGAACTCGATTGAGTATTTGATTAGCTGTGAATACAGCTTCCCCCCACAAGTTCTGGGGCAGACCCGAACTTATTAACAAGGCATTCATCATCTACTTTAATGTCCGATTTTTCCTTTCCGCAATCCCATTAGATTGAGGCGTGTAAGGTGCAGTTATTTGATGAATAATGCCATATTCCAAACATAATTGTTCAAAAGGAGATTCATATTATCCACCCCTATCACTTCTTATCATTTTGATCTTTTTGTTAAGTTGCGTTTCAACTTCATTTTTGTATTGCTTGAATGCGTCAATTGTCTCATCTTTACTACTAAGTAAATAAACATAGCAGTAACGAGTGCTATCGTCAATAAAAGTTATGAAATACTTCTTTCCACCGCGAGATGGTATTGACTTCATGTCACAAATATCCGTATGAATTAAGTCTAATGGTTCAGAATCCCTTTCAATTGACTTGTAAGGGTGTTTAGCATATTTAGACTCAACACATATTTGACATTTTGACTTAGCGCAATCAAATTTAGGCAATACTTCCAAATTGATCATTTTTCGCAAGGTTTTATAATTGACATGTCCCAAACGAGAATGCCATAAATTATTTGACTCAAGTAAATAAGAAGAAGCTGCAATTTTATTCATAGTGTCAACGACCATTACATTGAGTTTGAAAAGGCCCTCAGTCAGGTAACTTTTTCCTACATACAGCTCATTCTTAGTTATTTACAACTTTGTCAGAAACAAACACACACTTAAACCTGTTTTTAACGAGAAGTGCAGTAGACACCAAGTTCTTCCTTATTTCAGGAACGTGAAGAACATTGTTCAGAGTCACAACCTTGCCAGACATTATCTTGAGGAATATCTTCCCATATCCTTCAATTTTGGCCGTTGCAGAATTGCCCATAGAGAGCGCATCATCAGGTCCAGCGGGAGCATATGAAGCAAAGGCTTCCTTCACAGCACAAACATGGCGGGTGGCTCCTGAATCAATCCACCATTCTTTAGGATTTCCAACTAAGTTGCATTCAGAAATCATAGCACATAAATCAATGTCTTGCACTCCTTGGGCCAATTTAGTCTCTTCAACCATGTTTGCTTGACCTTTTTCCTTTTTCCTGTCATTCTTTGCAGCACGACAGTCTGTGGACTTATGTCCACTCTTGCCACAGTTGTAGCAATTTCCCTTGAACTTTTTCTTGCTAGGGTTGGTCTTCCCTCCAGAAGGCTTCTTTCTCTTATTTTAATTTGGAGTATGCTCAACAATATTTGCTCCCGCTATTGCAGCATTTCCACGAGCCTTCTTTTTCAGCAGATTTGTTGTCCTCTTCAATCCTCAAGCATACAATCAAATCTTCAAGGGTCATCTCCTTGCGCTTGTGTTTCAAGTAATTTTTAAAATCCTTCCATAATGGAGGTAACTTTTCAATTATGGCTGCAACTTGAAATGCCTCATTAATCACCAAACCTTCAAAGAAAAGTTTGTTAGCAACAATATAAATAATACTTTTAACATAAGTATTAATTATGATCAAACCTTCAGCAAGGAGATCATGGATAATGACTTGAAGTTCTTGGACTTGGGACACAACAGATTTGTTATCCACCATTTTATACTCCAGAAATTTGGCAGCCACAAATTTCTTCAGTCCAACGTCTTCAGTCTTATATTTCTTTTCTAGTGCATCCCACAGTTTCTTAGACGTTTCAACATTACTGTAAACGTTGTACAAGTCATCTTCCAAGCCACTTAGAATATAATTCTTGCATAGGAAGTCAGAATGCTTCCAAGCCTCAATCACAAGGAAGCGTTCGTTTTCAGGTGTTTCATCAGTCAGGACTGGAGCATCCTCCTTAATAAACCTTTACAGGCTTAAGGTGGTCAGATAAAAGAACATCTTTTGCTGCCACCTTTTAAAGTCCACACCAGAAAACTTCCCCGGCTTTTCTGCAGGTGGCATAACCGTTGCAGCAGCACGGCTAGGCCCAGCAGCACCAGAAACTGCGGTAGCATTAGTATTCACAACAGTGACAGTTTGTTCCACTCCGTTTGTCATCTCTGTCAAATGACACAAGCAGAAACAATATCAATAAACTGTTTAAACAATTGGAGTAGAAAAACCACGAAGGCTTTTAGTCTCCACAAACAGATTATTTAACAGTAATTAGGAGTAGAAAAACCACGAAGGTTTTAGTCTCCACAGGCAGATTAATATACAATATAGGAGTAGAAAACCACAAAGGTTTCAGTCTCCTTAAACAATATTTATTCAAGCGCAGAAAATAAATAACATAGATTTCTTAAGCTTGTTGTTCCTGCATTCAAATAAATCAGAAAAGACAGAAAAAAACATAAGTATATTATCAGTTTGGTATGGGACGATCCCGAGCCCACAATTTACTTGTGTCTCCTTAAGAAATCTAACCCCCTCACAATTGCCCAAGGTTCACGGGTTAATTTCTCCCAGGATGGAACGGGATAATAGTTCTACTGTAGCGGCACTTCAAACAGTAGAACACTGCGAACACAAAGGAATGGAGCAGAGCGAACACAAAGGAACGGAGCAAATCACACGACTTACTTAGTATGTAGAAAAGAGAGGAGATGCAGTAAGATGTTCTGTGCATTCTGTGTTTCAGTGTATGTTCAAAAGTTGATGACTGACCGGTTTATATAGCCATGAAAAGAGTATGAAGAGACACCACTAATGGCTGAATTCATTGCCACTAACATCTGAATTCATTGCCACTAATGGCTGAATTCACTAAATGTTAGTAATGAATTATTGGTTAATGGGAAAACGTGGGAGAACGTGGAGGAATAATTAATCTGATTAATCCATTCAGATTTCTGTTACACAAACAGATTTAATATTAAATATTAATTAATATTTTTTTAGTTTTTGTTGGTCCAAAAAATTAAGTCAATCGATCGAAATCCGAAGCCGAGCGACGACGGCGGCGCGAGGCTTCCCTTCTTCTCAACCCTTTTAAGAGCTAAGAGAAGTGAATCTCTATTTAAACCCAACAAAAGCCTTTTCCTCTACCAATATGGAAGAAAGTGCATTTCCTTACTAAAAGGAACCTTTTCACCTTTCCACCCATTTCCCATTCACACTCTTCACATTCCAAAAACCCAACATGTGTTATGCGAAAGGATACCAAAATAAAATGTGCAAGTACAATGGCATAAAATTAAAGAATTTTCAAAAATTACTCCCGCGAAATAGATCTGGACAGCTCTAGTGTCAATGAGTCTCTCCTCTTCTTGTGTAAATCTTCATACTATATAATTTTTGTTTGTTTATGTATGCTAGTTTATTTGTATTTGGCAGTGTATTTACAAATGTCTATAAAAGTTTTGTTTGATATAAAGTTTGTACTGTATATTATTTTTTGAAATTAGCACTAATTTATATTTGTGAAAGAAACTCTTAAAGAGAAAAGATTGTGGGTCTAACTCAATCCAATATAGTTCATAAAATGAAAATTATACAAGATCGTAATTCATCTTTCATCACGGACGTGGGACAACTCCAAGAACTATATCCTTGTAGGCCCATATTCCATTAAGCCTACATACGTAATCTCTATACTCCAATCGGAACGGAATACTTTTGGCTAGAGCATATAAAATAAACAAAAAAAAAAAGAGAAATTAAGAGACTGTGCTTCTACATTGAACTAGAGAGTATTTTAGAGTTTGGAAATAAAATATCCTCCAAGTCCGAGAGAATAACTAAAGTATTCCTTTGAATGGAATGATTCTCCATAAAGGAAAAATGAGGGAAGGAAGAAAGTCTTGACATTGGAGTCACATGGTTATGTCCCTCTCCACAAAATCAAATTAGAAATATTCTATGCTTCCAAGCAAGCAAATATTCTTCAAAAGTAATATATGGAACAACAGAACCAAGAACCAAGAACACAAGAAGTCAATGGAGAAAATTAGTTGTATTTAGCATTACATCAAATCGATCAATTAAAATCATTTGTATTCAAGTACTCCATGCATCATAATTTATGCAATTATATTTCTTTTAGTCCGTTTAAAAAAAAAATTACTTTTTAAATTATCTTGAATTTCATGTTTTACACTTATAACTACACAAATATAATAACATATTTAATATCATAAGTTTTAGTAAATGATTTTCAACAATTTTTATTTTCTTTTTAAACTTCGTACACATTCAAACCTAATCTAAATAGAGACAGATGGAGGTAACATTTATAATACCATAATTCTCACTTTATTTTCTTTATTCAACAACGTTGAACAGTTTAGTTCAATATAATCATTTGAGTGAGAATATAATTATTTTTCGGTTATCAAATATCTCAAGGCGAGGGACTTAACATATATATAGGAATAACCTCTACTTGATGAATGTCAGATATAGACGACCTTATCCATTTAGCTCCCTTTGTGGGTCTTACTCCGTGACCCTCTTCTTCCTACTACTACCTAGTTTGACTTGTGACGAATTTTAGCAAGTGACATTAAGAATTTTTTCGTGGTATATCTTTCTCTTTCAATTTAGCTCACCATTCATCACTATTAGGGGGTGAAATTGACCCATTAAATTTATTCCGTCCAACTCTGTGTTTGAGCGAGTTAATGATCCCTACACTTATTAGCTTAGCTCATCTTGTCTAGCCCAACTTAACTCGTCTAAAGTTGGATTTATTAAAGGTAAAAATTGACTTACGAGAAACATCCTCAAAATTGTTTAAAGTGAAATTTTATTTTGTTTGATACGTCATATATAGTCATAATAAAGAAATAGAGTTATTAATGATAAGTTCAATATATAGTAGATTTGAATTAAATTACTGACCAGTGTGGGAGGTAATGTGGGAGGTATTGATAGAGCTTGTATAGTTTAGGTCAATTTGAACACCTTTCATCACAGAAATATACATTTCCATTGCGTCAAAGTTATTCAAACATTGATATATGATTTATACACAATATAATATTTTTTGAAATTATTCTCAACTATGATAACTCCACGCTTGGTTGGAGTGGATGGGGAAGGTCTGGTACATGGTGATAGTGGTAGAAGGGTGCTGGGGTTTGGTCAACTTTCAAAATAGTTATAAGCCAAATAACACTTTTTAGGAAATGGGATGGATTTGTAGCCAATGCATGTAAATTAGTTCTGGCTACAAGGTTTAGTATCAGGATGGGTGATTAGCACGATAGCCCCCTGTTTAGCAAATTACTCAAGTATAGTATTTTTTTCGTACACGGAATAAGAGTAGCCTCATTCTTTAGGTTTTGATAGACACGTACAAAATTAACTTCACACAAATTTTACACAAGTTTTGGCGTATTTGTCAAAAATTATTCGTTCATAACTTTTGACGGAACCATCAAGACTTGCTTGTATGTTTTAAACGGTGACCCTAAATTTCATCAGAGCTTATGAATTTTGCTTTTGATAGATCTATTAAAACTCGTGATAAGATTATATAGGAGTATAAGTTTTGATGTGCTTACCAAAACTCGATTGCCTTCAAACTCATCTTGAATATCTTCAAGCCTACTTTAGAAAGGACACGTGGTTGCAGGGGCTTGGAGATGGCAACATGACCAATTGTCACCACCTGACCCACCATGTGCACAGATTATATGGGAGAGATAACAATAAATATGGGTCCTGCGTACAGGCCGATGCAATGTGATTTCAATGAGTTCTAACAAAAAAAAACTTAGTATTTCTTTTTATATGAATTATAAGTGTTGCTACCAATAAATGCTAACACTTGACATTATAGTGACATACGGTGAATAACAAGACATAAATATTGAACCTATTAAATTTAAATTTTAAATTGAAGTGGAGAAAAGAGAGGATGGTCACTATATATGCAAGTATTCAGTACTGTTACTAGCACTTGAGGTTAATATATCATCTAATATATATAATTAAACCGCAAAATTTCAAATCTCAAATCCGCATGTGGGAGTGGCGGGGTCGTTGTTCGAGATTATGATGACATAAAGCTTTGATCCTTTGAATGGGAGAAGTGCATGAATGAAAAATGAAAGCTAGTATAGTCTGTACGTAGGCATGGACAGAGACTCCCTTGTGGCATGGGTTAGTGTTTTTTCTTTGGCTGAGCGCCTATAAATTGCAGTCAGTACCGTTTCACATGTCTCACAAACCACACACACTGAATACTTCACGTGCTCTCTTATAGTAACTAATTAACTTCTCTCTCAATCCTCAGTAATCCTCCTATTCTCTCCTCAGTTTCTGGTTCTGTTCTGTCTACTGATCATAAAAGAAATAAGTGGTCAAAAGCCCTTATCCATTTCTGTTTTTTTGGTAACTGTGTCGGTTGGGCCGTTGCTCCGATCCTTTGTATTTATTTACTCCTCCATCAATCATCAAATCCAAGAAAAGACTCTTATAAGACTAAGGTAGTTTTGTTGGTTGGTCGACAAAGAAAGCAGACATCTTTTTAATTCTTTTTGCATAATATTATAATGGAGAAAGCAAATAAGAAATTAGTAGGAGCTGGAGGTTCCTCTTCTTCGTCCTTCACTACGGATCTTTTTGGTCCCAAGGAGCCTCCAAGATCAGCTTCATCTTCCTCCCAACTCTTTAATTCCGTGTTTGGCCCCCATTCTACGGTATTCTTTCCTCTTTTTTTTTCAAGAGTTTATAAATATACAACTAGTACATGATGTCTTTCATGTTCCACTTGCATGCATAATGTTACTTGTATATTGATGATTTTTACCATGTTCTTTTTTCGTTCATTATAATGTACACAACCTTGTTTAAGTAGGTGGATTCAATCTTCTTTGGTGGGAATAACTCAAAGTGCAGAGTTTAAAATTTGTTTTTCCTTATTAGGGACTTAGAAGGGACTCTACTCATAGTACTGGAGTTAGAGGTTCGTCAAGTATGCAAGATTCAGGGAACCAGTATGGAAATACTACCTATGGAACTTCAGGTACTTTAGTAATACAACAAATCTTTGCTTTTCTTAATTTCTGTGCTCAACTGTAAATTTATATGAGTCTAAGTTCTACACATTGATAGTGCAATATATTAAAATTACACAACAAGTCACTTATAAGATTATTACTAGTAAATCTCCATGATCTGCATTAATTGGTAACCTGGTAAAAATATTAAAACCTCCCTATAATAGGTTAAACACACTGATAATATATAAAAAATCTTTTAACTGCCATGTACTTAACTTAAATCCAATTTATATTAACTACAGTACTTATTTAAGAGGTGTATATATATTGACAGATAATGGGTCCCAAAGAAGCAGGGAAGACATAAGTAGCAAGGACAAAAGTTCCATATATCAGAATGATAAAGTAGAACCATGCTATTTCAGTTCATCCATTTATTATGGTGGCCAAGATGTTTATTCTTCAACTAGCCAAACTGGTTCCCAGCATATTGTAAGTCTTAACCATATATTTTTCTTTACTTTTTTCTTTTTTCTTATTATATTGTTATATCCTTTATGCTTGCTTGGCCAGTTCAAGAAAGATGGGGAAGATGATGATCAAGATGGAAACGATTCAAACAGCGCTTCAAGAGGAAATTGGTGGCAGGGTATGGCTATTTTGGAGTACTTGTACAAAACGAATATAGTACCTTTGAATGTTAAAGAGAGATATTAAGTCAAAACTCTCCTTTGCTTTTCTGCAGGATCACTTTATTACTGACCTTGCCTCTGTCTCATGCATATCTGATCTCTTAGCATAGCTAGGTACTGGAAGGATAAAAACTTCGATAGTTTTGTTTATGTTTTTCTGTTAATAGATTGACAACTTAACAAAGGAGTGATAATTAACACTAACAGTTGAAAATGTGCAGGAATAAAAGACTAGGTTAACCTCTTGCATTACAAGAAGTCAGAGATCAGAATAGACCATCTTCACTTAGCAAGGAGAGGCAGATCTTACTATCTTCAGTCCCTCTTTTCTTTTCTCTTATCTTTTTTTTTTCTTTTTTCTTTTCTTGTAGTTTGTTCTTAAGTAGTATAATACTTTCCCTCTTCTGTTCTTGTAATGGTGTATGGGATGACCTAAGCCACCTTGTATATGGAGTTCTCTCCTTGCAGTTACTGAACTTTTCTTGTGTTTATCTAATCTTATCCAGCTAAATTTAACACGAGTTTAAATTCCATGCATTAACAGTTTAAAAGAGTTATATAATCAGATCACTTATAAATTAATGAAATTTTTACGCTCTATACCCATGAAATTTACAAATCATACCCATTAAAAATTACACTACCCATAAAACTAAAAGTATTTACCCAACCTACCCATTTATTATTGTATACCTTTGTTATGCCTTATAGGTGTATACCTTGTATACCGCATAAATTATAGTATAAAGTCTGGAGGGCCATTTATTACTGTATATATTTGTTATACCTTATGTGTATATCTTTATGGTATACTGCATAAAATATGGTATACAAGTCTGGATGGGTAGAGTGGTAAATAATTTAGTGGGTAGGTTGGGTAATATTTGAAAGTAGTGGGTAGTGGCTGTAATTATTTTAGGTTTTGGTGGTATTTTTGTAAGTATCCCTAAATTAATTACGGGTATATCTCCACATATAAGCCTCAATAGATAACCTGATAAAAATAATAACTAACCTGCTACTAAATAATGGCCATCTCTCCCTCCCTCTCTCTCTCTCTGACGTTCACTGCCCCTGCTTTTGAGGTGGGTTTCATAACTAACAACATGGGAAGAATACCTCTCTAATTTGTCTACAACTTGCGCTCATATTCTGTGAAAGACCCATAGAGAAACATTTGTCTTAGGCTTGAAGTTCCTTACATAAATGTAGATCAATAAATTTTTAGTCTGTACAACTGAATGTCTCCAAAGTTTTTAGCTAAAGCAGACAAGAATCAATGCTTCTAAAATTGTCGAGTTTATGCCGGTGAGATGCCACCTAGCACAAGACAAATTTTGTTGCGGTTCCCTGGAAATGTCACCTCAAAGGAAAGTATTTTAGTGCAGAAGATGGAATCAGAAGGGTGTAGAAAGAGGATTTTTTTACAACATTCCAAGATTGAATTGTCTGCTAATGTTATGCATCCTCTGGTTCAACTTACCTTGAGAAATATCAGTTACTAATATTTAAGAGTTTTTTATATGTAATAAGTTCAGCAACATAACCATAATTTAGGCCCTTGTATTTCGGACTGTGTTAATCTGAATTACATAGATGTCTTCAAGAGTGGTTGATAGTTTTGTCTATGTATTACTTATCCAATATAGACAAAACTACTAAGCTCTGTTGAATAAAAGGTCAGTGATGAGGATTCATATGAGTCGACTTGTTTCGGATTGAGACGTAGTTAGTGGAGTAGTTGTATTATTTATCCAATTTCATCATAGAATCAAAGGCTTATTGATGCTAAGTGAAGATATCAATAAGCGAAAAAGGGAGATGGCCATCATCTTAAATGAAGATGACACACTTCAAGATACTTGTTATTTTATTAACCAGAATTTGTACATTGCATCTGATTAAAAGCTAAGACAGGAAAACTGAAACACAGCAGTGCTACTATCCCAAGAACATTACACCAAATCTTCAGTCTTCAAGGCAACTTCAAGGCAATGTGTAAGCTGCGAAACCGGGCAACATGTGCTATGTTAAGAAGTGAAATATAAGATAGATTCTGAATTAAAAAAGTATAGCAAATCACAACTTACGTCCACATTTGTAGCCGACAGGACGATTGGGAAGGTTGCAGCGTTTGGGAATGGTTATGGCAACTTCATGCTTGGCTCCAGAACTCTTAGCAGTATTGGAGAGCATAACAGCACATAGACACTTCGGATTCTTTCCCAGTTTCTGTATCTGCTGACAGCAGTTTCTGGAAACGGAAGCATTTGGATCTGATGCAGCTTCTGCACAAGGAATCAGCTTCATAGCTTCCATATCTGGAGAAGTTCTCCCACATTCACCTGCTCCATTAGCTGTATTGAAACCAGCAATCCCCAGAACCACAAGAAATCCTACAACACAGAAGTACTTCGTTGGAGCTGCCATTTCTTCACCCAGATTACACAACTTCTTGCCACTCCAGGGGCTTTTAAGCTGGACATGTAGCTTGGCTGGTGCTGACACGTGAAATCCACCAAACACCATAGTGGACGGAGCACTAAAGAATACTGAATTTTTAATAAAGCAAGTGCTTCATCAAAAGTAAGGTTAGAGGTTTATCTTCCTATTTTAAGCTATTCAATGGTGGAGCATGCTAAGCAGAATTATTAGTAAACGTTTCCCTTTCCTGAATGCAATGGAGGTGTTCACATTGACAAATGATCAATTTAGGACACCTATAACTCCATATTTCATCACACCCACCAACTTAGAGAAGTGGCGTAAAGATTAGCATATCAAAGACATGAGAACTTTGTTAAAAGGTATACTGACCTATACATCACCAGGCACTACCCACTCACCAGAAAGCTCTATTGAAGGGTCATACCCATATAAAATTGCAAGCTTACTCAATAGATTGTGCAAATGGAATTGCAGTTACATTTCTACACACCTGCAGCTGGTATTCCACAAACAGGCATCATACTATTTACAATGTTATCAGCAGTAAGCTGAGAATGAACTATTTCTTCATTTCTTTTAACCGAAAAATCTATTAAGCAGAAACTATATTTCAATATGCAGCACTATTATATCGAAGGGATTAATCAAAAGGCATTACAGCAGTATAGTAAAATTGAGGGTGTATCTATCAAGGAATCAGTTTAACAAAGAACAACTAGGAGCACGAATCCAGATTGAAAACAATTTTACCATACTCTAATCAAATGAGACATGTAGCTGTTAACATTTTCAACTCACTGGAAGAATTTAACTTAAATATGCCAAGCAGTAAGCTTCGTATAAGATTCCGCGTGTTTTTCATTAATCAACCTATTCAGATGCTCTAAATGCCTAAAATGTAAACAAAATAGACAAAATATAGATTTAATGTATTAACTATGATCGATGATACACTCGTACCCAAAATAAAGTGAATTAATTAATTAACGAGTGAAAGCATAAAAAATAGTAGAAACATAAATAAAGAGCCCTAAAGGAACAAAAGTGACAAGTGGAATAACAGCTCCATAGGTATGCTTGCTCCCACATCCCAAAACTCCAAGCTTGATCTGAACTACATTAACCAAAGCAAGCATCAAAAACACCGAGCCACATACAGAACCAGCAGCAGAGACCAGGTAACCAACACGAAGGGCATTTTTGTTGATGAGGGCCAAATCAACAGAGAATACAGTAGGGAAATGTGCTGAGCTGGAACTGGCGAGGCGAATCGCTTGCTTAAGGCACAAGGCAATGAGACTGGAAAAGAGGAAACAACTGAAGGAGTAAACATGGAAAGCGACAAGGTCCTCAGCAATCTTAGGCTTAGCGAAACAGTTGGGGTTGTCGGTGAGACTGTTGGCTTGATCTTGAGGGTTCCAAGCTAGTCCGATAAAGACAGCTAGTGTGAAGAGGGAATTGACGTTTATGATGCCGTCAAGGGCTGTGATGTGGATTGTGGTTCCCAGTTTTGGGACAGCTCCTGGGCACATTTTTGCCGCTTGTGATGTTTCAGAATCAGATCCCGAGTCCCGACCACACTGTGTGTCCTGGTGTTGATTGAGCTACAAACAAATTGGTTTGGACAATGAGCAAATGGAAATGGAAATTCACATCTTTCCCCCTCTCTGCACTACTTTTACTGGAGTGTAAGCCCAAACAAATTGGGCCAAGCCTCAAGAGACATAACTACTGTAGCAATGCCCAATTAAAAACAAAAGAGAAATATTGTTGTTGCTGGAATACTTACCACTAGGTAAATATAGGTCGATTTGGTTTATTTTATGACATTTTTAAGGTAGTTAATAAAATATACCGGTATTTTTAAATATTTATAAAATATACCAATATTTTTCAATTTATTACACTATATATATATATCATTTTTCACTTCCACTCTTCCCAAACAAAACCATATCTTCATCTCTCTCTCTCTCCTCCTCCACCCACCCTCTCACCCACCCCCTACCCGCCCCCTACCTCTCATTTCCGGCGATCTGGTGCCTGTGAACCACGGACGGCGCCACTGCTGCTACAGATCTGAGCTCGTTGGAGCTGATGGTTCAGATCTGCTTCTTTAACTTCTTCTTCTTCTTTTTTTTAAACACATACATACATGTATGTTTTTGTATTTTCATATATCTCCATATTTTTTGTGATTACAGTGGTTGTTAATGGTGGTTTGAAGGCGGAAGAAAATGTATGGTTAGTTTTTCTACAAGTGTACGTATCTGTATGTTCGTGTATATACATGTATTTATTTCAAGCACACAAGTGCATGAACGTGTATATTACTGTATGAATGTGTATATCTAATTATGTATTTGTATTTTTTGTATGTGCTTTTGTGTATATGCCAAGTGTATGTGTGACATACATAAATTTGTGTGTTTAATTTAGATCTATAGATTGTTGTATGTATGTGTGTGTCTAGTGTATGAAAAACATATTGTTTTTGTGTATTTATATGTATTTTTTGTTTGTATGTATGTTGCAAGTGTATTTATAAAGAGAAATCAATGTTTTAATGTGTATTTCATTTTTTTTTAAATAAGAATTCGGCGGTGACTAGTTTTTGTTGAAGAAGGAGTATGAAGAAGGATGAACCCTAATTTGTTAGTTTTTGTTGGTTTTGTATATAATGTGTAAAAAAATATTTGTATTTTTTGTAAAGTGGAATAATGTTGGTATTTTTTGTAATTTTGGTGTTAGGGTTGTATACATTTGTAAATAGCGCTTATTTTATTGATTTATCTAACCAAACCAATTATATTGGTTTTCTAAATAAATCAAATCAAATAAAATCAATATTTTTATTTTGATTCTCTTAGATTAGCTCGGTTTCTAAATGTAGCATCAATCAGTCTCTATCGCCTTATTCCATTTTAATTGTATCAGTGATATTAGTAACGCGTTAAAAGTTGACGTGCACAACAAACTACATTAATATAATTGGTCAGCTATTGAATACCAAAGAAGCCTTATCGATAATTGATCTGGTCGATGATTATCGATCCATCTTCAGACCAATTTTCATTTGCATAAAAACATTAAATATAAACAAAAATTGCTCGCATACTTCATCTAGAAGTCTTTGTACTATGTTAGAACACAAACCATTTTAAAGGAAACCTTAGAGGGTGTTTGGGTGGTTAAAAGCTGGTCAAACCAGCTTATAAGTTACTTTTAGCTGATAGAAGTGTTTGGTAAGTTAAAAACTTCTTAAAAGCCAAGTACTTTTAAGCCAGAAAAAAGCTAAAAGCAAGTGGGTAATCCTAACTTTTTGCTTCTTGCTTTTTAAAAGTTGTTATAGTTTGACCAAGTATTTTACCTTTTTATCCTTTATAATTTTTCTAATTCCACTAATAATCTCATTAACAAATACCTTAATTTATCTCTTTTTTTTTTTTGTTTCTTATAAGGATATTTTAATCATTTCAACATAAAAAAGTACTTTTTAACCAAACAACTCTGCAACTTTTTTTCAGTTTCAACACTTCTATCCAAACACATAACTGCTTATTTTATCAAATAAGCTCAAGCACTTAAAAGATGCTTTTAAGCTTATAAGTCAATTAGTAAATATTTGGTAAATATTTGTGGAGGTCGAAGAGTGGAGGTCGAAGATTAGGGTAGAGGGTTAGGTATTAGTCGAGTGTTTGTTCTCTTCTTGGAGGTAGTATTATATGTATATATCTGATTTCCATCTTAGTCTCTACCGTTTTATATACTAATGTGCATGTTTATTTTGGATAGTTAGTTTTACCTTTCTCTCTAGCATTGTATTGTTGTCTATTGTGGTATTGTTGTCTTGATTTTCAAAATTGTCTAAAATATCATTATTTTTCCTAACCGAGGGTCTATCGGAAACAACCTCTCCACCTCGGTAGGGGTAAGATCTGCGTGCATTTCACCCTCCCCAAACCCTACTTGTAGGATTAACTGGGTATATTGTTGTTGAATGTTGTTGTTTCTGTGAGCTTAAAAGTGGTTTATAAACTTATACGTCAAAGTTAATTTTTTTTAAGCTAATCCAAATGGGCTCTTAGTTGAACTTACTCAAACTTCAACACTAAAGTTTCTAAATCCAATCTAGGTTAAAGATTGTGTATATTGGTCGAAATCAACTTTATTAACCAAAAGATTAGACCATTAGAGCCCCCCATTAACTCACAACCATGTGCATAGAAGACAAATTGAAAGATGAACACAGGTAGAAGAAGAAGAACTAAAGAAGAATATAAACATTGAAGAGAATGTGAAAGTTGATTTTTTTGGTGTGCCATTTTTAGGTTTTTTACTTTTGTGTTTTGGAACCTAATTGTAATTTTTATAATACGAGAATAATCCATGTAACTAATCAAACATTAAATCACAACTAAATTAGAGAAAGTTTAACTCAAAATTGATCATTTCATTAAGAAAAAAACTTAGTGACCTTTTTAATTAAATACAAAATTTGAATAGGCATTTTAAACAAAAGTCCCGCTAGAAAGCATGCGCCAAATTTTTTGTGGATTCTCTGATTACAAGCAGATAAAAATAGACGCACAGTGTAGATCCAGCAACAAAGGGCATTTGGTCTAGTGGTATGATTCTCGCTTAGGGTGCGAGAGGTCCCGAGTTCAATTCTCGGAATGCCCCTTTTTTTTCTTTTTGCATATTATTTATGGACTAAAATGAGACGTTTCTGATTACTCTGCCACTACTGTTATGAGTGACGGAGTTGTAGCAATATACCAATATGTACACGTTCCCACTTTGACAAGATAGCAATCAACATGAGCCAGCATTGTTGAGGAACCGGCTTTACTATCGCTTGTAATTTATCAATTCTATCGAACCAGCTTCTATTTCAATCCGTGCTAGACTGATATACCAATAATCAATTCAAATAGTGCCACTCAAAATCTCTAGTGCAAGAAGTCATAAACAGAATTTCTAATTATTTTTAGTGCGAATTTATTATTTATCATAGTTCTGATTGTCTGCAGCTCCTAATTTTTAACTTAAGAGAAGAAAGAAAGAAACAGAGTGTGCACCGCACACAGCGATGGGATGGGACCTGTGAACAAATAATCTCAACTACTATGTAAAACTCAACAAATAATTAGTGAAATACAAGAAAGTCCAACAATACTATCTATCAGCCGTCACTCTTTTTTCCTTTTTGCTCTATCATTCCTAAAAATATATAAGTTTAGTTCCACAGATCAGCGGTCGATTGATCGTAGACCTTTTCCAGACTGGAGCGAAGATGGTTCCCTGTGCACCTCCGGACCTTCAGTGTTTCTTAACACCTCAGAACTCCTGTTAGAAATTGAACCAAAGGCCTCCAAAGGATTTCCACAATTCTTTGCCTTTGCTTCACAGCCAAGATAATTTGACAAGACTCTCTTGACTCCAAAGCCACGTCGAGCCAGCTTGTTATTATTTGCACTGAGGAATGGAGTTCTCTCCCCTCTAGCAGGGCTTATCAGAGTCACAGGTGAAAAGTTTGGTGTAGCCAAAGCTGTTCTATATGGGGTGCCTGAGAAAGACACTGAATATGGGATGGACACCTTTTTGTGAGCAATTACACTGACTGTAGGAACAGATGACAACTTATCAGACTGCCTAGTTATGTCGTCTACGTATAGTAGATCATCAATCCGTGCCACAATATTGAAAGCCAGACTCTCCAGGACCCTTGAGTAGCTTTCTAAAATAGACTTCCCTACATCCTGAAACGATAGAATAGAGAATCTTGTCATTAAATTGTATGATGAAACGGAGAGCACCAAGAAGAAATCACCCTTTTTAGCAGCAACAAACCTTGTTGTACTGAATCTTGCTGGCATCTAAAGTGGTTTGGGTTAGGCCAGGGACTCGCTGCTTCAGGCAAAGCAGGAGGTTTTCAGCTCTCTCAGCAAGCGACTCCCTCTTGTCTCCATCAACCACTAGATCCCTGACGATTTCCCAAGAGGATTTTGCTGTAGAACGATTTGGATTAGTTGGAGGCCTAGGATGATGTCTTCTGCGCCACACGTAGATAGAAGCCTCCACACGGTTCGCTATCTCTAAAGCGACATGTTCAGTTGACAGATCAAGGCAATCAAGCAAGCATTCTGAAGAGAAGTGCTCCGAAGTGATGTAGCGGTAGATGACATCCCCTAGACAGGCTCTTCCATTCTAGAGAGACAACATCAGTTAGTATATATCTTGCCTTGACATATTAGTTGAAATACTAAGAAATTCATGTTAACACAAATGGAAGGCAGACATTAGAAATTAAATCGTTCAACCAAAGCAGATTATTATGGAATTAGCAACTTAAAAGCTACTTTATTGAATTGGTGCCAAACATAGAACTCTGAGAAATTTATTCATGGGCCAAGTATAGGAGATGCTTCTTGTATTGATCAAGAAAAAGTAGACGTTATGTCAAAGAAGTACCTTTGGAAGAGCATCCAAATATGATTCAGGAACTTCCATCTCAGCTAATGTAATGCTATTTATTGACATAGCAGCTTTCAATATTTGACTAGCACATTCACGTTTGTGATTTAATTGTTTCCTTGTGTCTTCAAGCAGACCACCAGCAGGCACCCTTGGGACGGGCAGCCACCACTTGTCTTCTTGACGCTGGATAGCTTTCCGGAAAGAGGTTGAACCATCATTTTCTGCTGCTATTATCCCTTGATCCACGTACCAAAACTCGGTGTTGGTGAAGCTATCTAATATTTCCTGCAATATAGCAAACGGTTCGTGTAAGGATCTGTTCCCTACAGGAAGTAACTGTGACAAATAAAGATGAAGTGCTTCTTACAATAAGCATGTTGTCAAGTTTCCGAAGAGCTGGAAGATTAATGAAAAGGTCTGATCTTGGTCTGCTAGTCATTATCTGGAGATATAACAAAAAGTTAAATTTGAAATTTCTTGCTGACACGAAATATTGAAAAAGATGTAGCTAAATTATGACACTTGTATTAGATGATCTCCAGATTCCTAATGCCAGCTACATAAATAGCACATTAGCACAAAATTTACACTCGAATGTCATGAAAGTATCAAATTGCAACTAGAAGGCTCAAATCAAATGGCCCAAGCAAGTCGCAAAAAACATGAAACAAATTCATTTAAGTGATTCAATTTCGTACAGCAGTTAGCTAAAGCTTGATCCAAGAAGAAATCACAGAATAAGTACCTCAAGCTTACTACCATCAGGAAAAGTTTGCCAAGAAGGTGTCAATTCAACAATGTGGTCGCTGACAGCGACAAGCCACTCCATCTCTCTTCGCCACATTGATTTCTTCTCAAGAGGCAGTGGTTCTAGCCTCCACAGTTGTCCAAATATAGTAGCTACACACACAGGGATATCATAAGTCAAAAACAGCAAAAGTATTCACCCAAAGGCAGCAAAACCAGTCTTTGCTACTTACCGCAGAGGTTGGTTATGGAATTAGAAATGGCTAATGATGTGCAGACCCCTTTGCCACTACCAGACATGTCTTCACCAAGCAACAATTTTGCAAATCTCTCTTTCATCATCTCCAATTCTATTCAACAAGGCCAAGAAAAAAGTAATAGAAAGTAAAATTGACCGCCATAAAATATTCAAATTTGAATATGAGAAAAGCAAACACTGTGTCCAATTTAGAAAAACATACTATACCACTTATTATATGAGGTAAAAGAAAAAGGGTTAATTCATTTTGAAAACCAAAAATGGAAAAGAATTTTCCTTTTGTCCTTTCTGAAAAGCATATCAAGTGTCATGGCATTATAATCTTGTTTTTCAAACATGTTTTTGAAAAAAGAAAAATTCTTTAGCCGAGGGTCTATCAGAAACAGCCCCACCAAAATGGGGGTAACACCGTGTATGTTGTTGAAAACGCATACGAAGTGTTTGCTTGGTTGAGCTAGAGATACATGTACACATGTCGATTCAAATTACAACAATAACATACCCAGTGTAATTTCACAAGTGGAGTACGGGAAGATTTAGATGCACACAACCCTTACCCCACCAACATGGAGATGCTGCTTCCATAGACCCAAATGTAAATTCAAATTGTGACCATTAAATTAAACAAGGAAATAAAAGAAAACCTGAAACAGTAGAATCAAGCTTATTATGTTGAGGTGGGTCATTTGTGGAACAGTTGGTGTTTTGAATAGGCCAACCCAAAGGACAAGACTCTGATTCCACCTTCCCTTTGCTCTCATCAGACCAACTGGATCTACTCGAATTCGTACTACTACTACTATTACTGCTGGCCTTGGACACTGATTCACTCATTGATGAACAAGATAACCCATTTTGTTTTTTGGTTTTCTCAGCTACACTTTCCATCTCCACTTTGAAATTTTTTGAAACAGCTACTATGACAACACTTGGATGGATTCCTCAAAGGCCATCAAGAACTCAACTGGTCACTCTGATTTTATTCCCTGTCTTTTATATTTGGTCTGCAATTTGTTTTCAAATTTTAAGGTAACTGTCAAATGGACCACTTTTTGCTAACGTCTCTCTGTCTCAGTTCCTTTTAAAAAAAAGAATATTTTAGACTATATATAAAAGGATAAAAGGGTATCACGGGGCCGTAGGGGGGACGGACGTGTCACTACACTCGAATGCATCCATCCAAAAAAGTCACATTTAAACCTTAATTAATGGACTGGGGGTTGTTACATTAGCTTAAAGAAAATCATGGGAAGTGTCTTATACTTGAAAGGAGTCGTTTGGTCTAGGGACAAAATGCCAAGAATTAGTAATATAAAGATTATAATGCAATGATATTTCCTATTGAATATATTAACAGTAAGACAGTTAAAATTTACTCCTTCTATTTCACTTTGTCATAGTTTGACGACTTGCCACAAAGTTTAATAATATGACAAAAAACTTTTAAAATTTGTGACCTTAAAAAAGCTAAATATATTTCAAACATTGCAGAAGATTACCTAAGATTACTTTTCTAGCTTAACATAAGATTATTATGAGCTTATGGATGTGTACCATTGTGTAAAAAATATTTACAGGTAAAGTTTACTCATACAATACTCCATCTGTTTTAGTTTAGGTGAACTTTTTTACTTTTCGAGAGTCAACTTGATTAATCTTTGAAGTTAAATTAGATTAGATTATGTTAATATTTTAAAATAGAAATTTAAATATTCAAAAATTATACAAAAAATACTGTCAGTTGCAACTCTTCTCATATGAATATGATGAAAAATTGTATCTTAAAATGTTGGTCAAAGTTCATACAGTTTAACTCTCAAAAAGATTCACATAAGGAGAAAGCGATGGAGTAATAGAGAAGTGAGAACACGTCATATCAAACCTGATATGTAACGTATTGTAACCGATTAAAATTACTTTTATGTTGTAAACATTATTGGTAGTTTAGTGTACAAGTCATTACAAAATATGTTAGTAGAAGAATCATAGAAATGGCCGGTTTACAACTTTAATCTAGATTTCCTAACTAATGATGAGAGCTTATAGTAGGTATGGTGGGTATTAAGAAGTTATATAGAGTCAAATTATTTGTTTGGTTTGAAGAAGAGTTACGCGGGGAGTATAATGTGGATATTAGTTATACGAAGATTAATAATATGTATATTGTGTGGATTAATAATATGTATATTAGTTATATAAGGATTAATAATGTGGGTATTGGTTACTCGAGTACTAGTAAAAATTGTGCCTTGTGAATTAGTTAAAGGAGATTTAGTAAATTAGGGATTTTGACATAAATATTATTTCTCCTTAAATTATTAATATATTACAAAATAATATATAATTTATATTATAAATATTTGATTATTTTTCAAAGAACTTAAAAATATTAGGAAGTATGAGCGTTAATTTTATAAGTTTAAAATTTAGTATATATATTGGCAGTACCTACATTCTTATTACACTCATCCACATAACATGATATATAAATTCTCGCAACCACTAAGAGTTTAAGTATACATCGAAAATATAAATAATTTGTATTAAAATTAAGTCATATCTACTTATTATATTATGTAACCTACCTTCTATTCAAGATTACAGTTTCATAATTTAAGGAGAATTATTTGTAAATATTATTTAGATAACCTGATGGTATAAAATTGTTTAGGTTGACAATGCACGATAGAAATTTAAACTCTAGAAGTAAACTTAATGGTGGTCAATAATAAAGTTGAAATAAGGTCAAAGAAAAGGTAAGTTTAAATTGAAATTAGGCACAATTACAAAATATACAACCCTAACACCATATTTACAAAAATATCGATACATTTTAAAAAATATAGCAATAGTCTTTTTACATAGCATATAGAACTTCCATAGAAACCATAGAAATGAAGCTTTTACTCCCTATAAGAAACAACTTCTCCACCTTGATGGGGAAAGGTCTGTGTACATTTCACCCTCTTCAAATCGCACTTATGGGATAATACTGGATATATTATTGTTGTTGTTACGGTGTTGTTCATATCATAATGTATGTATGTTTGCAACAAATTTTCATAAGTATGAAAAATAAATTGCAACCACAAACTAATAAAAAAAAGGATATATTATTCATCACAATAGTAGGTACAATTCTGTTTATCCTTTGATTCTTCTCCCTAAATATTTATCCACAATCTGAGGGCTAGAATAGCGTGTTTTTCGAATGTATGATGATATAGATCTTCTTGACAAAATTGATTATCAAGAAGTGGCTTGAAATACATTTGGTGTCTTGTCCTTTGTGATCTCTTGATATTTTTGAGATGTCTTCTAAGGGAATATGTGACCTCTTTTTATAGGTGTAATCTAGGGTTTTAGGTGAAGTAGCCTCCAAGTAAACTTAATGGGCTCACCTTGTAGAAACTCTAATATTTGTAAAATTTCAGTGTCTATAACGTATTAGCGCAAAAATCTGAATATGATCAGAAATACGTCTGTTGCTCCCAACGCACACGCAAGTATACGTGGTCGACAAGTAATAAAGTAATAAGTAGAGTATCATTCCCTCGAGGACTATTCAGACTGGACTCCTAGCAAACAATTTCTTAACAACTATTCAGGGATCTTTTCCAATAGTGAGGATTTTATTAACTAAAGACAGTAATTTAAAATGGTAGAAGTGAATTCAAACAATGGAGCAAAACTTGGTTGTTATCAGTAATAAGGAGACGGTCCAGGGTCAGAGTTACGAACAATCCAGTTGAGTTTTCCAATAGATTCCACTTCTCAAATCCCGGATTACTAACTAACAGATTAAATGTACCCATGAAAACCTTTCGATTCTTCACGGTCTATGCAGGCTACTCCAATCCCTATATGTCTATGGGTTGAATCACGTGCACGCATTAACGAACTCTATAATTAGTTAAGCTAGGCGAGCAAGTAGATGTCTATCCTACTCACAAATTGGTTCCCCGATGCCCGGGCTCACAATCTAGCCCTACTCTTTCTTATTGCGTTCATAAATTCCCTCTTTCGAGTTCAATCTAAAAACCATAGATAATACATAATTATCGGGCCCTGACAATTACACAAGTGAAATCAAGAAAGAATAAGCAGTCCGTTATGGGATTCAATATATAGAATTCAATCTTCAAACATCAACCTTCATGAAATACTCTAACCCTAGAACGAAAAAATTAGCCACGCATACTCATAATCACAAGACAATGATTTGATGAAATAATGAAATAATGATGTAATAAATTAATGGAATGAAGAAAAACCCTTGTTCAAGATGTTATGAGCTCTCCAATTTGCTCCAATATCTGAACTCCCATAAAAAACTAAGTAAAAGAGTATTTATAGGGTTTACAAAGGCCTAGTAATAAGTTACACCTAAGCCTAGACGAAATAGGAAGTCCAAAAACGGTCCAGGGGCGCGTAGCCGGCGCCCCGCGTCCCCGAACGCGCGCACACAAGCAGAACTCGTCGAAATCCAAGCACCTTAGCCACACCCCGCGCTGAGAAACGCGCCAGAAGGCTGGGCGCTTTTGGGGGTGCCCCGCACCACCTATGGCGCCAGGCCATTTTCCTGCTTCCTTTGTCTGCAGCTTGCGTCGCGTTGTGCCTTCGTATGTTCGATCCAATCTTTTCTTGCTCGATTATGCTCTTTAAAGCTCCAATTGCACTTCATAACAACCTACAATCATACGACACAAAATCAGTGCAAAATCACATCCATTAACTAGAAAACGTGCGAATAAAATACTCAAACGTGAGGAAACATTAAGGAAATATAGGCATAAAATGCCAAACATCAATGTCCTTACATTTTAATTATGGAAGATCTTTCTTTTCTTTCTCAATATTCAAATATATGTGGTTCATCTCATTATCGTGAATTGATACCGTATAATTATGTATAACTAGCTAGCTCCAGACTCCCAATAAACGTTTTTAGATCTTCTTTACCACAGAACTTGTATAACATACATAATACATATCTGGCGTACCGAAATACATCGAGCAATTAGCAACAAATAATATGATCATTAGATAAATTTTCTATTGTGACTGCAAGTAGCCGCACATGCGTGCGTGCTTTTGTGTTCCATGCATGTGTTTACGAACGTTATATAGTTCCTGGCAGCTTTTAAAATATGTGGTGCTGCTCTCCCATAACCAATGACTAGATCATACTTCGAGGATATTGATTAAATAGACAGTAGTTAATTTAGAAGGCACAACGGTTAGCTGTGCCTGTGACATTTTAGTTTTATGGATATTCAGCTAGTTGTCTAAGATAATTTGAGGTTAATCCATTAATGCTACATAGAGGTGGATAAACCTTTGGTTTTAATAGAGACAAGTCAGAAAGAGAGAAATATATATCTTGTACCAATATAAGAAAGTGTGACTGAATGAAGAGAATAAAATTAGAGAGAAATTTAAGGTATGTCGGGATTCAGGTCTGAGGAGTAACCTTTGTAGGTGGACAAAACAGTGTGTATAAATTATACTAGTATATTTTGAACTAGTCATCTACATACATTATCGTGAATGCATTATATTTTGTTCCATTAGAGGAGCGTTCCATTAAATGGAGTCTCAAGTTGCACATGACCTAGTATATTAGAGTCTACAGAGACGGTTCCATTAAATGGAGTTTCAAGTACTAGTATATAATAATCAATAGATAAATTTTCTATTATTGAACCTTACTTTTCGTTTCTTTGCATTTGGATTTTATTCATTCACATAGGCTTTTAGCAGCCTTTATTTTTTATTTTTATGCTTTCCTTTCTCTTTTTCCTTTCTTTGCTTTAGTGCTACTTTGCACTTAATCAAGGTCTGGATTTTAATGGTTAATTCAAATATTAGAACATTAGATGCATTCACTCTATTGGTAAGATTAAGCACTTATAGCTACTTCTATTAATAGACAAAAGGGGAAATAGCATTTTAATTTCCTATATTATTACATCATTCCAGTTTTAGTTCCTGTGATATCCGCATAAAAATATTTCACTTTAAATTAAGTGATATATGTGCTTCTAATCATTTTATTAACAGACATCCAACATAGTATCAAACGATTGTTGAGTATCAAATGACAAGTTAAAGAAAATACTACCTGCGACCACGCACAAATTTGAGATTTCTCTCGAACGTATAAATTATTTTACTCAAGTAAGATGAAAGGACGTAAAACTATAATTCTCTCTTGGAAAAATCGATGTAATAAAAAGTATTACACAAAGTAGGCCGAGGGGCACCTCTGTGCTCTTGATTGTTGAAGCTCGAGGTTAGATAAGGATTGACTAATTGTCAAACTCTTTAAATTAGTGATTAATTTGAACTAGTCGGCTGATCCCAACATGAAGTGAAGCCATTAGGGGCTATATACATATAGGAGTAGTAAGCTATACTCGCTCCGTCCCAAATTAGTTGTCGCTTTAGGAAAAATGGTGTGTCCCAAATTAGTTGACACTTTAGAATTTCAAGACAAAAATTATTAGTCTTTTCCAACTATACCCTTAATAATTAAAAAAATTCTCAACAAAATTTAATAGTCAAACATTAAATAGGGATAACATGGCAAAATACACACTCTATTTAATGATTTTTTTAATGGACGTGAAGAAGCTAAAAGCGACAACTAATTTGGGACGGAGGGAGTATTTAGCTTGGACTATATACTTTGTCTTATTCTAATCACTTCATTAGGATTAGTACCTTCGTGACTTGATCTTCGTGAAACTTTTAATTATATTCTCCTGGATTTCTCAATAAGCTTTTGTTGTCGCCTCACAACTAGGCCTTTGAGCTGTTGACCATTTCACCAACAAATAAATTAATATTTAAACAGAGTAATATAGTTGAAAAATTAAAAAAGGAGTAGTTGTGACCTCGGGCTCGGGTAACCAAATAATCATTAGGGTCCTAATAAGGTTTTTGTTCTCCCCAATTCCCGAACGATCAGGAAATGGTCAACTCATAAAAGAGGAACAAATTTGTACACATTATGAAGCCAAAATTGAAACTAAGATATTAAAAGTTACAATAAGCATAAAAGATATACTCTCTTCGGTCCATTTTATTTGATCTTTTAGCTTTTTTTTTTTATCCACAATATTTGATCTTTTCAGAAATCAAGACACAATTTTACAATGTCACCCCTTGCTAATAAATAATTTTAAACAAAATGATAAGTAATAATAGCTTGAATAAGAGCTAATATAGTCAATTATATTGCTAATTAATGCTAAAAAGGTAATTTTCTTAATATGCGTGAAAATACCAAAAAAATCAAATAATATGAACCAGAGGGAGTAGTAGTTATTATTACTCCCTGTCCCAGTTTGTTAGTCATGCTTATTATTTTAGAGTCAAATTTTTTAAAATTAGACTCAAATTCGGACATAAAATTTTTATTTTTTTGAAATAAAATTTACATATTTAAAAACTACATATAAGTTACTATAAGCCACAATAAATTAATTACAATTCAAAATATTTAAAAAATAAAAATATTTTATTTTACAATAACAATCAAGTTTCAATGTAGAATTGATTTTTCTTATTATATTATTTCTCTCTATAATAAAATTAATTACATTTATAACAATACCGACCATCATAGCGGTACATTTTTATAAAATTACATCCCTTGCAATACAATGGTGTTAATTCTAAATAATTTTAAGAAAATTTTCACTTCTAATCTATTTTCAAAATTAAAGCACTAGCTACAACTTTGGTGTCATTTCACCAAATATAGAAGTAAAATAATATTTAAGATGCCAATCATAAGTTTAGAATTTTGGAAAAATGACTCATTCGTATTATTTTTATCTAATACATACAACTAAGATCTTGTATTTCCTAAAACTTGTGTGTAGGTTTAACAACTAAATTTTTATTTGATAAGGCACTAGCAATCCTTTATATCTAGATCAAGTGTTCCTAATTTGAATCTACATTATTTAGTTTGTGCTAATTACGCGATTAACTGGTAAAGGAAGTAATAACAACGATAAAAACTAGGCTAAGATGATGAAATGAATAACAAGGAACAATAATAAAATAAAGCAACAAAGATTTTATTGGCTGGCTGTGATGCTAATGCCCCCGTGACAAAGACTAAATCTTCCTTCTCAAGAGCAAAACAACAAACGAAACAAGTAACAATGGTAGAGACTTTGTGTTGGGAATTTGGCGGACCCCACAGTAATAATATTCACGGTAAAAATAAATGGAGTAATTAAAATACGGTAATTAACGGGAATAAAGAAAGCGATAAATGACACCCGTACTTTTACGTGGAAAACCCTTCTGAATGAGGGTAAAAAATCACGGCCCAAGAGGAGCAAATAATTTCACTATAATGAGGACTTTTATACAGTAGTGCCGAGTACAATACTCCAACAGGCTACTACACTCACAAAAGAAAAATATCACTCTTTTTTCTTTTCACCTCACTAAAATATTGCTCACACTCTCTCAATGCTCTCTATTGCTTCTCTCTGTTTTTTTTTTTTTTTTTGGTGTATCACAAACTGAAAGGAATCCTGCTCTATTTATAGAGCAAAGGCAGTAGTCTATGATGTCACTGCAAACATCATTCCTGCCAAATTCTCACCAAACTTTTGTTGACTATTCTTTTACACGTTTTCATTGTTGATGATTGATTGGGGTGGACCCCATCAATCTCCCCCTCCAACCCAATCACGTGAAGGAGGTAATCAACCTTCATTAGTTGGAGCGCATGCCGACAAGTTCTTTGCACAATTCGAACTTGTCACTTGGTACCACCTTGGTCAGCATATCCGAAGGATTTTCACTTGTTGAAATCTTCTTCAGTTGAAAGACTCCGTCTTCAATCTTTTCCCGAATCCAGTGATATCGAATGTCGATATGCTTTGTCCTTGCATGATACATGGTGTTTTTACTCAAGTCTATTGCACTTTGACTGTCACAATAGACTACGTACTCCTTCTGGTTCAATCCAAGTTCTTTCAAGAACAGCTTCAGCCATACCATCTCTTTGCCTGCTTCATTAGCAGCAATATACTCTGCTTCAGTTGTAGAAAGTGCGACACACTTCTGCAACCTCGACTGCCATGATATAGCTCCCCCTGAAAAAGTAAAGACATATCCAGAAGTGGATTTCCTGCGATCAGGATCTCCCGCCATATCAGAATCTGTATATCCAGCCAGGATTGGATCTGATCCTCCAAAGCATATGCATTGCTCTGAGGTACCCCTCAGATATCTAAGTATCCACTTGACTGCTTCCCAATGCTCTTTTCCAGGATTTTCAAGGAACCTGCTTACAACACCAACTGCATGAGCAATATCGGGTCTAGTACATACCATTGCATACATTAGGCTCCCAACTGCTGAAGAATAAGGAACGTTGATCATGGTCTCCTTATCTTCCTTTGTTCTAGGATACATTCTCTTGCTTAACTTCAGATGACCAGCAAGAGGCGTGCTAACAGGTTTAGCACTCTTCATGTTGAAGCGTTTAAGTACACGTTCGATGTACTTCTCCTGAGACAGCCACAACTTTCTTCTTGTTCTATCTCGAACAATCTTCATTCCCAGTATCTGTTGTGCTGGGCCCAAGTCTTTCATATCAAATGACTTGGACAGGTCTCCCTTCAACTTGGCAATTAAGTTCTTGTCTTGTCCTACAATTAACATGTCATCCACATACAACACCAAAATAATAAAGTTGTTGTCAGAAATTTTTTTAATATATACACATGCATCAGCAAAAGTCTTTGTGTACTTATGACTCTTCATGAATGAGTCAAACTTCTTGTACCACTGCCTTGGTGCCTGCTTCAGTCCGTAAAGACTTTTCTTCAATTTGCATACCATGTGTTCTTTTCCTTTGACTTTGAATCCATCCGGCTGCTCCATGTATATCTCTTCTTCCAAATCTCCATGTAAGAATGCAGTTTTCACGTCTAACTGCTCAACCTCAAGATCTAGGCTAGCTGCTAAGCTCAAAACTGTTCGAATAGAAGTCATTTTCACAACAGGTGAGAAAATTTCGTCAAAATCGATACCTTTCTTCTGTCCGAAGCCTTTGACTACTAGTCGAGCTTTGTATCTGACCAGCTGGCCATTTCCGTCTTTTTTGAGTTTGAAGACCCACTTGCACTTGAGTGGTCTTTTACCTTTTGGAAGTTGAACCAGTTCATACGTGCCATTTTTCTGGAGTGACTCCATCTCTTCTTGCATGGCTTTCACCCACTGGTTCTTTTCTGGATGAGACAGCACCTCTTTAAGATTTTCTGGTTCTCCCTCTTGGCTAATGAGAACATAATCTGAATCGGGATACTTGGTTGACTTTATGATTCCCCGTTCAGATTTCCTCAGAGGTTGTGGTTGTTCTTCCTCTAGGTTCTGATGCTCCATTTGCTCAGCATCATGTTGCTCCCCCAGCTCAACAACCTCATCTGGTTGTTCCTCGTGCTCGGTGATTTCATCAGGTTGCTCCCCCTGCTCAGCAACCTCCTCTGTTCTATCTGTGGGATGATCAGTGTTAGAGGGAATGGTAACAAAGTTAGTAACTTTACCATTATTTTCTGGGACCTTCTCTGACTGATCAATAGTTGATCCAACTTCATTTTCACGAAAGACTACGTCTCTGCTCCTGATGACTTTCTTCCTTTCAGCATCCCACAGTCTGTACCCGAACTCTTCATCTCCATATCCGATGAATATGCAGGGAACTGCTTTATCATCCAACTTTGTTCGCTGCTCTTTTGGTACATGTGAAAAAGCTCTGCAACCGAACACCTTTAGATGTGAGTAGGACACCTCCTTGTTGGTCCAAACTCTCTCTGGAATATCAAACTCCAATGGAACTGATGGACTTCGATTGATCAAGTAACAGGCTGTTTGAACTGCTTCACCCCAGAATGACTTAGGCAGTTTAGCCATTCTGAGCATACTTCTCACCTTTTCAACAATGGTTCGATTCATTCGCTCAGCTACACCATTGTGTTGTGGGGTTCCAGGAACTGTCTTTTCATGTCTGATTCCATGACTTGTGCAGTACTCTTCAAACTCTCCTGAAGTGTACTCACCTCCATTGTCAGTTCGGAGACATTTTAACTTTCGGCCGGTCTCCCTTTCCACCATAGCATGAAACTTCTGGAATATTTGAAACACCTGACTTTTGGCTTTCAAAATATAAACCCACAATTTTCGTGAAGCATCATCAATAAAAGTAACAAAATACTTATTACCGCCCATCGATTCTACTTCCATTGGACCACAAACGTCAGAATATACTAAATCAAGAATATTAGATTTTCTTACTGACGATGTTTGAAATGAAACTCTATGCTGCTTTCCAAATAAACAGTAATCACATGGTTTCACTTTCGTACCTTTTGCAAAAGAGATTCGTGACTACTTGGCTAGAATTTGAAGCCCTTTTTCACTCATATGGCCCAACCTCCGATGCCATAAATCAGCAGAAATATCTTCTGTTGTCGCATTCAATTCACCTTGACAAACTTCTGCATTTGTCTTGTATAGCGTACCACGAGCATCTCCTTTTGCAATCACCAATGATCCCATGGTGAGTCTCCACTTTTGATTTGCGAAGTGGTTCTCATATCCATCTCGGTCCAAAGCAATTCCCGAGATCAGGTTCATCCGCAAATCAGGTACATGGCGCACATCTTTTAGAAGCAAGGTGCATCCAATATTTGTTTTGATGCACACATCACCAATCCCAGCAATTTTTGAGTAACTCGTGTTACCCATCTTTACTGTGCCAAAATCACCTGCTACATATTTACAAAAAATATCTCTTACCGGTGTCACATGGTAAGATGCTGCAGTGTCAACCACCCATTCTGACTCTGAGCCTGCCACGTGCATACATTCTTCGTCCTCAGTTGCGAAGAGAATAATATTATCATTACCTTCCACTGTGGTTGTTGTGTTGTCGTCATAATTCTGGCCACTGCTCTCACCTTTGCCCTTATGAGGATTAGGACAATTTCTTTTGTAGTGACCTGGTTGACCGCAGTTGTAGCAATTTCCGCCTTGTGTTTTTGATCGATGCTTGGACTTCCCTCGACTGCTGGATCTGCCACGGTTGTTAGACCTCCTCTGTTGGGTCCTACTTCTTCCTTCTGTAATGAGAGCCTGCCCTTGATTTTCAGGCTTCTTTCTCATTGAATTATTGAGCAGGAGAGACGATGTCACATCACTCAACTCAATAGTCGTCTTGCCGTGCAAGATGGTTGTTGCCAGATTATCATAGGAAGGTGGCAACGAATTTAGGAGCAAGATGGCTTTATCTTCTTCCTCGATCTTAACTTCGAGGTTGGCAAGCTGCGTAATCAGTCCATTGAATAAATTTAAATGTGACAAAAAATTTATACCTTCACCCATCTGTAGGGCGTATAATTGTTTCTTCAGGTACAATTTATTTGTCATGGTCTTGGACATATACAAAGTCTCCAACTTTGTCCAAATCTTGAGTGCCGTCGGTTCATCAATGATGTTATTTACCACATCATCTGATAAGTGCATCCGAATTGCACTAGCTGCCTTTTCATCCTTCTCCTCTTTTTCCTCTTTCATGGCTGCAACAGCAATTGGGTCCAGCACCTTGTGTAACCCTTGTTGGATCAGCAAATCCTTCATCCTTCTCTGCCATGTAGAGAATCCTCCTTCACCGTTGAATTTTGGCAACTCGTATTTTACTCCTGACATTTTTTTTTCTTACAAAAAAAATGATGAATAGTAACTGTGAATAGTGACGTGAATAGTAACTTAAATAGTAACTATACTGTCACCTCTACCAGAAATATACCGCCTTGCTCTGATACCAGTTGTTGGGAATTTGGCGGACCCCACAGTAATAATATTCACGGTAAAAATAAATGGAGTAATTGAAATACGGTAATTAACGGGAATAAAGAAAGCGATAAATGACACCCGTACTTTTACGTGGAAAACCCTTCTGAATGAGGGTAAAAAACCACGGCCCAAGAGGAGCAAATAATTTCACTATAATGAAGACTTTTATACAGTAGTGCCGAGTACAATACTCCAACAGGCTACTACACTCACAAAAGAAAAATATCACTCTTTTTTCTTTTCACCTCACTAAAATATTGCTCACACTCTCTCAATGCTCTCTATTGCTTCTCTCTGTTTTTTTTTTTTTTTGGTGTATCACAAACTGAAAGGAATCCTGCTCTATTTATAGAGCAAAGGCAGTAGTCTATGATGTCACTGCAAACATCATTCCTGCCAAATTCTAACCAAACTTTTGTTGACTATTCTTTTACACGTTTTCATTGTTGATGATTGATTGGGGTGGACCCCATCACTTTGCGCGTTATCATAATATTAAGAGTACAAGAGTGTAGTCAAAGTGCATTCAACATTTAGGGGTTACAAATGAGGGGAAGGGGAGTACTTATAGGTAAAGAGTCCTAAAGCTAGGTGAACTGCACTTCCCCAACGTCTCTTAGTGGATAAGGAATGTCGTTGGACGTGATGAGACTCCTTCGCAAAAATATTAGAGTCAATTAGAGCTCCAAATCTATCTGTCCAAGTGTCTGGTTGACACTTCTCCAGTAGTTAGGTGTCCGAATAAGACCAACCAGATACACTCAACCGTGACTGGTCCATCGGGCAAACTATGCTGACTGTGCATAGTCTTTGAGATCCGTTCTTTATTTTTCACGTCGTCAGACACGTGGTAATAGGAATCCGGTCAAATGTTGGCAATACATATCTAAACATCAAATGGTATATAGATATACAACAATCAATCCCAAAAAAAAAAATATATTTGGACGAATGTTGAGAGGTTTGATTATTGCAACTAGAATGCTAGGTTAAAAGCTTATCCTTGCTAAGGATAAATTCTTGTAGAGATGTGGTATTTACTTAGACTTCTCTAGCTAAGAATAGTACGAGGGATTATGTGGTATTCTTGTAATTGTGATTATATTTAGATCTGATAATTTGCTTTCAAGATACACCAAAAGAAAAAAAAATGTGATTCAGTCCTAAAGATTTGACTCACAAGTTTGTAATTCATCTCTCATCTCTATCGCTCATTCTCTTCTGGCAGACAAACTAGGAATACTAAAGTAGAGGAAGGAAAATAAATAAAAGGAATATATACAAATCAATACTCATTTATGTAAAGGAGAAATTGACGATAATGTCAAACATCGTATAGAAACGGGGTTGGATAAAGTGAAGGCTAGCTTCCGGTGTCCTATGCGATAAGAAAATACCACCTAGGCTTAAATGTAAGTTCTATAGAGCGGTTGTTAGAAAAACTATGTTGTATAGAGCAGAGTGTTGGCGGACAAGAACACACATACTCATAAGATAAGCGTAGCAGATATGAGAAGGATTAGATAGATGTATGGGCATACTAGGATGGATAAGATTAAGAATAAGGTCATACGCGCCAAGGTGGGAGTGGCATCAGTGGAGGACAAAATGCTCGAAGCACGACTGCGTTGGTTTGGACACGTGAAAAGGAGGAGCATAGATGCTTCAGTGAGGATTGCGAGGGGTTGGTTGTGCTAGCTTTACGGAGAGGTAGAGGTTGACTAAAGAAAGATTAAGCCAAGGTCATTAGGCATGACATGGCTCACCTCCATGTCACAAAGGACACGACCCTAGATAAAAGTGTGGAGGTCGAGGATTAGGGTATAATGCTAGATAGTAGTCGAGCGGTATTTATTGCCTTTATCTGATTCTTCGTCTTTACTGTTATTGCTATTTCGTGTTTACCTTGAGTGTGCTTTAGTTTTTATGATAATATTTTCCTTGGCATGTTATTTTCATCCTATTTTTTAAATATATTCTTCAGCTAAGGGTCGGTCGAAAACAATCTTTCCACCTTGGTGAGGGTAAGGTCTGCGTACATCTCACCTCTCCTAACCCCACTTGTGGGATATCACTGGATATATTGTTGTATACAGATCAATACTATTTCCTCTGTTCCAATTTTTGTACCATGTCTTTTTGTACTTCCCAATTTCGAGGATCTATAGTGTTTCCACACTTTTACTCCAACGTGACTCGAATGCTGGATCTAACGGTCATGGTTGGATGTGCTTTACCAACTGAGCGACACTCACTTGTTATGTATCTTGATATTTAGACATAATAAAATTTATATATTTAGAAAATATAAAAGTATGATACATTGTAAGAATTCATCATTCAAGTTATAAAATATATAAGAAAAATATAATCAAAGAATTACCTTTTATATTTCCCAAATACTAATAATAATATTGACGCACAAACAAAAATGAATAACATAATGTATACTTATTAAAGTGCATCAATGGACGCAAACGTGCATGAGAGTTGTGCACTTTCAATTGAAACTTGCAAGCAATAAGTAGCTAGAGAACTGCGAAAGTCCCAACGGATAGATTTATTTACTTTTTTACTGCCTTAACTACAGTTGGAAAAGATAGTCCTAAAAGCTTCCGTGTACTTTCTTCATTACCGTTGCTGAAATGCCATAAAGTAACCAACTAAATTGACTTTTGGTATGTAACTGGTGCTTCCTTTTATAATTTTCCCAATAGATTAGAGAATCAATTAGAAGATTAACAAAAGGTAAATGCACTGACAGTAGTTGTTTGCGATTAAAAGTAGCACGAGCAATGATAAAATCCGTATTCTCTACAAATTGTTTACAGAGCAGTTTAAATTTTAAAACCTAATAATAATGACAATATAACTATGAAAGTAACAACCATTAGGGTGTTTATGGTTCGATTTTCCTCTAAAAGAAATCAAATTAATTAAGTCAGTTTTTAAATACTTGGACCACACATCAAACTAACTAAATCAGTTTTCATCGATGCGTTATCGATTTTGTCGGTTATTTCGATTTGTTCATTTTTTTTTTCTCTAAATCATTTTCATGGTTCAAGTACATATTTAGCGACTAAATTCCATCGTAACACATTTAAGCCAACTACCTTTAAATAAAAGAAAACATTATGTATATAATTAAGTCACATACATAGCTTCAACAAAAAATCCTATGATTGTCTAAGCTTTTAACCATTTCAAGAAAACTTAATCAAACTTTTTACAATGGATTTATCTCGTATAAAAAATTTAAAAGTTATTATTTACCAAGATTTATTGATGATATTGAATTAAACAATGATGAATGGTTGAAGGACTACAAAACAAGTTAGCTTTAAAATGAAGTAGATTGTTTGACTTATCAAAATAAAGATTAGAAATTAGGGAAAATTTCATATCTAACCAAATATATAACATGTCCCTACAGTTTAATAGACACAATTAATATACAATAATGGCTAGCCAAAAAGATATTACAGTAGTAAATAGGTTTATGTGCATCCTTTATCCTAAATATCAGCATCATTCACCGATTTCTTTCCTAAAATTTAGCATAACTCACGCACAAATAAGGTAAATTAAGATTTACCAATACAAACAAAAAATCACCGCTTAATCTGTAACGCATCTCTCTCCACTTCCATCAAATTAATATTTCTCTTTCTTTCTTTTAAATTTTTCTTCCAAATTTATTCATCCCATTTTTTTTCTTAGTCGTTATACCTGTAATTTTCACCAAATATTTAGTCGTTATTCATGTAAGAAATATAAAATAAATATTTTGGATATGGTTCAATAAATACAAATATGTACAATAAGTTAGATGTATTTCAATATATGCAGATATATACAAAATATGCAATTTTTAGTTTAGATATATTACAATATATTAAATTTTTTATATATGAAAATATGTACAATATTTTAGATGTATTTCAATATATGCAAATATGTCAATATTTTAGATATATTTCGATATATGCAAATATGTACAATATATGCACTTTTTATTTTAGAAATATTTTAGATATATTATAGATATTTTTTCCCTTTCAAAGAGATACAAAAGTTATATATGTGATAAAGTACTGGATGAATATTCAGTAGCCTATTACAAGAGGAAATGTTTTCCTACAGCTTCAATGGTTTTCTTTTTTTAAAAAAAAATTCTTAAGTTGGTCTATATTTCTTGTAGTTTGAACAATGTTGATGACAATATATATTGGTTCCTTGAATCGTGGAGTTAGTGATAAATGATGACGCTAAAAAATTGCATGATATATATGCAATAAATAGAATCCCATAATTTTAGGTGGTAAATATATAAAGAGTTCCAATTTTTATTACATCAATTTTTTAATTATATCTTATTAAATATATTATTCATATAGTATTCAATTTTTATTTATAAGGTATTCATTTTATTTTTAGAGTATTCGCATTTTCAAGAAAAGTTTATTTTTTATTCATATAATATTATCATTATATGCATGATTTATACCTCATAATATAACATACAAATTATGAATACAATATATATATATATATATATATATAAAAGTTATATCTCAAATATATAAATTACTATCTCCATGTATACAAACTTTTAACTTCAGATATGCATTGATCATGTCAATATACAGTGTCCAGTTTTTTTACTCATACTCTATTATATTTTTTATTTCTATAATATTCACATTTTATTTAAACAATATCTATTTTTTATTTATACAGTGGTCACGTTTATCCACACCAATTTAAAAAAAATTATTGTAAAGACATAATTTATACCATTATATTTATGATTATTAAAAATATATCACAAATCTATTAAATAAATATCAAATGTATCGTCATATTTCAAATACAGAAACAACTCAAATATGCACATCTTTTACGTCATATATATCTCAAATATACATAAACATCACATGTATGCATATCTTATATGTCAAATATATCTCAAATATACATAAACACCCCATGTATGCATATCTTTGACATTAAAACTGCACAATTGTACCCAAAAAATAAAAATAAAAAACGGTTAAAAACTATGAATACCAACAAAAACTCAGAAAAAATTTATGATATTTAAATTTCATTAAAAAATGTATTATCAAAATAATCAAATAAAAAATAAATACATGCAGAATTACCAAAAATTTTGAAATTTTTATTTATCGCTTTTGTTATGATAAGAGCAAAGATAGCTCATATTCTCAATGAGTAATTAATTAGAATCTAAAAAAATATTAAACTCAGTACGCACACTATGAGGGAAAATCGCAAGTTCCTTAAAATTAGGCACGATTAGAGGGAAGTTGATCAGTTTTTAAAAATTGCTACTAAAAGATAGTTAATTAAGTCTAAATGTCTATATACTATAAATTAGAATAAATGTATCTATTTTCTGTTAAAGGCACTTCTAAATGTCTATACAATGTAAAAATTCCTAGAAATTAAACTAAAATACAAAGGTAAAGATTATAAAGGTGAGAAACTAGACTAGAATTCAAGCGTGCAAAAAAGTAACATATAGTGTAAGTTTAATAATTCTACATAAGAATACACGTAATTATATGTTTAGTTATAATTTTTAAGTAGGTATTTATTGAACCATTTTAATTCTTATTTCAATTACTTTTTTTCTTGAAACAAAAAATCAATTATCTTTATCTGTTATTATAATTAAAAACTAAAATCAAATTGAACCTAAAAAATATCAATTTTTTTTGTTTCAATTTGAGTCGATTTTCGATTTAATTTGATTTTTTGATTTTCCGTGAACACCCTAACAACCACCAGTAGACGACCATTCCTTGCTACCGCTAGCATTTGGAATTATGAGTGTTTAATAGGTTATTCGGTCAGGGTTGAAAAAATTCTTCGCCCTTTATTTTTTGAAATTTTTAGATGTACTTTTTTTTCCTCTATCCCAATTATACGTCATTATTTTAATTAGGGATGAAGGAGATTAAAACTTTTCTTTGACTATAAATTTTTGTTTATTTCAAAATATTCTTAACAGTTGAAATCTTGAATTATAGTGTTACTCTATTTGGTCTCTAGCTGTGCAAAGTTGATTTTAAAAAAATGGATTCAATGCGGAATTCAGACAAATATTTGAAAAAGTTTGACTTGCATATTCTGAAATGAAATCGTTGTTTTTGTAAGTATAGCCACAGCGTTAATAGAGCACAACCAATGTTTGTAAAGTCATTGACGAATAATTACATGGAAAGTTTTCGTGAAATAGTAATCGAAAAACAATGTTAGGATTGTAAGTTTGAGGACAAAGTGCACAAAAATCCACTTTTGGTTGCGCCATCACAGTTTGAGCCATTTGTGGCGCACATTTGCAGAGGCTAACCACTTTGCTTTTCTCCAGACAATTAAAATTAAAGTTTAAGCCAAACTACGTAACTTCAGCCTTTTTGATCTAAAATTGAATCTTGAATCTTCTCCTAAACCCTGCATAAAGATTTTAGAGGTCTGTTTGAACTCGAGAATTTTCGATTCAAACTCTATGCTAGCATCCTCCAATTTCCCATGGCTAATTTTCAGAAAAAAAAAAATACAACTACTGGCCATACATCCATTAACACCTAAAAAAGTGGTTACCTGCTCCGAATTTTAATTACACAAATGTGCAGTTGGTTTTTTAATAAATATATAGCGATATTTGACATAATTATAAAATACAAAGCAAAATAGAAATTTAATTATAAAACATAGGGAAAAAAAAATCATTCGTAGCCTTCATATCCCACTTTTCTCGCCTCCTCTCTCTCTCTTTGCTCTTCGTCAAAATTTCACCATAAGCCTTCCTTCTCCGACGCTGGCTCCGCTTTCCTCTCTCTGGTGCCGTCCTTCTCCTTCACTTCTTCTGCAGCGCTACATCTTTCTTCTCCGACGTAGTGACTTTCACGAGAAGAAATAATATGAAAGAGTTAAAAAAAATTAGAAAGAAAACCAAAAAAAAAAAAAAAAAAAAAGACAACATAGCTTCTCACCAGAGTATCACCAAATTTACTTTTTTTTTTGGGTGTAGATTTATTGATTTTTGTTTTGGTTTGATGTTTTTCGTTTGAATGTGGTGGTTTTCTATGAAGCTTGGTATTTTCGATCAATTTTGAGCAATTTATCATACTATTGAGTCTTTTAATTGGCTTATTGCTAAGACTACCGGACTCGCTTCCGAGTTCTCCTATTGAAGCATAGAATTAGGGTTCTAATTTTTTATTAGCTAATAATAATTGGATAGAGAAATATATTTTTTTATTATTATATTGTTTACTGTTATTATTTACTGTAATTAGTGTTTCCTAAAATTCCTTAGTCCCTAGTTTTCAAGTAGGATTGGAATTTCATATTTGATATGGATTATACTTCTTATAAAAAAATAATTGGTAATGGAACTATAACAACACGATTCAAAGACGACAAAAAAACAATTTGATTCCAATATTAAGACCAAACACGCCTCGCTCCCCCCTCGTCCTCTAATATGAACCTAAAATTGATGATTTAAGCAAATTGAAGAAATTGATTCTTCAATCTTCAAGAACACTACAAAGTTCGAGAAACACGGAAGTTAAAGGAATATCAGATAAATTTAAAGAAAGAAAGGATAGGAAACAAGCAAAGATGTAATTAGTCAGCCTAAGATTCAAGCTTAGACCTACTAATTAACGAACAAGAGGATTTTAACAATCCAAGGCGGAAGAAATTTGAACTCATACATAAATCATCTCACGGTTGCGATATTCAAGAGAGTACCAAAAAGAGATAAACACACCTGTCACGACCCTTTTTAACTCAAAAAGAAAAACTTAATTTATTGTTTTAAAAGGTCCGTGACTAGGTGTTTATTAGGTACACAAATTAATATTTAAGAGATTTTCGGAGTCGCCACTTGACAAGTTAAAGGTGTGCCAAGTCACCCAAGTGGTGTACCTAGAACACCTATGACTCGTAAATGGTCTGCGTCAGAGTTCCGGGTAAGGATCTCGGTTGACTCGCGGGAAGGTGTTAGGCACCCTCGAGTCCTGTGCCAAGCACAGTTGCTTTTATTGACGCATTTCGATTCTTTGAACTTGTTTCTTATATTTTGCCTTGATTTTATTACGCTTCAATTTGTTCTTACTTTTTATTGTTTGACAATTGAACTCCAATCGAATATAATCGCGCGAGAACTTCACTCGTTCGAAATCTTTCGACTTAAATCAATTAAATCGCGCAGGTACTTCACCCGTTCGAAATCTCTTGACTTAATATGAGTTATATATGAATTTCAATGCGAACACATGATTATTATTTTAAACTTGTTTCGGCCTACTTAAAATTGCCTAATCAAATGTCATTTCTTAGTATTCTGCCTAATCATGATTGCGACTCACGTTTATCTTTTAATATAAAATGAGCTACTACAAGTTAATCCATATTTTAACTTTGGAAAGAAAAGGAATCTATATTTTAACTTTGGAAAGAAAAGGAAACGGTGGACTATTGTACAAAATTGTAATGGCCACTCACGACCTACGTTTTCTGAAATATCCTAACTTGCCTATTCATTCATATTTGGGTGTTTACTTCTCGCGTCTTGTTCTGCCTAGTCTTTTAGTTTTTGTCACAATTTTATCAAGTTGTTCACATTTACTTCGGATCTGGTAAATTATACATGGCTATTTTTCAAATAGATATGTTATTAAAACAACTATCCCATTTAAGATGCACGAACTAATCTCGAAAATGTATACATGACTTAAAAGTTCAACCATTTGATATATTTATTTTTTTTGAAGGTGGGCAGAAACATACATCATACAAACACAAGTAAACCAAAGAGTTCTCTTAAGCTTTTAAGAGGCTGCTTCATCATACAAACACAAGTAAGCCAAAGAGTTCGTTCAAGCCTTTAACAGGCTGCTTCATACATCATTTCATAGCAAAATATTAATACAAAGTTGGAAAGTTTACCTACTAGGAAGATTTCCCACCAATGACGTGAAGATAGAAGCTAGGCCCGAGATTTTAGTCCAGCAAGTGGTACACCAGAAACAACAGCAACAGCAGCAAATTAAGAAACCATTTCATACTTTCTACCTCATTATCCTTTCCTTTAAGGTTTCCTTGCACTCTATCTCTTTACACTAGCTTCAGTACTTTTCCCCTTCTACTTCTCTCTGTTTTTCACTCTTCTTTCTTTCTGTTTTTTCACTCTTTCTTTCTAAAAGGAAACTCTCTATGTTCAGATCTGTTCCACTCCCTTTCCCTGGTGAAGTGTTTGTTTCTCTCTTTTTTTCTTTTTGTTACCAGATCTGATCCTAGTTTTTTTTTTGCTGTGTCTCTCTGTGATTTCAAGAGAGAGAAGTAAAGCTCTCAGCTCTCTTGGGTGTATCTGTGTCTAGTTCCTTTCAGATTTTTCTGTGTGTGTTTCAGCCTATTTTCATGTGTAGTCTCGCTGGTACATAGAGGGGAAACAGCCTTTATATAAGCTGAAAATGAGTTGTTTGGACAGCTCATTTCATGATGCAAGACCAAGGCAATAAATGCCTATTACCTCTTTCATGCTTAGACTCTCAACTACCAAAAAGAAGGCTGACATTTACCTCATTTGTGCAAGCCTTTGTCCTACCTGTTTGACCCATTTTCCCTCCCTTTTTATACACGACAATCTGAAATTTTGAACTAAAAGACTTCTCTAATGGAACTTATGGCTCCCAGCTTAAATAATTCCCAGAACTAAACTAAAATACTTACAATGGACCCCTAGGACTCTTAACTCTAACTGGACCAAGTCCCAGGATTTCAACAACAAACTAGAGCTAAAGAACTACTCAATTCCAAACAAACTAGAACTAAAGAGCTACAAATGGATATCGTGTTTCAAGCTTAAGCAAACTGCAAGCCAAACAAATCTTAAGCAACAGACTCCATGGCTTTCAAGTTCCTTCCCTCACAGGGACTCATATACAGAACTTCACACTAAAGAGTAAGAGCATTTGTGAATCTCATGCTTGAGCAATTCATACATACAGATTAACACAAGCCAACACACTATTTTTATTCACTAATTAACAAAAGCATACAACCTGATATTCATTCCGACTCCACACTAACAAAAGTAAACATGATGATATTATTCCTCATGGCAAATATTACACCCAGACAAGCGGATTACTAGCTACTAAACACATGAGCAAGAGACTTGGCTAAAGCGCTCCAAACTGATTTTCCAAGCGAAACGTGTTATACTATGCATAGTAATAGCTAAACAAGTTTCATAATCACTCGGAATAAGAATCGAGGTAGACTAGGTTTTAATCTAACCCGTGAGCAAGAAAAATACCATTACTAGCTTGTCACAACCACCCTCGCTGCCTTGATTGTGTCGAATCGCCACCAGCGCGGACCCTCTCGTCACGTCACTGTCTCGTACCAGATTTTAGCACCACGATATCAACACTGCCTCGGCCAAGCATTGCCTCGCTACTGCGTTGTGCAAGCTGCTGCTATATCATCGCAGCTTTGTCAGAAGCTGCTTCAAACAATATCCAAACTAATCCCATTGTACCAGCTTCAATCATACCAAACAAATCAACATCGCAACACCCGATCAGCTTTGACGTCGCCATCGAATCAAACACCATCAACTGCTTCAAATTACCACCACCACAATCACTAAAACAAATAAACAGCCTCCACATCACACACGCAACAAACAATCACCTCAACGCCATTATCACAGCCCCATTTGCTTCACTCGAGTCATCGTTACTGCTTTTGATGTAACGCCACCATAGAACCAACAGCCTCCAATCAAAACCCAACGTCACAAAGCCAAACTCACAGCCCCGACACCTCTGTCACATCGCCATTGTCACAGCACCCTTAGGTACCTCAGCCCATCACCATCAAAGCAGCCTCCAAGCGATTACCAAACGCCTCGCCAAACCACATACCAGCCATCGATTCACTATCGCTGCGTCGCCACCCTCGATACTCTAACAAAAATTCAGTACCACCCCTGCCCTAGCTTCCCATGTACTACTGTAACCACTACTTCAAATGACACCATCACAGCCTCACCCTCGGAACAGCTTCGTCATTCCAACACCCACGCCTCGAGTCCGCACACATAGAGCCCCATCTTTCCCTTTTCCCAATGAAACGACTCCAAACTAGTCGTTTTATTTGGAAAAGGCAGAGAAGAGGGCATGAGAACGGAGAAGGAGAAGGTGCCGCCAATTTAGGGTTCAATCGAATCTTTGAGTCTCAATTTAAGTCGATCCGCTTGTGTAATTGATGGTGGGAATGGAGAGAGGAGGTAAATAGGCATCGGGGGAGGTAAATTTTAGCCGGAGAGAGGTGGTTGGCCGTCGGGGCACGGCGATCATTGGCGGAATCCGGCGAGGGATATCGTTTGCCCAAAGCAATGTTTTGTTCTGATAATTTGTGAATTTGGGGAATTAGGGATGGAGTTGGAAAATTAAGGCACTATGGGCCGGGTCGGGGTGATAAAGTGGGCCTGGACCATTCTCTTTTTCAATTTTCATTAACCCAATGGCTATTAATCCAAGTTCTGTCTACAATTTAACCACCTTTCAAGCTAAAACAATTTTTAGTATTTTGGACCTAAATAATTGTTAAACAAAATCCTAAAAGCACAATAAACTCACATAAAATCACATCACAGATATATTTTGATAATTTTTGGTATTTTTTCTACTCATTAATTAACTAAAAGTAGCTTTTAAAAAAAAAAGGGTAAAATCACATGATAATCAATCAACTATTTCACATAATTTTTGAATTTGGTGCCAAAATTAGGTGATTACAGCTGCCCCTCTTTGTTCGGGAACATAAAGAGTTTTCGGACAAAGACGTAATCGTCAACTAATTTTGGCCTTTTGGTTCTAGCCGAGAGGTATTGCAAAATTGTGACCGTACCTTGACTTTCGGTTCTAACCAAGAACAAGGCTACCTACATATCCCCGGACTTAGGAATCAGGTCAGTGTAGTTCCTCACGTGCGGTAGCTGGGACTACCGCACTTGACAGGCACTGGACTCTTCTAGACTAACACTAAGCACTCTCTAGACATACACAGACTAACTCTAGACACTTTCAGAACTAACTGGGATTGACTCGACGCTCCTAGACTTACCCGGACTGACACAAGACACTTTTGACACACTAGAGCTGTTGCTGCTGATTACTTGCTGGTTGCTGGCTAGCTGGCTGGCGGTCATTGCTTTACAAAGGAAAAATGAAAATACAACATTTGAAATGTAACATTACAATTCCTAAGCTAAATTCTTCATGCTTCCCAAGCTGATAAACTGGTCCGAAGCTCCCACTACCAAAGTAGTCTTGAAAACTTGAAATTGCCGCTTTGACGGGCTTTGACTTGAAAATTGAAATTGCCGCTCGGGCGGGCTTTGGCTTGAAAGTTGAAATTGCCGCTTTGACGGGCTTGACTTGAAAACTGAAATTGCCGCTTTGACGGGCTTTGACTTGAAAATTGAAATTCCCGCTCGGGCGGGCTTTGGCTTGAAAGTTGAAATTGCCGCTTTGACGGGCTTGACTTGAAAACTGAAACTGCCGCTTTGACGGGCTTTGACTTTGAATGTTGAAATTGCCGCTTTGACGAGCTTTGATTTGAAGATTGAACTTGCCGCTTTGACGGGCTTGACTTGAAAGTAAAATTGCCGCTTTGACGGACTTCGACTTGAATGAAATTGCCGCTTTGACGGGCTTTGACTTGAATGAAATTGCCGCTTTGACGGGCTTTGACTTGAATGAAATTGCCGCTTTGACGGGCTTTGACTTGAAAGATAAAACTGAAACCACCACTCTGGTGGGTCTTGCTTTTTGTTGAAAATTAGAAACCATCACTCTGATGGGTCTTGCTTATGCTGGAAATTGAAAACCATCACTCTGATGGGTCTTGCTTCTGCTGAATTGAAAACCATCACTCTGACGGGTCTTGTTCATGCTGAATTGAAAGACCATCACTCTGATGGATCTTGCTTGTACTGGAAATTAAAAACCATCACTCTGATGGGTCTTGTTCTTGCTGAATTGAAAACCATCACTCTGACGGATCTTGTTCTTGCTGAATTGAAAACCATCACTCTGACGGGTCTTGTTCATGCTGAATTGAAAGACCATCATTCTGATGGATCTTGCTCTTGCTGACTTGAAAGACCATCACTCTGATGGGTCTTGTTCTTGCTGAACTGAAAGACCATCACTCTGATGGGTCTTGCTTATTTACAGAAATGGATTCCCTCGTTCTTCAGGTGGTTGCTTCGACTTTCCAAATTACTCCCTCATTCTCCAGGTGGGTTCCTCGACTTCTCTAAACTACTCCCTCATTCTCCAGGTGGGTGCCTCGATTTTTCCAAATTACTCCCTCATTCTCCAGGTGGGTGCCTCGACTTTCCTAAACTACTCCCTCATTCTCCAGGTGGGTACCTCGACTTCTCTAAACTACTCCCTCATTCTCCAACTTTCCAAATTACTCCCTCATTCTCCAGGTGGGTGCCTCGACTTTCTCTAAACTACTCCCTCATTCTCCAGGTGGGTGCCTCGACTTTCTCTAAACTACTCCCTCATTCTCCAGGTGGGTGCCTCGCCTTTCTCTAAACTACTCCCTCATTCTCCAGGTGGGTGCCTCGACTTCTCTAAACTACTCCCTCATTCTCCAGGTGGGTGCCTCGACTTTCTCTAAACTACTCCCTCATTCTCCAGGTGGGTGCCTCGACTTTCTCTAAACTACTCCCTCATTCTCCAGGTGGGTGCCTCGACTTCTCTAAACTACTCCCTCATTCTCCAGGTGGGTGCCTCGACTTTCTCTAAACTACTCCCTCATTCTCCAGGTGGGTGCCTCGACTTTCTCTAAACTACTCCCTCATTCTCCAGGTGGGTGCCTCGACTTTCTCTAAACTACTCCCTCATTCTCCAGGTGGGTGCCTCGACTTTCTCTAAACTACTCCCTCATTCTCCACAAGCTGATGAACTGGTCTGAAGCTCCAACTAATCCAGTGGGTCTTGAAACTTGAAATTGCCGCTCGGGCGGGCTTTGCCTCTAAAGTTGAAACTGCCACTTTTGACGGTCTTTGACTTAAAAGTAAAATTGCCGCTTTGACGGGCTTTGACTTGAATAAAATTTCTGAAACTTGAAATTGCCGCTCGGGCGGGCTTTGACTGTTGAAAGCTTGAAATTGCTGCTTGGCAGGCTTTGATTTGAAATTTAACTGCATCTTGAAATCTGCATATCCTTTGATGATCTCCTTTATGGTACACTCCTTGGTGTGGCATACTTTGTGCCGATGTGAAACATTGGGCTCCAATTATCAAGGTTGGTCCTGACTCGCTCTAGTACAACTGTGAAACTATAACAAGTTTTGCAAAACTTTCTTTGCTTGTTTGATGTTGGAGAAACTGAAACGAACTGAAGTAAGACAAAATGATGGAAACGACAAAGCTTCCAACCAAAAGATGAAAAAAAATGATGACGTCCCTTACGGGAGAGGTAAAGGACAGAAGAGATGACGGTCTTTTTAACATGACATGTATTTTGGAATCAACTCTTAATCCGCTCACATAGTCCATCCATGATTGTGTACCCAGCTTTCCCAATCTTATTTGATGGCAAATCTAACGACCCTCATTCGACTAGCAATGCCCTTTCGGGTTTTCACCGACTAGCCTCTCTCTTTGTTCTTTTAACTCACCGTTGTCTTGCAGCGCCCTTTCAGGTTTTCACCGACAAGACTTCACTTTTTTTTTTCTTTTTTTTTTTCTTTTCATTTTTGTCATTTTTCGTTTCCCAATCGACCTCCGATCTTTCCTTGATGCTCGACCCCGTCTTTCTTTTCTTCCTTCAATTTTGGCCTTTATCTTGATTCCTCGGAGAATTTATCCTTTAATGACCTTGGTGCTCCCAGCTCCCAAATGCGATTGTCGGCTTATAAGAATGCGACTTTACAGCGTGGAACTTATCCCTTGACACCCTACTCGGCTTGACATTCTCAATGATCGGTCAGAAGGGTCTTTATTTGGACTGTAACATTGGATTTGGTTAGGCTATGAAGAAAAGAGTCAGCATAAAAGCTCAAAATATCTCCTGAGACGACTAGAATGAGCATTACAAGATTTGAAATCACCGCTTTTGAAAAATAAACCAAACTTTTCCCCAGTTTAGGCAAATTGGGGTTCCCTTTTTTTTCTTTTTTTCTTTTTTTTTCTTTTTTTTTTGGTTTGAAGAGCGGTATGAAAGCATCTCATGAAACGACTTGGTAAAATATTACAACCCTTGGAATCATTTCTTTTAAAATAAAAACCAACTGAGGGCCCAATTTATTGAAAAATCGAGGAATTATTTTTTTTTGAATTTTTTGATATGCAAACATAGGGGATATTGAGACTTTCCCCCAAGATAACACAAAGAAAGCAAAAGGAATTGACTTTCTCCTTTTCTTTTAGAAATAAAACTTCTGCCCCAGTTTAGGATAAACTGGGCGCTTTGAATTTCTTCCTCGATTTCGAGACTGATATCTCATGAAACATATGAATAGATGGTACAAAAACATAGAAGTTTGTTTTTATTTTATTTTATTCTCTTTAAAATAAAATAAAAACAAACTTCTGCCCCAGTTTAGCATACATTGGGGATTTGAATTTCTTTTGACATTGGCCGCAAACTTGGAGGCAAGATTTTGCGTCAATATGAGACAGGGGGAAAAATGGACTTTCCCCTGTTATGACCGCACCCGAATGGTTGCCTACGTATCCTTTTGAGAGGAATCAGGTCAGACGTAGCTCTACCAGAGGTAGATTTTTGTTGTTTTTTGTTTCCTCTTTCTCTTTTTCTCTTTTCCTTTTTTTCTTTTTTTTTTCTCTCTAATCATATCAAATTGATTCCAAGGGAGGGTAGGCCAAAGAAAATACAAAATAAAGCTCAACAGGGTTTAAAAAGGATATACTGTTTGGGTAGAAGAAAACGAAAGTCGTTCGTCATCCCGATCCGAGAATGCCTCGCACAAATAATGGCTCAATCAATTAACCTGGATTGATCCACACGTGTCCTCGACCTCTACTTCAACGATGGTTCTCAAAACTGGTATTTCAAATTCGGTCGAAGCGACCATGCACGATTTTGAACTTCTCACAAATCTCCCTTATCGGATGACTACTGATTAATTCCCAACTCATTTCGCTTCCTCTTTTATCCCTCGTTACTACTCAGATAGCTCACAATGTCAGACCACGTGTTTAGATCAAGACGTAAATTCCGCACGCATGTCATGTTATTAAGGTCGACAAAACATAAAACAGAATACTAAGAAAATAAGATCAAGAAGGAAAATAAGAGACAGAATGTTGAGACAAGAAAAGGATCCCGCTTTTCATTGAATTGAAGATATAAGGGTTTGAACAAACAAAACAAGCAAAATAATGCACTTGGATTACAACCCTTAAATAACCAAGTACACAGAAAGATTAGCAAAACAAGCTACAACATTTCACAGTCACTCAATTACAAGTCAGGGCCAATTCCCTGCTTTTCATGCATTGTTGAGCCCTTCACAAGGACGCACCGCTGATATCAAAGAAATTCCCTGAATCTGGCAACATCTTCTGCTTTTCTTCACTTTCTCCAACCCTTATCGGGGTAGACTTCACTCTTGGGGACTGATGAATGACCCGGTGAGATATGGAATTGGCTTCTCAAGAGAGACATATTCATTTTCTTCATTTCTTCAACCCTTACTCTGTCTACCACCCCTGGCACAATTTCAGGAATACCGTTCACTGTCATAAACATATTGTTGGCCCCAACTGACACATCCCCAACAGGTACTATTGGCATTGCAGATTCAGCTCTCAAATCTTCTCCACATACCAGTCCCACCATATACACATCATCATGGACGGGCGATGAGTTCTGGTTGACATCTGGCGCATCTGAGCCCTCGACTTGGATCTGACCATTATCTATCAGAGCCTGGATCGCCTTCTTGAGACTACGACAATCATCTGTGTCGTGCCCTGGCATGTCTGAGTGGTAAGCACATTGACGAGTATGGTCTACCTTCGCCATTGGGAGGACATTTCCAGCGATTGGCTTCAGCATATTCAAGTTCTTGAGCTTTTGGAAAAGGCTGGAGTAAGATTCTCCAATTGGCGTAAACATGTTCCTTTCTTCCTTACGCAGCTTCTGATGATAAGCACTTGGGCGGAAAACAGGAGACCTCTCTGGCCGGTAAGAAAGATTTGATGGAGCTTGAAAATGATTATGTGGAGCTTGGTGAGTGGGATATGTAGGTTGTGGGGCAGGAGCACGCCATTGCGGATAGAAAGGTGCTGGAGCATACGGCTGTGCTAGATGGACTGAGTATTGTGGTGGAAGAGTGGCATATTGTGGATTTTGTGGCGGGTGGTAGGGTTGTGGAGGACGTATTTGTGGAGCTTGATATGAGTGGGTTTGATAGTATCTTTTCTCGCTCCCTTTCTGTGAACCCGAACCTACCATGGCTACATCATCTTGATTATTCTTCCCAAAGGCTCCTGCCTGCACAGCTTGTGTAGTTGCTTTCAGTGTGGTCTGGCTCACAATCTTACCAGCCTTGACTCCCCTCTCAATCATTTCTCCCATCTTGACGACTTCACTAAACGGTTTCCCAAAGGCGGCGATCAATGCACCATAGAACGCTTCATCTTGCGCCTCGATGAACAAACGGACCATGTCATCGTCCGGCATTGCGGGGGTCACTCGAGCGGCCTGCTCGCGCCATCTGAGGGCGTACTCCCTAAAGCTTTCACTCGGCTTCTTTTTTATCGCATCCAAAGAGGATCGATCTGGCAAAACTTCAATGTGGTACTTGTACTGGTCGTAGAATGCCTGCGCCATATCATCAAATGCCAACCATTTAGTTACATCCTGCCTCATGAACCATTCAGCAGCTGCACCCCCCAAGCTTTCGGAAAAGTAGGCTATCAACAGCTTGTCTTTCTTGACCCCTCTCATTTTGTTGCAGTAGGTCTTCATATGAACTCTTGGATCTCCTTGCCCAGTGTATAGATCGAACTTTGGCACCGTGAATCCCTCTGGCAATTGCAATTCAGGGAAAGGGCAAAGATCCTTGAAAGAAATGTTGGTATGATCTCCATAGCCCTGAATGATCCTTACTGCTTGTTCTAGGCTCTTCATCTTTCTCAGAACCTCGCTCTCATCAAACTTTCCTGATCGATCAACCTCAACTTGAGACTCGCGATGGAACCCCTGATCATATGAGTCACTATGTCGGAAATTGGGTTCATGGTGCTGATCATAATGATGATTCCCAGCCTGGAGATGCGGTTCGCTGTTGGACCTGGCCATAGCAGGCCTAGCTGGGCCCCGAAAAGTTGGAATCTGTGGGAGAGGTGGGCCATACTGTCCCTCTGGTGGAGGTGGTGCATGAGGACGCACTCCAGTTTCATTTGGTACGCCACGGACAGGGGCGAGACCAGTAGGACAGGTGGGATCCTCAACTGCTATAGATGTGCCCGGTGCTCGTTGTACCGCGGTTGGAACAACCCCATCTAGGTTGGTTGGAATATGAGGAGGTGCCCGTCCTGTGGTCAGTGCATGATGCATGTCGGCCACGAGTTGTTTCAAAGTATTAACCTCCCCAGTCAATCTCTCATTTTCCAGTGCCAAGAGTTCCTGGGCACCGGTCTCGGATCTCTCTCCATCAGATGGCATGGCTACGGGTGAAGTCACAGGTCCTTTTGATTTAATTCCGTACGGATGGGTCGATGCCAGGATTCCGTACCAAATCTCCAAATTCCAAAGCTAACAAACAAACCGGGTTAGCACAAAAGAAGCACATATTGCAAGCCTAAGGTTGTTATGCGTCATCCCGAAACAGTTGACGGCGTAAGCCGAGTGTACCGGTCGTATCCCCGAAAGATTACAACGTGCCTTGAGCAAAATCAGAACAAAATTGTAACTGGCACGTAATTTAAAACAAAGACGAGCTTGGAGTTTCTCTCTCTCTCTCTCTCTTTTTTTTTTTTTTTGAATATTCCTTACATCAAAGTAATAGACAAATTTAAACTACAACACTAGACCGACTCAATAGACAAGTTTTTTTTTTTTTTTTTTCAATTTTCTTTCATTTGTTTGATTTTTTTCAAAAATTCCTTTCTGACTCAACAAACATGATTTTAACAACGATACTAGACCGACTCAAAATGATATTTAACGCGACCCGCGAGCCAAAAGACATAAGCTGACAGACATGATAATGGGCGAGTCCACCCGGACTGTGAAAATAACGAGACTCGACATTTGAGTAGAGCCAGACTATTACTCGAGAAACAAAGCAAAATACAGTTCAAGTAATTGTAATTGATTGTCCTTACCCTAACTTGACCTTAACAAACAAAACAAAGTGGGTTTTCAAAAAAAATTTATTTTATTTTATTTTTTTTTTAATGAAAAATTAAAACTGAACCCGAGATTCAAACTGAAATTAAGAACGAATTATGAAAACAAAACCCCTTTTTTTTTTTTCCAATCCCAAAATCGGACATTACGACATCGTAAAGATGGAGCACAACTGATTTTTGCAACAAACTCTTCGATTTAATTTGAAAATGAATCTTAGAGTATTTACAAAATCTGACCATTATGACGACACGATAACTACTTCGACACAAAACGTTAATTAAATACACAATTGGTTCCAAAATTTGCCATTTCGACGGCACAAAACCCGAAAAATTAATTTCAAATAATGAACTTGACTTGAACTCAAACACAAAAGGGTTCCAAAATTTCGCCATTATACCGGCGCAAAATTATGACAAATTATTTTCTAACCCGAACACAAAATTAGACTCTAAGAGTTCTTGAAAAAATTCGCCATTATAACGGCGTAAAATGACAACTAAACAAAATATATTTCGAAACACGGGACTAAACCCAATTTTTCTATCATTTTCCCTTTTTTTTTTCTTTTTTTTTTTTTCCAAATTTGGCTCTCGCCCTTCGGTGATCGGTCAGCATAACAACCCTTCGACTAGAAAAAATGCAACACATTAATATGCCCAATGACGTATCTTTTGGGACATGGGCCCCACTAAGTCTAATGACATGCAAATAAATCGGCCTAGATAAAAGCGCAGGTTCAACTCTAGGTGACTCAATGGGTTCATATTCTATAGTTTCTGGCAATTTGGAAGTGCCTCGGGGGTACCGGTCGACAACGTCTAACGGCCTAACCCAACGCACCTCCTCCTAAGAAGGGTTAACTTTTTGTGTCCTGAGACACGACAGAAATTCCAGACGCCGAAGCGAAACTGGCGTGCATGTGTGCAGTGTTCCAGAAGACTCAGAGGTGTACGAGAGAAGACAGTTGTGTATATACAGTTCATACATATCAAAGCAGTAACATTCAAGGCAATATATACAAACAATATTCCAAAGCCGAAAGCGACAAATTCTAAAGCCTGAGACTCTCAGTTTTCACTTTCTTCCCCAGCGGAGTCGCCAAGCTGTCACGACCCTTTTTAACTCAAAAAGAAAAACTTAATTTATTGTTTTAAAAGGTCCGTGACTAGGTGTTTATTAGGTACACAAATTAATATTTAAGAGATTTTCGGAGTCGCCACTTGACAAGTTAAAGGTGTGCCAAGTCACCCAAGTGGTGTACCTAGAACACCTATGACTCGTAAATGGTCTGCGTCAGAGTTCCGGGTAAGGATCTCGGTTGACTCGCGGGAAGGTGTTAGGCACCCTCGAGTCCTGTGCCAAGCACAGTTGCTTTTATTGACGCATTTCGATTCTTTGAACTTGTTTCTTATATTTTGCCTTGATTTTATTACGCTTCAATTTGTTCTTACTTTTTATTGTTTGACAATTGAACTCCAATCGAATATAATCGCGCGAGAACTTCACTCGTTCGAAATCTTTCGACTTAAATCAATTAAATCGCGCAGGTACTTCACCCGTTCGAAATCTCTTGACTTAATATGAGTTATATATGAATTTCAATGCGAACACATGATTATTATTTTAAACTTGTTTCGGCCTACTTAAAATTGCCTAATCAAATGTCATTTCTTAGTATTCTGCCTAATCATGATTGCGACTCACGTTTATCTTTTAATATAAAATGAGCTACTACAAGTTAATCCATATTTTAACTTTGGAAAGAAAAGGAATCTATATTTTAACTTTGGAAAGAAAAGGAAACGGTGGACTATTGTACAAAATTGTAATGGCCACTCACGACCTACGTTTTCTGAAATATCCTAACTTGCCTATTCATTCATATTTGGGTGTTTACTTCTCGCGTCTTGTTCTGCCTAGTCTTTTAGTTTTTGTCACAATTTTATCAAGTTGTTCACATTTACTTCGGATCTGGTAAATTATACATGGCTATTTTTCAAATAGATATGTTATTAAAACAACTATCCCATTTAAGATGCACGAACTAATCTCAAAAATGTATACATGACTTAAAAGTTCAACCATTTGATATATTTATTTTTTTTGAAGGTGGGCAGAAACATACATCATACAAACACAAGTAAACCAAAGAGTTCTCTTAAGCTTTTAAGAGGCTGCTTCATCATACAAACACAAGTAAGCCAAAGAGTTCGTTCAAGCCTTTAACAGGCGCTTCATACATCATTTCATAGCAAAATATTAATACAAAGTTGGAAAGTTTACCTACTAGGAAGATTTCCCACCAATGACGTGAAGATAGAAGCTAGGCCCGAGATTTTAGTCCAGCAAGTGGTACACCAGAAACAACAGCAACAGCAGCAAATTAAGAAACCATTTCATACTTTCTACCTCATTATCCTTTCCTTTAAGGTTTCCTTGCACTCTATCTCTTTACACTAGCTTCAGTACTTTTCCCCTTCTACTTCTCTCTGTTTTTCACTCTTCTTTCTTTCTGTTTTTTCACTCTTTCTTTCTAAAAGGAAACTCTCTATGTTCAGATCTGTTCCACTCCCTTTCCCTGGTGAAGTGTTTGTTTCTCTCTTTTTTTCTTTTTGTTACCAGATCTGATCCTAGTTTTTTTTTTTGCTGTGTCTCTCTGTGATTTCAAGAGAGAGAAGTAAAGCTCTCAGCTCTCTTGGGTGTATCTGTGTCTAGTTCCTTTCAGATTTTTCTGTGTGTGTTTCAGCCTATTTTCATGTGTAGTCTCGCTGGTACATAGAGGGGAAACAGCCTTTATATAAGCTGAAAATGAGTTGTTTGGACAGCTCATTTCATGATGCAAGACCAAGGCAATAAATGCCTATTACCTCTTTCATGCTTAGACTCTCAACTACCAAAAAGAAGGCTGACATTTACCTCATTTGTGCAAGCCTTTGTCCTACCTGTTTGACCCATTTTCCCTCCCTTTTTATACACGACAATCTGAAATTTTGAACTAAAAGACTTCTCTAATGGAACTTATGGCTCCCAGCTTAAATAATTCCCAGAACTAAACTAAAATACTTACAATGGACCCCTAGGACTCTTAACTCTAACTGGACCAAGTCCCAGGATTTCAACAACAAACTAGAGCTAAAGAACTACTCAATTCCAAACAAACTAGAACTAAAGAGCTACAAATGGATATCGTGTTTCAAGCTTAAGCAAACTGCAAGCCAAACAAATCTTAAGCAACAGACTCCATGGCTTTCAAGTTCCTTCCCTCACAGGGACTCATATACAGAACTTCACACTAAAGAGTAAGAGCATTTGTGAATCTCATGCTTGAGCAATTCATACATACAGATTAACACAAGCCAACACACTATTTTTATTCACTAATTAACAAAAGCATACAACCTGATATTCATTCCGACTCCACACTAACAAAAGTAAACATGATGATATTATTCCTCATGGCAAATATTACACCCAGACAAGCGGATTACTAGCTACTAAACACATGAGCAAGAGACTTGGCTAAAGCGCTCCAAACTGATTTTCCAAGCGAAACGTGTTATACTATGCATAGTAATAGCTAAACAAGTTTCATAATCACTCGGAATAAGAATCGAGGTAGACTAGGTTTTAATCTAACCCGTGAGCAAGAAAAATACCATTACTAGCTTGTCACAACCACCCTCGCTGCCTTGATTGTGTCGAATCGCCACCAGCGCGGACCCTCTCGTCACGTCACTGTCTCGTACCAGATTTTAGCACCACGATATCAACACTGCCTCGGCCAAGCATTGCCTCGCTACTGCGTTGTGCAAGCTGCTGCTATATCATCGCAGCTTTGTCAGAAGCTGCTTCAAACAATATCCAAACTAATCCCATTGTACCAGCTTCAATCATACCAAACAAATCAACATCGCAACACCCGATCAGCTTTGACGTCGCCATCGAATCAAACACCATCAACTGCTTCAAATTACCACCACCACAATCACTAAAACAAATAAACAGCCTCCACATCACACACGCAACAAACAATCACCTCAACGCCATTATCACAGCCCCATTTGCTTCACTCGAGTCATCGTTACTGCTTTTGATGTAACGCCACCATAGAACCAATAGCCTCCAATCAAAACCCAACGTCACAAAGCCAAACTCACAGCCCCGACACCTCTGTCACATCGCCATTGTCACAGCACCCTTAGGTACCTCAGCCCATCACCATCAAAGCAGCCTCCAAGCGATTACCAAACGCCTCGCCAAACCACATACCAGCCATCGATTCACTATCGCTGCGTCGCCACCCTCGATACTCTAACAAAAATTCAGTACCACCCCTGCCCTAGCTTCCCATGTACTACTGTAACCACTACTTCAAATGACACCATCACAGCCTCACCCTCGGAACAGCTTCGTCATTCCAACACCCACGCCTCGAGTCCGCACACATAGAGCCCCATCTTTCCCTTTTCCCAATGAAACGACTCCAAACTAGTCGTTTTATTTGGAAAAGGCAGAGAAGAGGGCATGAGAACGGAGAAGGAGAAGGTGCCGCCAATTTAGGGTTCAATCGAATCTTTGAGTCTCAATTTAAGTCGATCCGCTTGTGTAATTGATGGTGGGAATGGAGAGAGGAGGTAAATAGGCATCGGGGGAGGTAAATTTTAGCCGGAGAGAGGTGGTTGGCCGTCGGGGCACGGCGATCATTGGCGGAATCCGGCGAGGGATATCGTTTGCCCAAAGCAATGTTTTGTTCTGATAATTTGTGAATTTGGGGAATTAGGGATGGAGTTGGAAAATTAAGGCACTATGGGCCGGGTCGGGGTGATAAAGTGGGCCTGGACCATTCTCTTTTTCAATTTTCATTAACCCAATGGCTATTAATCCAAGTTCTGTCTACAATTTAACCACCTTTCAAGCTAAAACAATTTTTAGTATTTTGGACCTAAATAATTGTTAAACAAAATCCTAAAAGCACAATAAACTCACATAAAATCACATCACAGATATATTTTGATAATTTTCGGTATTTTTTCTACTCATTAATTAACTAAAAGTAGCTTTTAAAAAAAAAGGGTAAAATCACATGATAATCAATCAACTATTTCACATAATTTTTGAATTTGGTGCCAAAATTAGGTGATTACAACACCCACTCACCAAGGAGTCATTATTCATCAATCAACCAAGCTATGGCTCATTACTCCTAAAGACACTATATATAGTAAAAACTAAATTTATTACAAAATGACTAAATAGCCCCTATATACTAACGTAGTAAAAACTACATGAAACGTCCTCTTCGCTAAAATGTCATTGAACTCGCAATCGCGAACAAAGAGATAGGCCTTTAATGCGACTGCGGAATAGACGCTGTCTTGCTTGATGCTCTCACGAAGGCGATGAGTAGGTTGTGATCGCGACTTGCACGAAGTGGTCCTAAACTCTCGCAAGCTTGAATTTCAACTATAAATCCCCCAAACCATGTTTCATTGTCATCCTTTAAACTCTTGAATAAAAGGATTAAGGTTCCAAACTCTTGATATCTTTTCCGATTCATATCACCCCGCTCTTGCTATCACTGTGAGAGAGAAATATTAAAAGGATAGATTAGTCAAATCGCAATTGCGTTATATTAATAATAAATAAGTTAATAAAGTTTTTAAAAAATAGTATAAATAAGGTAAATATAATATCTAAGGGAGGTCAATATTACCAAATAAAACATGAACGAATATTTATTAAATTAACCCCGAAAAAATTACTATGTTTTAATCAAATTTGTTGTTGGTTTTATTTAGTAATAAACAAATACTTTAGAGGCTTCGCCCTATCCATTCATCTATTTTCTCAGATTTGTAGGTATGTATAATCAACCTTTTATTAGTACTCCCTCCGGTCCATTTTATTTGATTTTTTAGTCTTTTTTTTTATCCACAATATTTGATCTTTTCGGAAATCAAGACACAATTTTACAATGTCACCCTTTGCTAATAAATAATTTTTTTTAAAAAAATAACTTAAATAAGGGCTAATATAGTCAATTATATTGCTAATTAATGCTAAAAATGTGATTTTCTTAATATACGTGAAAACACCAAACTATCAAATAATATAGACCGAAATGAGTAGAATAACAATAAATATGTTATCATTACGCTGACGCTATAAAGAAATCTAAGACCTGGGGCCCGCAAACAGAAAGATGAGCAAATGGAATGTTGAGAAAGGCGGAACAACAAGGAGAGAAAAAGAAAATCGCAGAACAACACCCGTCGCCCTTTCTCTCTCTATTAACTTCTAATTAAAGGTACTTTTTTCTTTCTATTTTTTCAATTTTTCTTTCATTTATTGAATTTGAATAGAATTATCCGGTTTGGACCCCACCAGGAATGTTTACTTGTGGATTTTGTTGGACAATTTAATTTGATCCGAATTTGTGAATTGCCATTATGTGAAGCTGGCGTACAAATGCTTGTGCGCATCTCTACTAATTCTACCTTGCAGTACAAGTAGTTTTGTAATTCTTAAGTTAGCGAAGGTCAAAGGTTTGATCCCTACTTTAAATGATAACCATTCGATAATTTTAATAAAAAAAGCTAAGTTGTGCTACAAGCGAGATTTAAACTCTCATCGTTCTAGACTTTCTCAAGGTGCTTAACCACTAGACTGCTTCAAGCAGTGTCACTTTCTTTATTTGTACTAAATATTATCATTGTTCATATATTAACATACATATACATAGTAAAATTTTCCGGCGAAGCGGTGTCCCGTGACACCCTTGCCACAAGGTACCTACGCCCCTGATCGGAACCAGCCTCTTCACCTTGGTGGAAGTAAGTTCTGCGTACATCTCATCGTTTTGAGACCCCACTTATGGGATTACACTGGGCATGTTGTTGTTGGTGGCGCCTACATTGTTTGTGCCAATTGTGTATCAACCCAACTTGTGGATGTGGCTATCCTGATCACATTCGTTGGGGTGGAAAGTATACTATATTCTATCATGATGCTATCTGAATACACTGGAGAAACCAGAACTATGCACGTATCTGAACTAATGTGCAGTGTTTCTAGTTTCAGACACCGAGTGCTTTTTGACTGTTGCTGCATCCTCCTTCCATCTCATATTAAAAGTCTCTCTAACAAGACCCAACAGGTGAGGAATTTAGATAGTCCAATTCATTATTTGCTCCATAAAGTTTGTGGTTTGAGATTCAATGTTAAGCAAATTCATCAATCGCAGATGTGGCCTCTATATGTTCTGTTGAGTAAATTTGCGAGGACAGAAGAAGAAAGTGCTCAAGGATCTAGAAGGGATCATTTAAGCTTTGTAGAGTCCTTCCTTTGCAAACATTCAGTAGACAAAAACAGATGCCATAATACAACCCTCTCGTGTTCATATTTTGCTGAAGTGAGTCTATTTGCTTTATTGACAGCCTTTTCATTTGATTTTTGCATGTTTTGGAAATCTTTTGCTAGTTTAAAATTTTGAGTACTGGCTAATATGCATAGATAAGTTTTTCTATCATCTATAGTTTTAGCAAGCGTCTTCTTGATATATGTACAATTGTTTTACTAGTCTTAGCAATCATGCTTTGATTGCTACTATAGGTTCCACACATTAACCAATTACGTACATGGGACTGTGGCCTTGCTTGTGTTTTAATGGTTTTGAGGACTCTTGGGATAACTGATTGTGATATGCAAGAACTGGAAGAGCTCTGCTGCACTACAAGGTACTTCTTTTAAAAGATTTAACAATTTGCCCGTTGTTCTAAGAACTTCTTTTGCTCTGTTGTATGCGGAAATATTACATTTAACTTCAACTCCAGTCATCTTTATCTTTGGTGTTTGTCTAATTGCTTCTTGGGGATTTCTCCATGTGCAATAATTGAAGTAGAAACACTTGAATTCCACATTAGTTGAAAGTCCTTAATTGAATATAATATAATTTCCTATTCCTTACCTCAGTTATTGTTGTGTAATGTTATTAACCTTTTTGTGTTTTGCATGTTTTTCCTTGTGTTTGGATCTTCAGAAGCATCAAATAATTGTCAATTTGGTACTATACGGTAAGAGTTGCCATATATTTGAAACTAGAGGGTATTACGATTTAGGGCAATATAGACTGCAACTATAAATGGATGATCACATCGATGTATACTACAATGAGTTCTAAACTGCAAAATACGTGAAAGGGAAGTACAAAATTTCCCTCGTACCATGGTTATCAAAAGTTCTCTTAGTATGAAAGTTAAAAGCATTGAAGTACTGACTGGTACATCAACCATGCTATGGAAGAAGTGCTTCTTCGCGAGGAAAATTGACTCAAATCTCCTAGATTTAAGTGTCACAAATGTTTCACCTTTTCCGATGCTAGACTAATCCTTTAAGATGAGTGGACAAAGACTTCTATGCCAGAGAAAGAGGGAACATCCAGTCTGGCTGTCTTCCATTTTCTTTCTTGTTGAAGTCTCTTGCTGATAATTATATGGGAAAAACACCCTTTATGTTATAAAAACAAGTAAATAGATTTTGACTAGGAGGATTATTGATGTAAGAAATTAAATCATAAGTCCATAGATATTCATGGAGAAAAATGTGGGTCATAGTTTGACTATTTGGATTGGAACATTGGGAAATGCTCATAAAAATGTGTTTGTATTTCAAAATTTTGCTCGATATGTAAAGCTTCCAATTTAACAATTCTCAAAAAGAAATAGGATAGTCATTTAGGACGCCGGGAGTGATTGACCAATGTTGTGTTTTGATTTGGAATTAAGACTCACTTTCTTAAAATTAACAAGCCCATGATACTACCAGCTCTTTCATTCTTTTTGTTTCTGTTTGAGTGTTAGATGTTTCCTTCTCACTTATTGTTTAAAAAGGAGTATGGACTTGTTTTCCGCGCCTGCAGATCTTCATTTGAACTGGCTTTCTTTATTTAGTTTTCTGATCAGTTCACTCTAAAGTAATAGAATCTATATGCAAGCATATCCCTAAATAAACATTTTTAAGAAAATTACTACTGCATTTTATTCTAGACTTTTCAGTCCCCCACTCCCCCTACTGTTTTTTCATTTAGTGTATCTCATGTCTCACATTTGGGTTCCATGCTTGGTGGATTGAGTTCACTGTCATCCACTCTTCTTATATGAATGAGATAAAATGCTTCGCAAAGTTTATTGACAGTGATTTTAACCTTTGCAGTATTTGGACAGTGGATCTGGCATATTTGTTGCATAAATTTTCTGTCAACTTTTCCTACTTTACAGTCACATTAGGAGCAAATCCAAGTTTCTGCGTCGAGACATTTTACAAGGTAGAGTACTAAAAACTAATTGTGCAGTTAGAATTGATTACGTCGTTTGCTTCTCTTACACTGCAAGTGCTGTTAGAAATGAAGTAAAATATAAGTGAGCATAGTACCTTTAGCAATTTGGGATTATACTGGGTATGTTGTTGTAGTACCTTTAGCAATTTGGCATCATATGTATGCATAAAAAAGATCCAGTAGCATACCTCTGATGTGTGGATGTGTCAACCGCCGTCACTGCATGTGAAATATCTGTGAAATTATAAGCAGAATAAGTTCATATTTTATTTTGAAGAGCATCACATCTACTTGCTTTGTTTAGGAGTAAGCCTGTGATTGGCTCACTAAAAAAAAACTCCCGTTGTAGCTAATGATTTAGCTAAACAGAAGAAGAAAGGGTGGGAAGTGTCTTAATCAATCTTCAATAGAACCCTTGGAGGATAAAGTAACCTCAGAGATTTCTCTCGTGATTCACATTTTTAAGTATGTCAAACTTCTAAATATGCACAATGTAACCATCTCATTTCATTTTCATCTCATTTGTCAAAGTGCACTGTTTGCTTATTAGGAAAGTTAGGTTAAACACAGCAGGTACTGTGCTTTTTTTTTTTTTTTTTGGTTGCGCATAGACTATGACTATCATTGTGTTCCTTGCCTTTTTTGTCTGTGTGCATCTAGTATTATCAGTATAGAGAAGCATGATCTCAAGGTAACTAAAAGCATGATAAGCGTATAGAGAATCCACATGTTGTTGGCTTCTTAACATTGTGAGAACTTTAATTTGTCATTCTTGTTCTGTCCTTGTGATGCTCATTAGATTGCAATTTACAGGAGCAACTGTCTAATGATCTGGTCAGAGTGGATATGCTATTCCAAAAGGCACGTGATGCTGGTATTTATATAGAGGTAAAGCCACTCAGTTAATATCCAATCTTGTATTGATTTTTCGCTGTGCTATTAGTCTGGGTACAAGTATTTCACGTCTTCAGAAATATATATGTGTTTATGGCAAGAGTTGTGATTGGGAGACAAGTTCAATTATATTCTTCAATGCAAGATCATTTACTGTTTTCACTGTTTGACCTTCCGCTTTGTAAGGGAACTGTCCGATGGTTAACTAGCAATTCAACAAGCATCTCTGACAGAGTTAAAAATAAATTCCAGTAAGAGAAGAAAGTGTGGTTGATATCTTCTAAAAGCATTCAGTGCGATAGACCAATGAAAAAGATTGCTGAAAGGAAAGGGCTTCATGTATGAACTGTTGTTCTCAAAAAGTAGTCTTCAAGGCTCTAATAAAACACATTCTTATGTAATAAATAATTGTTGTTGCTACCTTGGTCTACATATTACATAATTATGCCTAGCATTGCAGACTACATGTTTCACATGAAAGCACAAATGGAAGGAAACCAATAATATTCGAGGATTAGATGACATTTTGTATTTACCTCTAGATCAAGTTGCAGCATTAGTTTTTGGATAAGGTTCATTTGCAACATTATATCTGGTATAAAGAGAAAAGGATGTTCTTGTCATTCATTGCTGGAAACACAAGTATAACTGTGAGTTAGAATTTGAGAGTAGGGTAGAAAGTTAGAAAGTAGGCGAGCAATTTTTCTCAATTCTGTGGGAGAGTAGGATTCTAGCTAGGGGATCTATAGAGCACCATATCTGCTCCTTCTTCTCATTATCAGTTATTGTTAGTATTCTATGGAGTAGTATCTTATTCTTCGCTTTTATTACTACTGTTGTTTTCTTTACTTTGGATATCTTTAATATTTTGATGCCATTACCTTACTTTACTTTGGTATTTTCATCTTAGCTTTTACTCTCTACCTTACTCAAGGTAGGGGTAAGGTTTGCGTACACTCTACCCTCGACCCCACTCGTGGGAACACACTAGGTAAAATTGTTGTTGTAGTTAAAATTTGAATTGAAACACAAGATGATAGTTAGTAGATTAACCAATTGATCTCCTGCATTGATTAATCTAATGAGTTGTGACTTCTAAGCATCCCAGATCTGTGTCATGCCTTATTAAATGGTAAGTAGAGAAAATATAGTACCAGCTTCTCACTGATTTTGCTGGTCGCATCAATAGGGTTCTTCCGCCTAAATAGGTGGAAAAAGGAGGAAAACTACCATTGATATCCTTGACACTAGCTCACTCCAACTTTCGTTCAAAACAATATTGAGTGAGGAAACTTTGAATTTTCAATCAGATCTGTTTGGTTTCCTTGGTAGCTACAGAATCAATTTGATACGTTTTTCATTAGCTTGAACTTCTTTGACTGGGTTGAGTATTGCATATAGTTCAAAATAAATGAGCCCGGAAATGATTTATCATTTATATGTTTGTTTGACAAGAATTGGTACTTTTTGCCTATTTTCCATATCACTGAATCACACAAAATGAAGAATACTAGGTCGTTCTCTTACTTTTTCTACCCATAGTATACATTGATTTTAAGAAAATATTAACAATAGCCCATCCCTGGTTGCCAAGCTTTCCTTCCATATGCTTGTTTCAAATTGAGCATTGGGGTAGAAAGGGAACTAAAGATAAGTTCAGTGTGCTCGCTGGTTGTACTGATGCATCTTGGCAAAGCTCAGGCTTCTCATGTTACTTTGGGTTCTATTTTCCAGCTTTCCTTCCTTTCTTGTTGATCAGAGTCCCAAGGGACACTTTACTCTCCAAATTCAAGGAGGCTTACCAAATTTGGGAGAAAGTTAAAGTGTTGTTTAATTCTCCTCGGTGATCTTAAGGGATATTATCTCCTCTCTTTTATATACTAGAGTGAATGGAAAAAGCATCTGAAATTTAAATTTTCTATTTTTTTATGAAAATGCTATTATGAAAGATTTGCAGGTGTGAGTCCACAAATTAGGGACAACTTATTAAAATAGGTTAATCATATAATTAGTAAGAAGGAAGAAAGAAGCAATTAGTGGGCCTTGATGGATTTGATGTTATTGTCTAATTGAAGTGGTTCCAATTGTGACATAGTTAATGTTTATGACGACAACAACAACAACAACAATATACACAGTGTAATCCAAAAAGTGGGCTATGGGGAGGGTGGGGTGTACGCAGACCTTACCCCTACTTTGTGCGAGGTAAACATGTAATGTTTATGATTGGATCATATTTATGAGGTGTGCCTTGCGACCTTATCTATGGGATAGTGGACAATAATGTAAAATTTGCATTATAAATTTTGGGTAAGCTAACACTTTTTCTTGCTCTAGGGGTAGGATTGCCCAAGTCTATATAAGCAAACAACCAGCCCCTTCCCCAACCAATCTGAGACTTGAACCCACCCTAACACTTCGGTTGGCCAAATCTTGGAAACTTTGGGGTTCAGGGTATGGTACGTAACTGACATTGACTTTTGCATAAGTAAGTTGATCTGGGAATGACCACGCATTGCAGCTAAGCTTACTCCCTATTACCGTTGTGTTTCGTGCCGACTTGTCATTTTGAATATGCTGGCTTTATTTTTGTCATTCATGTCAGAAACTGAATTCAACACATCATATACATCTCAAAAGTATTAGTACAAATACATCCTCTTTTTACAGTGCAGATCAATTAGCAGTGAAGAGATTTCTTCATTGATCAGGTCTGGGGAATTCCTTGCAATCGCTTTAGTTGACCAGTACAAATTAAGGTAGAATATTCTGCGTTCTACATTTTATCGTCTTTCTCTGTGAATCCACCATCGGTGGACCTCACCCTCAACAGAAGATTCATTGCAAAATAGAGGATTTTCTTTAGCATACATTGTCACCAATGAGGGTAAAAGTTTTTCTAGTTCTGCTTCAAGGCCCTTAATGTACTTATGTCTCTCTTTTCTTGCAGTCACTCTTGGCTGGAAGATATTTGTATGCCAGATTTCTGTAATGACAGCCCGGGCTATACTGGTGAGAAGCATCTTCCTGCAGTTTTTGCTTTCTCGTATTTGTCACCTTTTCATTTAGAGGGAGCTATGCTTTCATAAGTCAAAATTGTTTAGTAATGTGTCACCAAATCGTTATTACTGTGCAATATTATGTTACCCAAAAGATCCATACAACTGTTTGTAAAATATCATATATCCTTTCTACACCAAAAATACAAATGAAAAAGGGACTCTTTACTCCTTGCAATGGATTTCCTCACATCTAATCTCTATTCTCGACCTACCTAGGTTGCACTCAGGAGCTAAGTTGCGCAGACTCTTCACTTTTGGTGCTGCACCCGTGTCGATACGGCATAGGTATTGCTGTGCGTGTGGGATACATTTTGGATTTGGTTCAGTCCAGATTGGGTACTTTGACAGAAAACTAGGAGAAATCTGAGGCAAGATCCGGCCACATGCTTACTATATGTTCGTTTCTTTTCATTGCCAATTTTCTTTTCCTCCAATATCAAGTATACACACAATAGCCAAACCAAAACCTTTCTTTCTACAATTTCTCTCCTCTTTTTTCTATTCCATTCCTCTTACAAAATGTCATCCTCAAGGACCTCAACTATTTAATGAAACGGGAAAAGGCTTCTTGCGACCAACAAAATGTGTAGGATTAGTTTCATATTTTGTTGTGTAAGTTTTAGGTGAATGGAAGAAATCATGCCGTCTTGGAAAATGTCTAGATGTTTGCCTACAAATTTGAGAATAAAAGAGAAACTTTCTATACTTTACAAGCTACATTCAAATTTTCCACATAATGTCTCATAATTTTAGGCATATTTTATTGCTCTATTTTTAGATATTTGAATAATTTTTTTTAGCTGAGTCGCAGCACCAGTATCCGAATCTTTAAATTTGGATCACGAATGATCCAATCTCTGGATCCGCTCCCTTATTGGACACCCGCACCACCTGAGTTCGAGTAACTTGTATCAGGAGATATCAAACATAGGATACACCAAGGACCAAAGTTTTGTGGATACTCAAACAGAGTAGTATATGGCCCTTATCATCCCCATTTACTTGAACAAGCAACACCAGCTTATTCTTTTCCTCTTTCTATTATTGCCCGTAGTTAGGAGTGGATGCCATGCTGGGGCTCACATGAATAAACCCAAATGTTTTTCCCTTTTATTCTCATTTTCAGTCTCCACACTAACTTTGTGTCCCCTCTATGAATAGACAGTGATAATAAGATATAACAGAGAATGACTCAATAAGAACCAAATATAGTCGTCTTCCAAAATTAGTATAGTCATAGATCTTTTCTATAAAGAAATCATTGGTATCATTCCATTCCTTTTTCTTGAATGGCCTTCTAAAAGATGTATCCTACTTCATATGACACCCATCTCTTGTAGTCTCCTGTGACCTCCCTTGCAGTGGTGATTAAATTAGATGAGGAAACTTGTCTTCAGAGTTGAGTGCTAAACATCCAACCAAAAGTGTTTGCGCTTGCCATACCAACGGTGAAGCCATTAAATTTAAGGAGCTTATTCACTCCTTCATAATACGTCTCCAAAAGATTCTCGTATGAGGTTGCAACTGCAACTTCCGACAGTAACCACCAATTCCTTTGTCACTCATATTTCATTAGAACCATATGCTCCTTCCTGGCAAAGGAATCTCGACAACCATTTCTCTGAAAGGACATTGGTTGAAGGTGTTCACCAAATAATGCTCCTCAGCTTTTATTCCACTCCTTCAGATTTTCCTGGTTACGTTATGGATTCTTTTACTAATTGAGGATGGATTGATGAACAAAGGTTATGAGGTAAATAGGAATCGTAAAGAGTTGGATTATTTAGTGGGAAATTGACCACCCCTGCATCCACACATCATGGTGATCACTGAGGATTTTGTACCTCCCCAACCAGAATTAATTTTGATCTCGTCATGTTGATGCGTAGGAAAAAGGGCAGCTCTTAATCACACCTTTGTCCCGAATAAGAATCGAATCTATCTCCTTTGTGGTTTAATTAAAATTATTTTGTCTGTCTTTATGCTTATTATATGCTTATTTGGAAAACAAATATTCTTGAAGGGTCATTTCTGTACACATGTTTTTTGCGAATATCATAAATAACTTGTCCTGATACATACAGATATATTTCAATATTAGGTACGAGATTATCTTTGGAAAGGAGTCATAAATGTTTCATTTTATACAATACTGTTTGACTTGACACTGAGTTTAAGAAAGAAAAAAAGACATTTGGCACATACCAAAAATACCCTTGGAAATTATGGTCTTAAACGTGTTCTGATATTTCTATTAGAAAACATGTCATTAAGAGTAAAATGAGAGGTTCTACGCTAAAGGTGTTCCAAATACAGAAATATGTCATTCTTCTTAGAACAGACTAAAAGGAAAGAGTGCTATATAAAATGGAACCGAGGTGGTAGGTGTTAGAATAACGTTGTGACAAAATAATGCTGTAGTTGGAGTTTAGTGCTTTATCAGAGCTTCGTCAATGGAGCGTTTGCATCATCTTAAAAGATAATGCTCATAGTTATTTGTGACATCATTCTACGCTGGTGAGAAGTTTACTTTTTTTCCTTGTAAATTTTGTTCGTTGGAGCTTACAAACACTTTATAGAGTAGAACCCAGTGGTAGTTTCTGTTTTAATTGATTGTTTATGTACTTCATCCTTTTTGTTTCACTAAACTGGAGTAAGGGCTTTGACACTGGCATTTAGTGGCATATGGTTTAGATAAAATTGTGAAAAATAGTGATGTAAAGTGGTTTATATCTGGATACGGACCTCTTTCTTTGTTAATCATCTCTTCTTAATCATGTCTTTGCAGGTCATTATGTTGTCATCTGTGGATATGATGCTGATACAGATGAGTTTGAGATCCGTGATCCTGCCAGTTCAAGGTTTGTCTTTGTTTATCTTGAACGCATTCAAAAAGAACATTATAGCGAGCGAGAGAGTGAGAGCGCACTTATAATAGGTCTTTCCTGAGAGAACTTGGTGAGACTTATTTATTATGACTATTTTTACCTGTCAACTAATTTTTATGTTCATTTCGTGATATTTTGTATCGTATAAGTGCAATGTAGAATGAGAGGTTACAAAGGATATTCGTTGAAGTGTTTATTCAAGTAAACAATGCTTCCTCATGTTCCCAGACTTGGATCGGGTGTAGGATTAGAGGAAGTTACTGAGGGTACTACTTAGAGTGGAGAAACATCTTAATCCGGCTTGGCATTTCACTGGACCCTAACAAACATGGAGTAATACAAGGCCAATGATCACTGATCAGACAAGGCCAATGATCACTGATCAGACTATAAAATAGATCAATATAATAAAGCCAAAATGGACAGGAAAAGGGTCAAACAGAAAGATATTGTGTTTCAACTAGAACTAATCTAGAGAAGAGGGTACAAACACTTCCTTTTTGTCATTTCCTCCATAGAAGCTTTTGAATCATACAACAACCTTAAGGGAGTCTCTCATGAGCTTATCACTTATTTATGTTCGGTGCAACCATGTAGTTCCTTGTTGTATAGTAGACTGAGTGTCGTTCGTAGGAAATTAAATATTTTTGTAGATTTTCTACTTTTTGGTATACTCTTGTATACGGGCTTTTTTGACCCTTTGATTAATAAAATTATTTACATTATCAAAATAAAAAAGAAAAAAGATTAATGTGGGTTTGAATCTTTTTATAGACATGCAATTAGACGTAGGACACTAATATATGCACTGTTAACACTGTTAGACCAGGATCATAGCCACGTGATTTGGCATGTGTATGGTTCATCCTCCATGCTACGGTGCTAAGTTTTACTTGATAAGATTAAGTTACTCGAAAAGTTGAGAAATAGGGGCCATTGCTGATTGCACTCTACAGTTCACAACAAGTGGATGTGACTTGTGTTTGACTGTCCTGGTAAATGGATGATTTGTCACTATAATGAAGGAGCTTTATTATATTTTTGATAGAACATCTAGACTGCGTAGTTGACTACTAATTTATTTCTCTGGTCAATTAACACATGGAGAAAGTCATACTTGATCTGCTGATGTAGGAGGACAGTCTGCAGAAAGCACTTACCTTGACTAATTTATCCGACATCTACCTTATTTATTGGGCTTGTACAATTATGCTTCATCTTGTTTGGAGAGACTATTACCTTGTCTAATTTGACAACTCTTACATTAAGAGCAACGGTTATTATTTGGACTTTGTGCAGAGCTTCGTCTGATTTTGGAGACTTAGTTACACTAAGTTACCTTCCCTTTCATGATAAGTTCTAGTAGGAAACAGTTGCATACACATTGAGATATTTATACCAAGTTCATACATCTTTTCACAAATAGTATCGAGTATAATGGTATTATGCATAGACTTACTGAAAACCTTGGATCTACGTCTGACGGGAAACCTTATGTAGGAAGCATGAAAGGGTCACCTCGAGGTGTTTAGAAGGGGCCCGCAAATCATTTGGAACTGATGAGGATCTTTTACTGGTAAAATTAGCTAACTTTACCAATCTTTCATATTTTTGCTGATTGAGATGTATGTTTCTCCTTCAAGTTATTTGATTTGTAACTTGTTCACTTGGATGATAGACAGTCAAGTGCACTTCAAATATCTTTGCTTAATCATCTTGCTTTGAATAAGAATGCATGGTTTTTGAAGGCAATAGAACGGTGTTTTGGCCTGGGAAGCAGGCACCTTTCTGATGGTTCATTAATGCCACTACTCCTAGTTACTGGACTGCAAGTTTACAGAGATGTATTTTAACAATTAAAAAAAGAAAGTTTACAGAGATGTATTTACTTCATGAAAAAGAGAGATAAAAGGAACTTCAGGGAGATTCATTCAGGAAACTAGCAAACCACTTCAGATTTATTGTTGGATAACAAGATCGTGTTTCAAGTGTTACAAAACCCCTATGATTTTAAGCAAGTTACTGGATGAAATTAGTAAAAGTTTCGTAATTACCACCAATTTGCACTGCCCCAGCAATCAGTTTTGAGTATATGAAATATTCTATTCCAAAGGAGAAAGCAGCTGCAATTCTTTTCCTTAATTTTGCATCAGATTCTTTTATCTTTTTCATTTTCTCTCTGGAAAGTGTAGGATGCCCCAGGTAACATTCTTAAGATCTTGTATTTTGCTTGTAGATCCGTTTGCAGAAAGAAGATGCTGAAAGCAGCCCATCGTGATCATTGTGATTTATGTGGGGGAAGGACAGTTTCTTTATGACTTCGTCCCCATATTATATAATCTTTAGCTGTATATTATGTACGTGTATCATGATTTTTGTGTCCTTGTAAATCATGTATATTGTGTTCATTTAGCCGAATATTACGGTTATGCGCGAACAGATCTTCTACCGTCATCATATATACCTTCTGAAATTAATGCCGAACTGAGAAGTTGCTATGTAGTAGTTGAAGTGTTGAACAGACCTTCTAGTAAACTACTGTGTAATGTGTGTAGAGTAAATAATCTCTTATGCCCACTTTCATTTTGAATTAAAGAAAATTTTCCTATAAAGACCCACAATATTTGTACAAATTTCATGCCCTTACTTTTTACTGATCTCTTATTAAAAAAATAATATAATCAAAATACTATTTGTAATGGACTGATCTCAAATAAAAATAATAATATAATCATTAATCAAAATACTATTTTTAATCCTACCCCCGCCACCTCTCAGCCGCCCCCACTGCCAGCATATTGAACATTCTATAACATAATGAAAACTCATGCTACGTTGTTTGAAGATGAGATCATGAGAAAGCATGAGGAATTAATTGAGGCGGATACAGCTAAAGCAGACTCCAGTAATCTGACATATCAAGGTGATATGTGTACAAAATTAAATGAGAAACGATACGCAAGTTGCAGAAAAGAGAAAACCAAGGTAAAAAATTACAGCTTGGGACACTTCTTGCGTCAAAATCTGGACAAGTTTGTGAAGAGCAACGTGGAACTGTTCCAAACCTGCAGACTAGCACTGTACTGTGCAACGTGGAATGGTTCCTTTTGTTGTTCCAAAAATCTGCATAGTGACGAGAAGTTTGAAGATGCAAGTAGTGGGAAAAATAGTTGCGGCACCTGATGGCAAAGATATAGTTGTTGGGGTCAATGCCAAGAGTATTGTTGCACTGGTTGGAGTTGATTTCACTAATGTGGAAAAACCTAGGAGGCTTGCTTCTAAGAATAATGCAAGTAGTGGCGGGAAGTATTCTCAACAAAAAGTTCATAAGCAGGATGCATCAACGACTCCCATCAAGACTTCAAATGTTTTTTAGTCACTCAATAAACAAGATAAAGATGAGGTAGTGTTTGTGTGGATGAGCAGGCATTTGTCCCAATTCTAGGTAGAACGGAGGAGTGGGTGTCCAACACCTTCTCGAAATCTGGACACTAAAGCTGCTCGAGAATCCCATGAAAAATTGAATTTGCAAAATTCTATGCTAAAGAATGAGTCTCTTGATTCAAATGGGGGAGGAGTTATATTTTTCAAGGCTGATGGGATTGGTGATGGCTAGTGATATGGTTGATTCTAGTCCTGCTTTGAAAAACAACAACCTTCATTTCCTCCCTAGGAATCAAGCTTGTAAAGTGATGCCAGCTCAACCTGGTAATGAAACAATTGGGAGTCCTGCTATGTTGGACAATGTTGTGCAACGTGGTGGAAAGGCAGAAGCACAAGAAATGCAAAACTCAAATAAGGCGGCTGCAAATTCACGAAACAAGTTGGGAAATTCGACCAAGTAATTTCAAATGGTGTTGGGAGAGTCTGTGCATCCAAACTATGTCGTGCCAAACTATTACGTCAAGCTCTCGTGATAAAGAGGCAGCGACAATATTTGTCCATGAATTCCAACTAGCAGAAGGAACACTTGTTGGAACAGGTTTATGGGGATCAAAATGCTCTTATAGTTGTTGAAAAGGATCCTGTATTTATCCATGGAGATGATTTGTCTAATGCTCCGAATAATAATGTTGTGTCTCAGAAAAGACGAAGATGATGATGCCAATTCCATTAATGAGGTGAAATATTTAAAGGTGCAACAAGTGCTAGTAAATAGGCAGACATGGTGTACGAGGAAGAACAAGCTTCAAAAAAGACTCCAAGTAGCTTGAAAGCTAATGCCCCATAATATGTTCCCTTTATGGCTTTATCCAATACTTCCAAGGGGAAAAATACTCAATTGGCTACTGTTAGTCCATCCAAAGGAAGTTTAGGGGATCATGGGTTGGTCCTATGGTAGCAAAGAAGTTTGGACAAACTCCTTTGGTCCCACAACAATTGAATATTGAAGCGGACAATGAGTATGTCATTGTGGATGATATGGAGGGTGATGATCCATTCCTTGTAGATCTGACAAGAGACAAGACAGCCAAGCAAGGAGATGTTTCACTACGGCAAACCAAGAAAATTGTTACACACAAAAGAACAAAAGTGAGGATACCACTTCTACAGGAACAACCAACCCACCAATGGCCGCAAAAAACCCCTTAAACTAGTCATATAAACATTGAGCCTTATGAATTGTCCAAATTGGAAGAAGCTTTTGATACTTCAAGAAGATCAAACAGAGTGTTATAATTTATGCAAAAATACTTCAAATAACATGCACGAAGAATGAGGTGTTTGGTTACACTTTTTACTTGGTTGTATTTTTCTTCATTATCTTAGCATTTTCTTATGTTATATCATCATATGGTCTATTATAAGCTCTATGATGATCAAGTATGCATTTCTTTCCCGGTCTTATTTTACATAGCTCCTAATTAGTGGAGGTCTGGCCTCATCAGAAATGGTAAGGCCGAGCCTCCCTTACTTGTATATTTCTCTTTTGAGGTTTTCACTATTATTAATAAAATTAAACACTAAACACACTGCTTAATGGTCTTTGTTAAAAAAATAGTAATATCATTATTTTTATGCAAAGAGGAATGTTAGTTTGCTTAGTTATGTTAATAACCCATTCAGATATCAGCATTATCAAAGCGTGCCTTCACTATTACCAAAATGTGCCTTCTGATGAACATAATTTCCATGAAACTGCTCCAGTAACATTATATTTTGTCTATTCATCTCATTTACTCCATCTGTTTCACAAATAATGACATGATTCGGGTCTCGAAAGTCAAATGAGTTTTTCTTTAATCGTAATATATTCATTTCTTTTGAATATTTTGAATTATTAATTATTATTTATAGTAATTTTCATGTAGTTTCCAATATACGTCTAAACTTGTTCCAATAAACTTAAAGATTCTATGTCTAAATACACGGTCAAAATTAAAAAATTTGATCTCGAAACATCAATCATGTCATTCTTTATAGAATATAGGGATTTCCTTCACTTATTCTTTAAGTATTTTGTATATAACTATCAGTATTGATTAGTATATATAGGTATATAAAGTATAACTGCATGTAGTACTATTCTCTTTTTTAGAGAAAAATATTATACTCCCTCCGTTCCAAAATGATTGTCACAGTTCGGATTTCGAGAGCCAAACGAATTTAGCTTTGACCGTAATATTTTTATATGTCTTTTAAATATTTTGAATTATTAATTATTGTGACTTATAGTACTTTTTATGTAGCTTCTAAATATATAACATCGTTACAAAAAACTTAAAGATTATATGTTTAAATTCACGGTCAAAATAAACTCGTTTTACTCTCGAAATCCGAACTGTGACAATCATTTTGGAACAGAGGGAGTACTACTTTGCATCAGTGATGATAACTTGAAATGGCTAAACAAAGCATAGGAAAAGCGCAATGGAAGGTCAACGATATTAAAGTGGTATAGTAATAAAGCACTGACAAATGTTAATCCTTCCAACTTGTGGCTCTTTTAAGCATTAGAATAAACAATAAACAAATCATGCATGTTACCGGTGATCACACATGTCAATGACAACTGGTATACATATTATGAATGATTGAAATAATAAAGTGGAATAAGGTTAATAATTACTATATATGGATGGATGTTTTATCTTCCCCCAAGGCCAAGGTAAAAAGGTGCACCACTATGCCTCAACCAGACATATCCATCAATCCAGCGACCAACAGTGTATTGGGCTGCTTCATCTGCGTTAATAATACGAAAGTTTTTGAAACTTCTGTTCCTTTTATCAGTGGGAGCACCATATCCTCGGTTGGCAAACTCATAGTATACACATGTCTGCTCGAACGCTTCGCCTGCCCATATTATATAACCTTCAGGGCGGATGAAATCACCCAATTCACTCTCCATGAATACTGTGGTTGCGTAGGCCTTCCAGGGACGACCCAAGTAAGTGGCAGTTTGGAACCTGGTTGGATATAATTCTTGTTCTGGAACAATTCTACAGTTTTGAAACACCACACCACCAGGTTTAAGAGCTATTTCTTTTCCATCAGCTGTAATAGTGTTGAACTGGCCGCCCGAAGGTTTCCTTGCTATAATCAAACTATTTTGGATTACTGCTGAGCCTCTACCGAAGATGAAATCTATGGTACCAGAGATAACACAGTTACGATAAAATTGGCGATGATTTTGATAGTACAAGGTGTCTTGATGTCCTTCAATACTGCAGTCAAAAACAGCAGCCATATCACCGTTGATTCGAAGAGCCACAGCTTGGTGTCCTTCTGGACCAGCAGTGTTGCGGAAGGTTATTCCCCTAGCAACGAACCCAGTTCCGAGAACAGCTGTGACATATAACATACATCAATCATCAGTGCAATACACACATACACAGACACACACATGATACATAACAATTTAACTAATTAATAGCTCGATCTCTCCACATATAAATAAAAGAGATGAAAGATCCATGCATAGTTGTACTTACCAAAAGTAGCAGTGTCTTGGGTGGGTATTTTCATGATACCAAAGTTCCTATTTCCAGTAATGATAGTTTTTCCTGCTCCATCGCCATAGATATAGACGTTTGGTTGCTTTTTAGATATAATGATCTGCTCGTTATAAGTGCCAGCCTTGACATAGACTATGTATTTGCCTATATGCTTTTGGGGATATGCAGCGAGGGCAGCTGCGACAGTATTGTACTGGCCGCTGCCATCTTGGGCAACCACTGCATGAGGAGTTATAACATGATGATGTCTTGCTAAAAGCTTACGGTCCGCAACTGGGAACCATGTAGGATAACCGTCTTGACCTATCTTGTTCACTTCGAGGAGGCGGCGATGATTAGATATTGTTTTGGTGGCGTTTCCAATTAGATTATCTGATGACATGTTGAAGGCTTTGAGGACTGTTGAAAGCTCTGCTACAATGTTGATAGCATTGTGGGTCAGTTTGGTTGCATCCACCATGCCATTTTCTATAGTTGATTTGTATTCTGGCTTCTCAATAGCGTCAACACACATGCTTTGGTAAGAGTACACTGCACCCAGCCAATTCAACAGCTCATTGACACGATCATGAAGGGAATGCAATTCAGTATCCCCAACCATAGAGTAGGAGGCCTGCAGTTCATCGATGGCAAATTCCAACAACTCTTTGCAATCCTCTACTGCCATGTAATTGTATGGATCAGTTTCATTTTTGACAATAACCTTTTTCACCTCGTCGAATGATTTCTTGATCTCATCCGTGGTGGTTCGGATGGAAGCCAAGAGGAAGTCTTTAATTGTAGCACTATCATTCTTAGCCACTGAATCAAGAGTCTTTGCACAAGCATCTTTGAATTCCGCAGGTTTACAAAACTGCTCAACTGATGCCTTCATTTGAACTTTGGGGCTTTGGTGATCGTCATCTTTTGAAATGCCATCTTTGTGCAAGACGATCACCACTCCCAATACCACACCCACCACAAGAACCAAAGATACCAACGAAACCACTATTTTTCCCACCATGATCTCTTTTCTTGATTATTTATTTGAAAAATCTTAAACTTTTGTCTCTGTTTCGCTGGTGCTTATCAGTTCTTTCTTTGTAATGTAATGTACTTCCGGTAATGGACTATATATGATGTAATTATGAATTGAGTGACTAAACGACAGGGAACATGCATGTAAGGAAAAAGATGAAAGAACAAAACAGTTAGAGGTTATTCCTCTTGTTTGTTAGTTCTTTCATATAATTGATGGATATGTTATTACTAGGATCGGAGCTTTATATAGTATTCAGGAGAAAGACTTCTCAAACATGATTATAACCTTTGCATGGCTACCCGATGATTAAGCAGATGTTTGTGGTAAGTATGAGTTATTGAATGAGTTCATGGCCATCAATCGCAATGAATTGTGAGCCACAAATTAAACTGGTTTTTAGGGACAATATTGCACGCTTCTGAAGGCATCAGTAAACTTAAAATTATCTTTTTATCTATATATTGGAAATAAAAAATGATAGACTTTTATTTATATGCACATTAAAATGATTATTTATTTTTGTTGCATTTAGCGAGCTTAGATAAACTTTCTTTAGAAAAGGGCGTGTGACTGTATAAGAATGAATTTAAAAATATAAAAGTCAGATTACCAAATTGTGCCTCTAAATATACCTTAATAATTAAGAGGAAAAAAGCTAATGCCTGTAAGGGCCTAAACCAGTTTTAGGATTACAAATCGAATTTGGGCAGAGTTTCAGTATATATTTCTGGATGCCTATAGTACAAAATGAAGTACTATTTATAGGCCCAAGAGCCTTGTCCACGACCTCCACTATCAGTTGTGCTTTGACCCACGATCTTGGCATTAATGGAAAGAGTTAGTGGGCGGAAGTAGTGGGCTGTAATGCCGCTGAACCGAGGCGATTCACCGAGGTGCACATAAGTGACCTCGGTGAAGTGGCCTTGCTGTTTGCTTGAGGTAGATATCACCGGAGCTCAGCTTACGGCTCGCCTTCGGTGATGACCTCGGCGTCTGACTTCGGCGACCTACTTATTTGCTTCGGTCCCTGGCTCGTTGTCACATGCTCAGTCGTTGTCAACTTGCATGACCGGGACGAATCATCGCGAGCCGATTTTTACTCAATACAAATAGTCCCCCCACTCCTCGGTTACATACCGGGGTTACCGAGGAGTGGAATGAAATTCAGCGGGAAAGTGACGTGGCTTGATCTTATCCACGCGTTTCAAATTTTGCCAACGGTTTGCGTCTCATCAGGTCACTTCTCACGGACACGTGTCACTCATCCGTTGGCCCCTCGAACTGAGGAAGCAACCTCTCATGGGCCCGAAGCTATAATGGAGCCACGCCGAAGGCTGATTGACGAGCCCGATGAAGCCGCTCCCGAGGACACCGCTGCTCGAAGGGAAATTGAGGTTGTGGATCTGGAAGGTCAGGAGCAAGGTGCCGAGGCTGTGATGGCAAGGGCCAAGGGTAAGGCCAAAGTTGGAGAGGTTGGGGCTGCTGTTATTGAGGGGAGAGACAAAGTCGGCGCGGTTCGGGCGCAATCTGAACCCGCGAGGATTTCGTCCTCGGTTGGATCCTTTCGGAAGTTGGATGTGCCCACTTCTTCGATTTGCTGTCATGCTCCCGAGGGGACATTTTGAGCATGATGCCCCTGCTTGGCCCCGAAGAGGATAAAGTGGTGCGACCATATTCTCCAGCCAAGCTATTTATGGTCCTCTCGGCAAATGCTCTCAGAGTAAGCCTCGATCCTTTAAGTTTACTTCTTTTCTGGGTATGTTTTTCTTCATGCTGATTTTCGACGAATTTTCTCCCAAGGGTTCGTGTTGTCATTGAGAGCCATCGAACTTGAGACTGTGAGGGCCGAGGAGTTTCAACGCGTGGCTGGGACTTGGGACAAGTAGAAGGACAGCCTCAGAGCACAAATAGCTGGATTGAGGGCTGATTTAACCAAATCCCAGTCCGAATTACTTGAGGTTAAGGCTTCCTCCGAGGCAAGGATTCAAGCTCTTGATGCTGAGTCCCAAACTGTGCGTTCGAGGTTAGAAGCCGAGGCTGCCGATCTGCGCAGGTGTTGACCCAAGTAAAGGGTGAAACCGTAGAGATGGCCAAGCAACATCACGAACAACTGAAGAGACATACGCTTCATATCAAAAAGTTGGAGGATGAGAACTCCAAACTTTCAGCCAAGGAAGCCGAGATCGAGGCCTTTCGGGACGAAATCGCCAATCGTAAACGTAGGGCTGCGATCAAGGTCAAGAGGGCCGAGCTGGATAAGCGATGGGCCATTATCCGATCTCGGTTGAGGCTGCTAAAGCGGTGCCGCACCGACGAACTTAACTTGGATGAAGAGATTGCCAAAGCCGAGGTGAAGTCGGCAGAAGCTCAAGCTATCATTGATGATCTCCTATCAAGTGACGCCTCGAGCGGCGATGACGATGATGAGGATGATGAAAAAGCCGGGGGAGCTCCGAGGATGGAAGTGATTCTCCCGAAGCTTAGGCTTCCGATAGCATTTTGTAAGCCTTCGAGCATTTATGCATAACTTTTGGACCTTTGGGTCTTTTGATGTAAATATTTTTAGCCTTCGGACTCTTTTAATGAAAGGTTTTCATGTTTTTATCTCAAGTGTTGGTTTTTGTATGTACCGAACACCTTATAATAAATAAATAACTTGATTGAATTTGGTCGATGCAAACTTAGAACGACGTCTCGTCCTCGAGTTGATGCATTCAAAGTGCAGCTTCGGAGTGCAAGATTTGTAAAGACAAATAAATATAGGACCAAAATTATTTCATTGATACCAACAAGCCAGAAGTCGGCTATTTACATGGAACCAAGTCAAAGCGGACCTTGGGTAAAAAACAAATTAACAACATGCCATTGCCGGGCAAGATTACAATGTACTAAATCTATTCCCCAGGCGTTAGTCCCCGGTTGTCGGATAGATAAGCTTCGGTTGGGAGGCTTAATGTCGACCTCGGTGTCAACTCCTTCCTCTCACTCCCCCCCAGTGTTCGGTTGTGAATCTTGATGAAGATCCGAGCACTGAAAATTGTTCGGTTCGCTTCCTGAAAAGGTCAAGCAAAAATGAAACGAGGAGCAAGTTAGTACATTTCGATCGAGGCCATAGGAGCATTGTTCGGCTCGGGGCTGTGAATTTAAAAAGATTAACAGAGCATTTACCTCGATTAGAAGTAGTACCGCTTTAGATTGGAAATGTTCCAATTCAGGGGTTTGCCTTGTAGATCCTCAATTTGATAAGATCCTTTCCCGACGATCGCTTTGACTTTATATGGTCCTTCCCAATTTGTAATAAGCTTCCCCCCGTTGTCTTCCTTCGTTGACTGGTTTGTGGCCTTGAGCACATAGTCGCCAACTTTGAAATCTCTGAGCTTGGCTTTCCTATTGAGGTACGCCTCGACCTGCCTTTTTTGGGCGACTAGCCGAACCAAAGCTAATTCCCTTTTCTCCTCGAGCAGATCCAATTCTATGCGCATAGCCTGTTGATTTGCGTCCTCGGTAGTGTGGGCATACCGAAGACTTGGTTCGCCCACTTCTACGGGAATGAGGGAATCCATACCATAAGCAAGTGAGAAAGGGGTTTCACCAGTGCCGTTCTTCTCCGTTGTTCGCATGGTCCAAGTACCCCGGGAAGCTCCTCGGGCCAAGGGCCTTTCTTCTCGTCAAGCCTTTTCTTAAGATTTTCAATTATGACCCTATTTGAAGACTCAGCTTGGGCATTGGCACTTGGGTGATAAGGAGTCGAAGCAATTTTGATCCCCCATTGTTTGAAGAAATCAGTGATGGCTGCCCCCATGAATTGTTTACCGTTGTCACAAACAATCTCTCCTGGGACACCGAATCTGTAAAGGATGTTCTTCTTGATGAAATCGATGACTTGTTTTTGCTTTACCTCGGTGAGAGCTGCTGCTTCCACTCATTTCGTGAAGTAATCGGTTAGCACTAGAATGAAGCGAACACCACCTTTTCCCTTTGGCAATGGTCCAACAATGTCCATCTCCCACTTCATGAAAGGCCATGGTGATACCACAGAGTATAGAGGCTCGACCTGTTGGTGGATCATCCGTCCATGGCGTTGGCACTTATCATATTTCTGTACGAAGGCTTTTGCATCGGCACTAATAGTGGGCCAATAATACCCAGCTCTTAACAACTTACGCACTAGGATTTTCCCCCTGAGTGGTTTCCACACTCGCCTTCGTGTACTTCTGCCATCACATACTTGGCCTCATTGGGACCCAAACACTTGGCCATCGGGCCGCAATATAACCTCTTGTACAGATTACCCTCGATCAGGTAGTACGAGGCCGCTTGGGTCCTTAACTTTTTTGCTTCTTTTTTATCTTGGGGAATATTCCCCGAGTCGAAGTAAGAGATGAACTTACTCCACCAATCCCATCTGTTGTCCACTGAATTGACCTGCAACTTCATATCTCTCATTTGTGCGGACAGCAGTCGAACCACTGAATCAGTCCCCGAGTGGGCTTCGTCAATCGCCGAACCCAGATTTGCCAAGGCATCAGCCTCGATATTTTCCTCCCGAGGCACTTGCTTAACTTGCCATTCTTAGAATTGAGCCAAGATTCTTTGTGCTCGATCCAAGTATAGCTGCATTCTGGGCTCCCGAGCCGTATAATCACCGAAGACCTGGTTCACTACCAACTGCGAGCCACACCTCAGTTCGATTCTTTCCACCCCCATTTCTTTAGCTAGCTCCAAACCCGCTAAAGCTGCCTCGTACTCGGCCTCATTGTTGGTCACTTTTTTGAACCGAACCCAGTGCCTGACTTTCTCCCCGGTGGGTGCTCTCAAGACTATGCCTAAACCTAAACCTTTGGAGTTAGTTGCCCCATCGGTATGAAGTATCCATAGCCCCCAGGAGGTTTCTTTTACCATGGAGTTTTCCTTTTCCGCTTCGGGCAGAATCCCAACACTAAAGTCGGCCACGAAGTCAGCTATGACTTGAGACTTGATGGCTGTCCGAGGTTGATAGGTGACATCGTATTCGCTCAACTCTACCGCTCATTTTGATAACCTCCCCCATAACTCAGGTTTATGCAATATACTCCTTAAAGGGAAGGTTGAAACTACCGCTATTGGGTGACATTGGAAATAGGGTCGTAGTTTCCGTACAGTAACAAGTAAAGCAAGTGCTAGTTTTTCCAAGTGTGGATACTTGGTTTCAGCGTCGAGGAGTGTCTTGCTCACATAGTAGATGGGCTGTTGTTTGCCATCTTCTTCCCAAACCAGCACAGCACTGACAGACACCTCGGACACAGCCAAGTAGACCAGCAATGTTTCACCTTCTTTTGGCTTGGCGAGCAACGGTGCGTTAGCCAAGTATTGTTTCAAATCTTTCAACGCTTGTTTACACTCCGGTTTCCATTCGAAGTGATTGTTTCTTCTCAAAACAGAGAAGAATTTGTGGCATCGCTCCGAAGACCTTGAGATAAATCGACTCAAGGCGGCGACTCGGCCAGTCAAGCGTTGAACTTCTTTCACCCCGGTCAGCTCCTCAGGGATCTCATCGATAGCTTTGATTTTATCTGTGTTAGCTTCGATCCCTCGTTCAGAGACAATGAATCCCAAGAATTTCCTGATCCGACGCCGAAGGCGCACTTCTCAGGGTTCAATTTCATGCCGTATTGCCTCAGAACAGCAAAAGCTTCCCTCAGATGATTCAAATAATCCTCCATTCGGATCGATTTGATGAGCATATCATCTATGTAGACCTCCATAGATTTTCCAATATACTCCTTGAACATGCGACATACCAACCTTTGGTAAGTTGCCCCGGCGTTTTTCAGGCCGAATGGCATCACCTTATAGCAGAAGGTACCTCGGTCAGTGATGAACGAGGTCTTCTCTTCGTCCTTCGGGTCCATGAGGATCTGATTATAGCCCGAATATGCATCCAAGAAGGTTAATAGTGTGTGTCCAGCCGTGGAGTCTATTAACCTGTCAATTTGTGGCAATGGGTATGAGTTCTTGGGGTAAGCTTTGTTCAGGTCAGTGTAGTCTACACACATTCTCCACTTGTCATTCTTTTTTGGTACGACCACCACATTGGCCAGCCATTCGGGGTATTTCACCTCTCTTATGAAACCATTTTCTTGCAACTTGGTGGTTTCATCTTCGATAGCTTTCTTTTTGACCCCGGCATGAGGTCTCTTCTTTTGCTTCACCGGGGTAAATTTCGGGTCTACATTCAGCTTGTGAGTCATGATCTCCGGATCGATACCAGTCATATCTGAATAAGACCAAGCAAAACAGTCGTGGTTGGACTTCAAAACTTCAATAATCGCTTTTTTCGACTCTGGGTCCAACTCCGAGCTGACAAACACTTTTCTTTCGGGGAAGTCTTTCAATAGGGTGAAAGATTCCAATTCCTCAATGGTAGAGTCCTCAACCTTTTGCTTCCGAGGCTCTTGAATACAAACCGGGATCTTTTCGACTTCCCCTCGGGTATCCTCCCCGCTTAACCCCAGTTGCTGTAGTTGCTATTGCTTTGGCCCGGTCGGGGCGACTCCACTTTTCAACGCAACCGAGTAGCATTCTCTCGCTACTCGTTGCTCTTCTTTGATTGATCGAACTCCCCAAGGTGTAGGGAATTTAGTCACTTGATGCAGGGTGGAGGGGACAGCTTCCATGGAATGGACCCATGGCCTTTCGAGGATCACATTGTATGCCAAATCCTCGGGCATCACTTGGAACATCGTTTCTTTGATTACTCCTTCGGCGAACTTCTTGAGTGTGATTTCACCCAGAGTTTTCTCCGTGGAGTTGTTGAAGCTGGCTAGCACTCTTGCTTTGGGGACAACCTCCCCTTTGAGCCATATTTTCTTAACTGCCCCGTAGCTGATTATGTTGACCGAGCTACCGGGGTCGATCAAGACTCTCTTGATGTCAGAGTCGTTGATTCTCAACGTGATGACCAAAGCGTCGTGATGGGGGAACATCATTCCATCACAGTCGTCATCGTCAAACACGATCTCTTTACCCGAGCCGCCAATTCGGGTTCTCTTCTCCATGGTGATCGATAGCTTGGCAAATTTCTTGGCCGCTGAAAAATTCACACCGTTCACCTCTTATCCCCCGGTGATGACATTCACAACTCTCTCCGGGGGTGGAGCCCGAGGTGGTTTCCCATCACCTTGGTTCTTGGAGAAATTGTCCTTTCCCTTGTCAGTAAGGAAATCAGCCAACACTCCCTTCTTCAATAAGTGAGCCACCTCGAGGTACAAGGCTTTGCAATCCTCAGTTTTGTGGCCATAATCTGCATGGAATTCGCATTATAAATTATGGTCTCTCTTATCTGCTAGGGTCCTCATGTCCTTGGGCACCCTTACCTCGGCGGTCCCTTTGACTACATTGACCAGTTTCGAGGTCGATATATTGAAATTGTAGTCAGGGATCCGAGGCAGATCCTTCTTCGGGGCCGCAGCTGGGCCTGAGGGATTTCTTTGGCTCGTGCTGGATTGAACTTTCCCTCTGAGCCATTGGCTCATGTATGAATTTGTGTATGAATTTCTGAAGGAGTTTCCTAGCCTTTGGCTAATAGGCTGCCTTGTCGAGGTATATGGTTCGTACCTCCCCTTCGGGTTGCCTCGCGACACCTCGGCGCGGTGCGAGGATTCGCCTCGATTTTTATAATTGTAACCTCAGTTTTTTAACTCAGCTTCCTCCAATCTGATCTTGGAGTAAGTTCGCTTGTGCAGATCCTCCCATGTTAGAACCTGATATTGCTGGAGCTCCTTCCGCAATTCAGCGAAAGCGTCAAAATTGCGAATATTGATACCCTTTTCAAATGCCATGATGGCCAGGGTATTGTCCATCCGAGGTAGTTCCATGCGCTCGGCGTGGAAGCGCTCAAGGAACTCCTTAAGTGGTTTGCCGGGCCTTTGTTTCACCTCGCATATGTCCTCCTTTCTTTGGAGGATCTTCTGGGCCCCAGTGTGCGCCTTGACGAAGGCGCTGGACATTTCCTTGAAGGTGGAAATCGATCCCGCTGGTAAGCAAATGTACCAACGCAGAGCCCCCTTCTCCAAGGACTCGCCAAATTTTTTAAAGAACATCGACTCGAGCTCTATTGCCGTTAAGTCGTTGCTCTTTACCATGGCCATGTATTCTCTTACATGTTCTCTGGGATCGGTGGTCCCATCATATTTCTTCAAAAATATGAGTTTGAAGTTCTTGGAGATTGGGGTTGGAGCCGCTTCGGACTTGAAGGGCAGCTCCCTGTATTGATCTATATCAAGATCATCTTCAACTTTTGTTAACCCCGGCACGCTCTCGAGGAGTTTTTCCACGCGTGCCTCGATGTGAGCCTCGACGCGTGTTTCAATTTCCCTGGTCAATTTTTCGACATCAACCGAGGATGTTGTTTCAGCCACGGTGGGAACCGTCCCGAAGTGTGGCGTTGCAGTTGGTATATTTCCCGAACCCCCAGACGTGGCTCCGTTGTGAGGTCTACCTGTTATCACGCCCGCAGGAACGAAGGGCGGGATGCCTGCACCGGGAGCCGAAGGCTTGGTACTGTTCGGTGCTGCACTGTTCCTCGCTTCCAACGAGGCGCGAAATTCAGCGTTAATGTTAACTTGCTCATCTTGTCTATTTTGGAGAGCTCTTAATGCGGTGACAACGTAAGCTTGGAACTCTTCGGTTGTCATTGGTGATGCGGGCTGTTGGCTTGACGAAACATCAGCCCATTCGCTAATATTATCACTGTTGTCAGCCATAACGTCGTTGAGTTGTAAGCTTTGACGAAAAAGGACGTGAAACTTTGGAACAAAGTGTTTCTGCTTATATCCCCACAGACGGCGCCAATTTGTATGGGCCTAAACCAGTTTTAGGATTACAAATCGAATTTGGATTCGAATATAAGCGAATCTTCGTATCAAAGTTAAATAAATGCACAAAACAGACGTAAATACGGAAGAATAACTTGATTTCAATATATGATTGTGAGTACAAATTTGGGCAGAGTTTCAATATATATTTCTGGATGCCTATAGTACAAAATGAAATGCTATTTATAGGCCCAAGAGCCTTGTCCACGACCTCCACTATCAGTTGTGCTTTGACCCACGATCTTGACATTAATGGAAGGAGTTAGCGGGCTGAAGTACTGGGCTGTAAAGCCGCTGGAATCGAGGCGATTCACCGAGGTCACTCACCGAGGTGCGCATAAGTGACCTCGGTGAAGTGGCCTTGCTGTTTGCTTGAGGTAGATATCACCGGAGCTCAGCTTACGGCTCGCCTTCGGTGATGACCTCGGCGACCGACTTCGGCGACCCACTTATTTGCTTCGGTTCCTGGCTCGTTGTCACATGCTCGGTCATTGTCAACTTGCATGACCGAGGCGAATCATCGCGAGCCGATTTTTACCCAATACAACGCCTATAGTTTCACGTCAGTTGTTGGTTTATGCGAATAGTTGCCCCCTTTTGTTGTTGTGCCTGATTTATTACTTATTCTCTAATTAACCTAATGCCCTACTTAAAAAGAACATAAAAGGAAAAAAATAGCGTTGTAAACAACGTCTATGTAGCCAACACCGTTTCGTTTCATGTATGGTTGCATCTATCACGCTGGTTGCTATACCAGTGAAAAGTTACATGGTTTGTTTGACCTCTTTCAAAATGAATTAATTGCTCCTTGGTTGTTTCATCAATCTTCTCCTCGCTTAAGGTTTGTCGTCTATAACTCTCGCACTTTAATCTTCTTGCCTTTCCTCTTTGCCTTTCTCTTGATGGATTATAACTGATTGAGGGTTGTGATATATATCCATGTTAATGACAAAGAGGGGAGTTTATTGTATTGGTTGTTGCCTGACTTCAAATTGTTTTCATCAAGAGTGGCTTAAACAATTCTCTCTTTCAACGCCTGCAAAGATAAGCGCTTGTTGTATCATCGGCTGCCTGACTTCTTTTCCAAACATCTGTTTCATCAAGAGTATCTCTAAAATAATTTATGCTCTCCGACTGGGGCTTAATTAAAACTACCCGTAGGGTCCTTTCTTCGATACTTTGGAGTTAAGGGTGCAGTCTGTAAAACCGAACACACTCACACGAGAGAAACAATATTAGGGTGAAAACTCTTGCTTTCATTGATGAGGGGAGTCCCCTATTTATACAAGAGAAACCTAGAGAAAACCTAAACCTAAACCTAACTTAGGGACCAAGTAAACCTAACGGGCTTGGCCCAATATACAATTTACATAACCAATCTAATATACATATCTAATCTATTTACAATACCACCCTCAAGTTGGAGTGTGAGGGTTCCTTATGCCCAACTTGTTAAGGAAGTATTCGAACTGGGCGCGTCCCAGCGCCTTCGTAAAAATATCAGCAAGTTGCGTGGTCGTAGGCACATAGCTGGGACGAATGACTCCTCCGATGATTTCATTCCGAACAAAGTGACAGTCGACTTCGATATGTTTAGTGCGTTCGTGAAAGACATGATTCCTAGCAATATGTAACGCAGCTTGACTGTCACACTTCAAATTCATCGGAGAATCGTGATCGATTTCAAGGTTCCATAAAATCCCTTTCAACCACTTCAATTCACACACAGTCATCGCCATCGATCTATATTCTGCCTCGGCGAAGGACCTCGACACGATCTGTTGCTTCTTCGTTCTCCATGATATCGGTGAGTCCCCTAACGACACATACCAACCTGTTAACGAACGACGTGTCAACGAACAACCCGCCCAATCAGAGTCACACCACCCGTGCAGTCTCAGATCACACTGAGAATTAAATACAATGCCTTGTCCCGGACAGCCTTTCAAATATCGAACAACCCTGAGTGCCGCTTCCGTATGCTCAATACGGGGACTCTGCATGAATTGCGACAACACATGCACACTATAGGACAAATCCGGTCGTGTAAAACACAAGTAAATTAATCTTCCAACCAATCACCGATAGCGTTCAGGATCTTTGATAAAATGACCTGTCGCAAGTGCCAAGCGATGGTTTTGTTCTATCGGTGTGCCAACCGGTTTTGCCCCCAACAAGCCTGCTTCCGATATGATATCACCTGCATACTTTCTCTGACACAAGAAGATTCCTTTCGGAGCCCTTGCCACTTCAACTCCCAAGAAGTATTTCAAGGCACCTAAATCCTTCATATGGAAACATTTCGAGAGATATAACTTAAAAATTCGAATTGCCTTCGAATCATTACCAGATATAATTAGATCATCCACATAAACCAGCACATTTAAATGCACATTTCCCTTCTTCATCGTAAATAATGAGTAATCCGAATATGATTGTCGAAACCCATATTGCTTAAGTGCAGCAGAAAACTTCGCAAACCAACATCGGGGAGCTTTTTTTAATCCATACAATGATTTTCGAAGGCGACACACAGTTCCTCTCCCCGTCATGCGATGTCCCGGAGGCAATTTCATATATACTTCCTCGTGAAGATCACCATGCAAAAATGCATTGTGCACATCCATCTGATGCAATTCCCAATTCTTGGCAGCTGCTATGGCTAGAAAAACTCGGACAGTCACCATCTTTGCAACCGGTGCAAATGTCTCCGTATAATCAACTCCTTCGATTTGATGATTTCCAAAAATCACCAGTCTTACTTTGTACCTTTCAATAGTTCCATCCGAGTTGTACTTTATCTTGTATACCCATCGACATCCGAGGGCCTTCTTCCCGGTAGGTAAGCGAACTATCTCCCAAGTTCTGTTCGCTTCCAATGCCTTCAATTCTTCCCCCATGGCTGTTCTCCATTTGTCACTTTTTACCGCCTCCGAATAGGAGGTAGGCTCATGTCCTTGCGTTATAGCTGCAAGAAAACTCATATGTTTAAAGAGAAATTATCATAATTGACATAGTGTGCTAGAGGATAGGGCTTACCAGAGGGTTGTTGAGAAACGGATGAACAAGCAGACTTTCGAACACAGGACAATACCCGGTGACTCATCTTTTGGACCGTATTAGTAACAAAGTCTCTCAGCAAGATATTCTCTTTCTTAGTTCGTTTTCCACGACCCAAATCTTCGGGTTCAACTTCGAGAACAACTTCAGGTTCAGCTTCCGGAGTCACCACTTCGGGTTCAATTACCGGAGTCATGACTTCGGGTTCAACACCCCCTCTTCCTTGCACACTCTCCTCTTCTTCCTCCAATGTAATGGTGACAGGAACCGCATCTTGTGTCCGTTTTTCGTCATCAGTCTCCTTGAATGCGAACGGAAATTCCTTTTCGTAAAACACCACATCCCTCGAGAACACAAACTCCTTTGCCTCCAAATCATACAATTTCCACGCTTTCTTCCCATTTGGATAACCCAAAAACACACATCGACGACTCCTACTTTCAAACTTGTCACTTGTTCGTCCTTGATTGCGAGCATAACATAAGCAACCGAACACCCTCAAATGATCATAATTCGGTGTCACACCCATCAAGATATCGTAAGGTGTCTTCCCTTTCAACAACTTAGTGGGTGTCCGATTAATCAAATAACATGACGTCATCACACATTCTACCCAGAAGTCAATCGGTAAATTGACTTGAAAACGTAGCGCCCGTGCCACGTTTAAGATATGTCTATGTTTTCGTTCAACTCTACCGTTTTGCTGGGGTGTCCCCACACAAGAGGTTTGGAACAAGATCCCTTATTCGAGAAAATACCCTCTCAGACTTACAAATTCGGTTCCATTATCACTCTGAACGCACTTAACCCGTTTATTGAATTGTCTTTCCACCATTGCAAAGAAACCTTTCAATTTTTGTCCGACCTCTTTCTTATCAACTAACAGGAACACCCATACTCCTCGTGAACAATCATCAACAACAGTCAAAAAATATGATGCACCACACGAAGACTCAGTTCTATAAGGACCCCACAAGTCATAGTGACCTAAATCAAAAGGTTCAGCAGCTTTATTATTACTCGAAGGAAATACATTTTTAGTTTGTTTTGCCCTAAGGCATACATCACATGCTTTTTCTTCTAAGCTACCTTTCCCACTACCTTCTAAGACTGAAAGAGATTTTGTTACTTGCACTGAAGGATGTCCCAACCTTTGATGCCATAAATCTACCACGTCGACCTTCACGGCTCTCACCACGGGTATCGTCCGAGAGTAGTAGAGTCTGTTCTTTTGTTCACCCGCTCCAATCAACTTCCCCGTAGCCCGGTCCTGCATAACACACAAATCATTAGTGAAATTTACATTGCAACCAACTTGATTAATTAATTGAGACACAGAAATCAAGTTGCAAGTCATTTCGGGCACATATAACACTCCGTGAAGAACCATGTCTTCGTTAAATCTGATGGATCCTTCCTGAGTCGCCATCGTACTGCTTCCGTTCGGTAAACCTACCGGACACTTTGGTATTGTTCGTAAATTCTCCAAAGCACTTATCTGACCGGTCATGTGATTTGACGCCCCCGTGTTAATAATCCATGAAGGATGAGTTTTCTTACCGATCGATGGTTCACTTGTGGTTGCCTTCTCATTTTTCAGCAAATCGAACAGCATCTGCAACTGATCACCTGTTATTCCGGACAAGTTAGTCTGTCCGGGCACACTCATGTGTCCGTTTTCTCCATTCTCGAGCTCAGCTTGAGCAGCATTTGCTCGATTATTGCCACATCCTCGATTAGCATTTGAACCAAACTGTTGATGTCCACGACCTCTTCCACCTCTGTTACCTTCAGCTCTTCCTCTACCACGTCCTCCATTCGAAGTACCTTGCTTCGGATAATGCACCTACCCCTCCGGATAGCCAATAACTTCATAGCAGCGTTCCGGAGGATGTCCTTCTCGATCACACAAGTGACACTCCTTATAGCCTGTCTTCGGTGGCTGTGATCGTTGTGCAGCAAACGCTGTCACCTCCCCTAGTTCTTCCTGAGTTCGTGCCATCCCTTTGACCAGTTCATCTTGGATTACCTTTTGGTAGACTTGATTCATCGATGGCAATGGATCCTGAGCCAAGAGATTGGAACGGACAGTTCCATAAAGACTTTCATCCAGGCCCATAAGAAATAAGTGAACCCTATCATCTTCCCTTTTCTTCTCCAGTGCAACCGTTAGATTGCAAGTGCAGTTTCCACACGAGCAAGTTGGAAACTTATCACAATTTCCTAGTTCTTCCCACAACATAGCCAGTTTTCCATAGTAAGCAGCAATAGTTAATCCCTTTTGCTTACAACCGGCCAAAGCCGCTTTTAATTCCTGAATCCGAGGTCCGTTTCTCACGGAGAAATATTCTTGAATAATCTCCCACAGATCTTTTGCCACTTCCATGTGCGATATGGTGGTCCGAAGAGTAGGCTCGATCAAATTCCTAATCCACGACACCAGAAGAGAATTGATAGTCCACCAGTCCTCATAATCGATCGACTTTTCATCGAGCATCTTGATCGATCCGTCTACAAAACCAAACTTCTTCCTTGAACGCAGCGCCGTTCTAACCGACCGCGCCCATTCCTCATAGTTTTCACTGGTCAACTGGACCTTTGTGATAATCAAACCAGGATTATCATTCGAGATGATATCGTACGGAGAGATTGTCTTCCGTACGACTGCAACATCACCTTTTAAAGCCTCCATCACTTTTCTACTTGAAGAGTTTCACGATGGCTCTGATACCATGTAAAACCGAACACACTCACACGAGAGAAACAATATTAGGGTGAAAACTCTTGCTTTCATTGATGAGGGGAGTCCCCTATTTATACAAGAGAAACCTAGAGAAAACCTAAACCTAAACCTAACTTAGGGACCAAGTAAACCTAACGGGCTTGGCCCAATATACAATTTACCTAACCAATCTAATATACATATCTAATCTATTTACAATACAGTCTTGTAGAGAGATACTTGGTGCCATTTTCAAAACCTTGACAAGTTTTGCCGATGATAAAACACAAACTGCGCAAATAAAGTTATTCCTATTGGAAGTTAGGTCCTCGTTTCCATTCTACTATCGTAATCCTACGTTTTACTTTATATGTCATAGTTTGAATCGGCGCAAAATTTCAAAAAAAAAAAAAAGACTTTTGAAACTTGTAGAATGGACTAATGAAAAAGTTGTGGTACTTTTTTTAACAGACTAATAAAAAAATACTTTCATATAAAATGAAATATTGGGAGTACATGTTTAAAATGTTTAAACACTTTAATGGATTTTTGGTTTTGAGTAAAGCTCAATATATATAATCCGTGTAGCTTCTCAAGATAATTGGACTTGCACTATTCAATTAATGGTCATAAAAAAAAGTTATCCATATTTAAGATTAGCGTCTATCTTATATGTAATGTTTTGCATAATAAATTAATTTAATTTATGACTTGCTTCTAGTGTATATATCTTAATTTATGTGTTGATGGAATGTAATATGTATTCTAGGATAATTAAATAATTGCCACACGGCCAAGATGTGAAGATTTTTTTCTTTCTTTTACTTTTAGGTGCGAATATGAAGAAAACTTGACTCGCAATTATACATGCAAAGAATCAAACTTGACTTCTATCTATATCCCTCCATCGATGCACTGATGCCATATATTGAAGGATTAGATCTTCCATTATGGACCTTTTACTTTTGTCTTTGTTGGTTTAATAAATATATGTTTAGTATTTATTAAAGTGTACTGTATATACACATTTAATTGTTAAACTACTATAAAAATTGTATTTTAGTGAAGAACAATTAGATAATTTACCTTTGTCTATTTTTTATAAGTTCCCACTTAAGATAGTAGTAATAAATACTTAAAGAACGAGAAGATATATAAAAATGATAAAAACTTATTCGCACCCGGTGTTTATATTAATTTCATAAATACAGGATATATATATTGCATATATCTAACTTTAACTACCACACTTAAATTGCATGACAGGTAAGTATTTACCTATAAAAATGGGACACTTGGGTGCCATTGTTGTATTTCTAAGTCCAGTTAAAAAATCATTTAACTTTTAGCCAATAAACTTGAAATCACCAAGTCGGATCGTTGGGAATTCAATTCGAAAGTTTTTTGGATATGTCCTGATGAATCACCATAAAGAGCTGAAAATTAAAGACTTAATTATTTCCGCAGAGGCAATACTTTGTATAAAGAAAATAGACTAAATATATGAGTAACCTTCAGTGCCATTGTTGTACTTTTAACTCCCGTTAAAAAATTATTTAACTTTTAGCCAATAAACTCGAAATCACCAATCGGATCGCTGAGAGTTCAATTCAAAAGTTTTTAGGTATGTCCTGATGAATTGCCATTAAGAGTTGAAAATTAATGACTTATTTATGCAGAGGCACTATGTAAATAAAATAGACAAAATACATAAGCAACATGAGAAATGAGGTAAATGGACCTCTCAAGTTTCCAAATAAAAAAAGAATACTGACCAAATTAATGTTTAATTAGCTTAATGACCGAAATGTAATGTTTAAAATGGGTAGGAGATTTTTTTAAAAAAAAAATTACAAAAACACCCCACAATTAAAATATATTCAAATATTTCATTTCCCTCATTCCCTCACACCCTCATTTCCCCTTCTAAATCATTTCCAACTTAGACTTCACTCTCTTTCTTCCTCATTTTTCTTATTCCTTCTCCTTTTTTCTTCTAGATTTCTTTTCAAATTTCATTTCATCACAATCCATATAATTTTTCCTTCTTCTTCTTGAATTTTTTCTTCGTTCTCCTCCATTTTCTTCTTCGCCTTCCTTGTTTCATTCTTTTTCATATTTTTTTTAATTCTCGTCGTTTTACACATTTTAATGATGTTTAAACATCTTTTCGGATGTGTACACATCTCAGCAGATATTGAAACATCCCAACATTAGATTGGTGGAGGTCGGTGGGGTGGTGGTGAAGGGCGCAGGGGAGGTATTGGAGGGTGGTGGTCGGTGGTAGAAGGTGACAGTGAGTGGTGGAGGATAGTGGAGGGTGGTGGTGGAGTGGTGAATGAGTGGAGGGCTGGGAGAGGGGAGTTGAGAAGGTCGAGGCTTTATGTAAAAAAAATTGGGGACTTTTAAAATATTACTCCATTCGTCCCAATTTATATGACACTATTTGATCGGACACGAAATTTATTTTATGATGCAGGGCAAATCGAGCCTAAAGCACTTACCATAAAGAGACGGAATTGGAGGATGCAAAGGATGGGAAGCCAAGAGCTTTCAGAACAATTTGAAGAAGTGCTGAGAGCACCCAGACCCAGGCGCTCCGCCCAGGACCCTAGGCGCTCCCGCCAGAACAAGAGGAAGTCAGGCGCTCCGCCCAGCCGACTCCACTGTCCACTTTTCCAGGTGCTCTGCCTACTTTGCAGTCAAACCAAGACGAGACTTCTATTATTAGCCTAGTATTATTTACTAGTTTGACCCTACGTAGACTTTGTTATTATACCCAACTTGTGGGGTTATTTTAGACTTTATTTAGAAGTGTGGAACACCTATATAAACCACACTTGGCCTTTATATTTCATTAGCTAGATTTTGAGATTGAGGAATAGAATTTAGAAAAGACTAGGTCCTTCTTGTTGAAGCTTGGCTTCATCTATCTCTTACTTGGAATCCATGATGGATCGCCTCTAGTGTGACCCCGTGAGTGGTTCAAGTTTCTTTCTCCCTTTGAATCAATCTACTTTGGTTTGTTTGATTCATTCTTTCTTCTATTTATGTTCTTCCCCGTCCCTTATTGTTTGGTTATCGTGTTTATCTTTTGCTTCCGTTACTTATTGTTGCTTCCGCCCGTTTACCCTGCATCAGTTTGGTATCAGAGCAGGGCTCGGGTTTCGTTCTTACGAATCCACGTTCCTTGTTCATCGTATCTTTACTTTAGTGTTCTTGTTGTTATTGTTCTTGTGAAAGAAGAAAAAACAAAAAAATTAAAAAAAAAGTTGAAAATCCAAAAATTTGGCATATCTTGTTGGTGTGATTGATTCTTGTTATGGGTGTTACTGGAGATTGATCCTTGTTGAAAACCCTTCGTTTTGATATCTAAATCTCGTGGGTTGGATTGGTGTTATGGATTTTAAAAATTTGAAATCCCAAATTTCTTAAACCCTTGAAAATCCCTGTTCTTGAGGATTCATGATTTGATTCTTGGGTTGATTGTTTGTTTGGTTGTGAAACTGATATTGGGGTTTGTTCTAGATTAAAACCCAACGATTTGAAACAAATTTCGTGAGGTTTGGAGTTGTATAACACCAAAATTGAAGAATCAAAATCCAATTTGAAACTCTTTTGAAAACCCACTTTGAATCTTTGAATGATGATTGTTCTTTCATTTTTGGATGTTTATGGATTAAAATCATTGGGTTTTGAAGAGAATAACATTATACAACTTTGGGTACCATTGATTTTGAAGAAACGGGGGTGAAAACGTTGAAAATTTGGGTCAAAAACCATCAAAAACCCATTTTTGGAAAAGCTGGAGCAAGGGCTCAGGCGGACAGCCCACCCCCTAGGCGCCCTGCCTACCTTACTCACTGCCCACCCACCTAGGCGGACCTCCCACCTACCCAGGCGGACCGCCCAAAACTCTGGTTGGTCCATTTTGCTTCGTTTCATGGTTTTTGGTGTTTGTTTTTTATCTTCCATACTTCTTCGTTAGTGTTTCTAAGTTATTTGTCCTTCTTTATTAATACTAATCTTTGAGCTTTTAGGGTGTTGTGTGTCTCGAAGTCTTACTTAAAGTCGTAGAACTTTCTTGCTTCAAGTGCGCATTTAAATAGCTTCCGTACATCGAGTCACATAAACTCAATTCCGAATCATTACTTGGGAGTACTAGTTGTTGATCTTGCCATTGTGGTTACTAAGAGAACAAGAAGGTCTTGAGTGGAAAAAGACTTGAGTGGTGAGAACAATAGAGCGTGGTCACAAAAGCCAACGACCTTGAGTGTATACACGAGTGGAAAGAAAATTGAGTGACATCTTTTGAGTGATACACGTGAGGGAGTGAATTTGTGAGGTCCTTTACTCTTTGGTTATAACTATGGCTTCGGATGATGATTGTGGAGGGTATGACTCGTGCGGAGATGATGGAGACTATGGCTCCTATGAAGATGATGATGGGTATTGCTATGACGATTCGGGGAACCAAAGCTCGCATGATGATGAAGCGGGTCACTATGTTGATTATGAAGATGAAAAAGACTATGAGGCTTACGATAATGAATGTGAAGATTCTTATGCTTCTAGTCAAGAATTTGAAGAAAGTGACGCTTCAAGGTATGATGATCCTACTTACTCTTCTTGTGATGAATTTGAGAATGTTGATAGTGACGTAGAGAGAATTGATGATGATGTTGATTATATGAATTGTTCATTTTCATCTTCTCTTGGTGTTGCTAATTGTGTGCAAGGGAGTAGTAGAGGTCCTTCCATTAGTATGGGAGGAGGTGGTGGTTGTTCCATGGAAAATGGGAGGCTTGCATCTTTTAGTTGTACTAAGCGACTTAATGCTCCTAATTCCCATGTGAAGGGTGGAATGAGAAATGGTGTTGCTCTTACTATGATTGGAATATATTGCTCTAGTAGTAGTGGTAGGAGTGGTGCTATGGGCTATGGAACCAAGGCGGGAGGCACTTATGGGTTCCATAGTGGTAATCCTTCCTCGACTTTCAACAACATTTCTAATATTGGAAGAGTGACATGAAGTTGAGGTTATTCTAGTGGTGTTGCCACTAGTGGAGGGATAAGGAAAACCCGAGTTGATGGTGATGTTCCTTTTGGGATTCCAAACCCTTACTTGGGTGATCCTATACAAGACATGTGTGAAAGTAGGTTCCTTTTTGAGATGAATGGTAGAGGAGGATGCTTGCTCAAGATTAGTGAAGCCGATGTTAATTTTGTTAACCACTCTTGGGTTGATAGACTAAAGATACTGTGCTACAAATTGAAACATCCTTATGAGTGTCAAGGTGCTTGGGTTACTAGAGAGGCGCGGGTACTCATATCTCATGGGAGTTACAAGGAGTATGTTTGGTGTGATGTGTATCCCATGGAGTATTATGGTGTTTGGCTAGGAAAATCATGGTTTCAAGACAAAAGGGTACGGTATGATCTCATGAAGGATGTGTACAAAGTGAGCAAGGGCCAAAGAACTTATGACTTTGAACCTTGCCGGGCAAAGTTTAAGTTCTATTCTAGTACATCTTCTAGGCCTATGCAAAAAGGAAATGAGCAAGTATCTCAATCCAAGGATGAAAAGAAGCAAACAAGAGGTCCTACAATCACAAGCAATGGTGGGACTAGTGCAAGAAAAGAGTTGACAATTGTCAACAAGGTGAACCCCAAACCACAAGCTCCAAAGCCAAGTGGTTCACCAACAAAGAAGAAAGAGACCTCAAGTGACAAGTCTCTTAGTCCTAGATTTCGGGTTGATGTTAAGAGTCCACCTACTCCGGCTATGGGTATTCTTGGGCCTCGTCCCAATTCACCCGAATTTGAGAGATAAAAGATTGAGAGGAGTAAGGGAGTGACCGGTAACATTCTTCGAGTGGAAAAAGGAGAGAATATGTTGAGTGATGTGAGTGGGATGTCACCACCGGAATCTACACCCAACCTTGAAAAGAAATTGAGGGATAAAAAAGAGGGAAAAAGAATCATTGAGAGTGAGGACACCCCTTATTCTAACCTTAACTCTTTATCTTTTTCTTCTACTTGTGTGAATGCTTTTGTAGGTATTTTTGGAGGCAAACTAATAGAGCCTCAATCATGTCCCAAGAAGGATGGACAAGGTGAAGAAAATTTTCAATATGAGCTTCAAGGTGGAGAGACAATTCATGACACTTCAAGTGCATTGAGTGAGCAAGATGGCCACTCAAAGGTATGTGATAGTTCTTCCCTTGAACATGTTACTTCCTTGTCTCATGGTAGTGTTTGTGATAACTCAACACTAGTTGATGATTTGTATGATTACAATGTATTTGCAACTAGTGTAGAGTCGAATGGTCAACTTGTGTTTGAATATGAACCACTAGTTGAGAGGGATGATAAGCCATATCATGATGTGAGCTCGATTTTCATTGAACCTCTCTTTAGTGAAGATTGTGTAGTTGACCTTGCTTGTGAACCTTGTTATGACACCCCACCTATATTTGACAAAGGGACAGATGAGTTGAATGAATACCCTATCCTATCCCTTGATTAATTGCTTGATAATGGTGGACCTATGTGTTGTAGTGAGGATGGTAGTGACCTTGAGGAGTCCCTAGTGGATGAGATGGATCGAATTGTATTCGATGACTCCTCAAGTGTGGATGATGAATCTAGTTTGGATGCCTCACCTTTGATGGGTAGTGGGTTTGTTTTCACTAACCTATTGTTTGAAGAGAATATTCAAAGAGGTGATGGTGTATATCAAACTAGAGAAGAGTTTGGATTTAAACCTCCATGGTTTGGAAGGTTAAACTCTATAGACAATCCATTGTTTGGAACTCCAAGTAAGATAAGTAGTCTTGGTATTGGTTGTGTTGGACCATCTTCTAGTAGTCCTAACCTTCATTGTGTGGACTATGATGATGAAGAATCTATTTTAGAGACCTTCCTTGGGAGTTTGCCTAATGAGGAAGATTGTCTTAGAGGTGAATTTGGAGGTGAGGAAGCCACTCTTGGTGTGTGTAAGAGTGCTTCCAAGAAGGGGAGTGAAGTATTTGATGTTAGTTGCCAATTGAACTATTTTGTTTACTCCACCCCATATATTGATCACACCTTGGGTGTTGAGCATGCCAAAGCCAATGAGTCACATGGTGATAGTAATGCATTGAAGGCTTGGTGTGTTGACCATAAACTTGGGGATCATAAGGAACTTAGTTGCTTAATCTTGCATGTTCCATGTCTTATTGATCTCTTTGCTTGTTATGGTAGTGAGTGCTTGTCATTGTTGAGCCAAGAACTTATTGTTTCATTTGGAGACATAAGCTTTTTTTATCAGTATTGATACTTGGCTCTATCACAAAAGTGTGATTTTCACATCACTTGCACTCACTCTTGTTGGACTTGCCTACTCTTGTAGTGGGAAGTTTTGGTTTGTTCTTATTGGACTTAGGGGTCATAGGAATTTTGATGACTTGATCTTGCATATTCTCTACCCTATTGATCTCTTTGATGAATCTTGTGTTGAGTGCACCCCTTGGGGAAGCCAAGTACTTGTTGTTTTCTTTGGAAACATGCGCTTTATCATTGTCATTGATACTTGGTTATACCATAAGAGTGTGTTTTCCACACTTGGTACACTAACCTACTCTTGTAGTAGGAAGTTTTGTTTGTCTTGGTCTTTGGTTGTAGGTCTTGATGGTTTGATTTCGAGGACGAAATCCTTTCAAGAAGAGGAGGATGATGCAGGGCAAATCGAGCCTAAGGCACTTACCATCAAGAGCCGGGATTGGATGATGCAAAGGATGGGAAGCCAAGAGCTTTCGGAACAATTTGAAGAAGTTTTGAGAGCAACCATGCCCAGGCGCTCCCCCCAGGACCCTAGGCGCTTCGCCTAGAGCAAGAGGAAGTCAGGCGCTCCGCCCAGCCGACTCCACTGTCCACTTTTCCAGGCGCTCCGCCTACTTTACCGTCAAACCAAGACGAGACTTCTATTATTAGCCTAGTATTATTTACTAGTTAGACCCTACGTGGTCTTTATTATTATACCCAACTTGTGGGGTTATTTTAGACTTTATTTAGAAGTGTGGAACACCTATATAAACCACACTTAGCCTTTACATTTCATTAGCTAGATTTTGAGATTGAAGAATAGAATTTAGAAGAGACTAGATCCTTCTTGTTGAAGCTTGGCTTCATATATCTCTTACTTGGATCCATGGTGGATCACTTCTAGTGTGATCCCGTGAGTGGTTTAAGTTTCTTTCTCCCTTTGAATCAATCTACTTTGGTTTGTTTGATTCGTTCTTTCTTCTATTTATGTTCTTCCCCGTCCCTTATTGTTTGGTTATCGTGTTTATCTTTTGCTTCCGCTACTTGTTGTTGCTTCTGCCCGTTTACCCTGCATCAGTTTACCAATTTATCCTTACTTTAATGTCTTTTTGTTGACTTTTCTTCACAATAAATACATTTTGAAATATAAGTGAGATCCAACAAGAGTAAAATAGAAATGGTGTCATTAAAGAGTTGTAAAATAAGAAAAAATGACATTTATTTTGGAATGGATTAAAATAAAAATGGTGCAAGATAAATTGGGATGGAAGGAGTAGTCATTGGTACTAATGTAAAAGTGTTCCTTCTGCCAAAAAAAAAAAAAAAAAAAAAAAGAGAGAGAAAAGAAAAGAAACAACAAACAAACTTGTGTCTCCCTCCGTTAGGTACAAGAAAATTCTTGAGGTCCAAAATAAAAGAAAAGAAAAATCTGTAGAGCCAGCGCAGATTGAAGTGGAAGTAGGAAGATGGCTAAGGTTCTTGTGCCCCTCCCTTCACCAAAAGTTCACCATGGAAAAGCTGCCTCTCGCGTTTCCTGCTTCTCTACTATTACATCACAACTTGTATGTCACACGCTTCCCATTTTTTTTTTCTTTTTCTTTTTTTGGATTTTTCCTTACAGAGTTAATTCCCACAGATGGAAGCAAGAAAACCCAAGCCTTACAAGCCCAAGGTGTTTGATAACCTTTTCCTTACTCTGTTCCGCAACAAAATGGTCCAGGTAATTACTCCCTTCGTCTCATTTTGTTTGTCTTACTTTTCTTATTAATTCGTCCAAAAAGATTATCATATTTCTGAATTTAAGCTCAACCTTCTCATGTTACTCATTTGAGACCACACAAATATCTGAGTTATTCCACAAGTTTCAAAAAATCTCCTTTTAATTAAATTTTATGTCAAGTCAAACTTTGACAAATAAAGTTGGATGGAGGGAGTAAATATTTTGGTGCCTTTGATAGGAGACTGGCTGGGACTCCGAAAAGCCTGGGTACGATGGTCTAATTGAAGTGGCGCATCGTCTGACGGTTTCTCAAAACAATTCTCAAACTAGGGAGGCCGCGGTAACTAACCTTGTTTTATAAAATTTTCAGGTGGTAGATTGTAGATTTTACTCTTACCTGGGTAATTAATTAAGCATGACAGGTACGTATATTGAGATCACTGTTTCCTCCGCTGTTGTTGGAGCTGTATCGGATGCTTTTTGCACCCATAGATAGTGGTAAATTCGCTGCCTTGATGGTCGGTAAGTCATCTTTTTTTCCGCTTTCCTGTACAGTGTACAATAGATATTCTGCTCCCTTTGAACTGACCAATGTTGTACTTCTGAAAGCAAGCAAGGGTGACTGCATTATCTTGTGAATGGCTCATGGGTCCATGCTCTGTTAATGCTGTGGATCTTCCTGATGGTTCCACTTTGATGACGGGGGTATTATTTCTATTCCCTTACCTGCTCTTTGTGAGATTCCTTGACCTTTTACAAGTTGTAATGCTTTCCCTCTTTTATTGATGATCTCTCGGAATAATAGGTTTTCGTGGAGAAATGCAAGTATTTGGAAGAGAGCAAATGTGTGGGTGTGTGTATTAATACATGTAAACTCCCTACACAGGTCAGTTGACACTTGTACTTCCTAATTGCATCCGGCCTTTTGTCATTCTTTATCTCGTAAAATACCTTTTGACGTTCCAGCATGGAATGTTTTCTATATGTATGGTTTTGATCTACCAAAGTAGCATATGAGTATATATTTGGTTGCTCCTTGCCTAAGCAGCCAATTCAAGAAACGGAGAACTGCCAAAGCAACAAGGAGTACATAGGAGGAGTTTTGGCTATTTTATGCATAATATGTGTAGGTTTAATATGTTTATTCAAGTAATAAGTTTTTAAAAGACTATGAAGAAAAAAGATGGTTATATGCATCTCTGAGGAATCGTACGCACTTTTATTTGTGGTGTCTATCATAAACATATCCAAGTATTTGTATGGTGACCTCTCTGTAAGTGGTTCTGTCTATAGCACCTTCCACACGGCTTACCAATTACATAGGCTACTCCATAGTAAGATTTGTCCTCACTTGTACTTTAGCGTCTGTATTATGAAGAGTTCGTCACTTGCACTTTTGTTTTTTGTCATATTTTTGTCCATTACTTTCGTGAAAAGTTATGGAATGAGATTTCATGATATTTGCGTTTTTTTCATACATTCCTTTTAAGTTCTCTTTTTCTCTTTCTCCATCTTTTCTCCTCCATCACTCCACCCTTCCCCTTTCCCTTCTCTCTCCTCGTGACCCCCCACTACACCACCAGCTACCACCTTTACACCCCTAAGTTTTTGCTGGTTTACTTTTGGATTTATTGTTTTCTATGGTGGATTTAGAAGGGTGAGTTAAAGAGGTGTCTCTTAGATCAATTACATGAAAATTTGAGTCTCTGGTCACGATTGTTGTCTCTGTATTGGTTGATTGAAATTCTAGAGTAAAAGTCTGTTACCTCTCTGAAAAAAGAAATTCTAGAGTAGAAGTTTATGATCTTTGTGTCTCTGCTGCGTCAGATTTCTTTGTTGGAGATTTGCAGTGTCCGTTCTTGGTTACAACTTCCAAACTTTTCTGCGGATGTTTTGATTTGCTGATTTGGTGTATACCATCTTTGAGACGCATAGAAGTCTAAAGTTTGTATCTCTGCTGGGTGAAACTTCCGTGCATGTTTTGATTTGTTAATTTGTTGATCTGTGTATTCTGAAGTTTGTTACCCTGTCACCTACCTCCTCCTCCTACTCGCAGCTCAAGGCCCAAAACTTGTCTAGTAATTTCTCTTAGCAACTACATTGCGCCATCCAATTTTTGCTGCTTCTGTCTACCTTTCCTTGTCCAAAAAAAAAAAAAATATGGCTGCTTGTGCACCATCAAATCCTACCCGCCGTCAAAACACTAAACCTGGAGGAAGGGAGAGGGGTGGATGTGGTGGGAGGGTAGCAGGGAAAGAGAAGGGGAAGGGTGTTAGTGGTGGTAGAGGAGAGATCACACGGATCTAATTGTGTGGCACACTATGATGATCTATATTGCGGTGGCACACTGAAGTTTCTATCTGGGTTATTAGCTTCTTGAGCTAAATGAATGTGAAAACTATTGGCTGCTTCTGCAAATGTATTACAACTATGCTTCAAGGTTTTCCATATCTGAGCTTGTGAATGCTGGCCATCACATTTCTGCCATTCTTTCTTTTAGACTTTTTTCAAGGATCACATGGGAGTTCCATTGCTGATGGAGCCAAACTTCAGCGATTATAGCTGTCAGGTAACTGTTTGCACAGACCATCATGTGGTAAAAAGTACATTTCTTTCATGCATCCTAAGCATAGTACTGCTTACACAATTACACGTGGATTTATAATGGAACTCAAAATCGAGGCTGAAATGTCATATAAGGTTCACTCGCTCCTCTCCCTCCCTCCCCCCCCAAAAAAAAAAAAAAAAAAAAAATCCATGGAGGGGAGAGAAAATAAGATATGCTGATATAGTTCACTTCTAGTTGGCATAACTGCAGTTGTCTGTTATGGGAAGTTGACATATTGGCAGCATGCATGACTTTCTTGTGGTTTAACTTTATGCCTCCAAGAAGCACCATGAAACTTGCATAACGTCGTGCTAATCTAATTGGCAGTTTAAATTCGGAATTTCCCCTCCTCAGCCAGAAGATGACGACACTCTTAAAGAGCCATGCTTGGAGATATGCCCCAGTGCTGCTCGTCGAAAAGAAATGAACCACAAAATGGATGCACACAAGTGTCCGAAAGCATGAAAGCTTCTTATTTTCATTGATCTGCCCTTAGTTGTCCTGTTATTTACTTTCTTTAGTACTATTGTTGGGTCTGGGTATTTTTGGTTGGTTGATTTGTTAGGTGTGTTAAGAGGACCAATATTAATTTATTCAATTTTTTCCCTTTATACAGAGAGGTATAAATACCTTGTAATAGCAAAGAAACACAACAGAGATTTTTCTTGTGGTTCTTTAGTTTATTCTTCATTCTTTCTTCAAAAACAATGGCATTTTCAGTGCTAATTAGTTCTGCAGCTGGGACATTGACATTGATGTCAATGTGATATATTTTATTCCAAGTGGTAGATTCATAATCGTTTACAGTTTCTGCGCTTATTGCGCTAGTATATTGCTCTAGGCAATGGTATCAGTATGATGTCCTTTATTTCTTTAGAAGGAAGATTCATCTGTTTAAAAATTTGTTTATACTGCTTAAGAAATCTATGGCTGTTCTTTCAATTGGATTTCATTTTAAAAAATTCAGAGATGTCAGAGGTGGAGGAAGAGTGAGGAGATGCACTAGTTGGGTTGTTTGCCGAAGAGTTTTATCAGAATTCGTTTTGGTCTTACCCATTTGCTTTGGTGCATCTCCATGACAATATTGAACAATCACCGTGGCCGAAGACAATATATGATTGTACCTCATCACCTAAAGTTTAGTGGAGGAGCTTTACAAGGGATATATGGCTATCTAGTACCCTTATGTTGAAAGTTTAATTCTTTATTGGTACAACTAGTTATGTATATAATTTATTTTTAATTAATGAAGTATTGCCGATGATTTCAATATCAAACAACCCTTTTATTTATTTAATTTATTCAGTTAAGCATCGAAGGGTTTCAATATGTCTCGTGCAATATGACATCCTTTCAATTTTAGAGGCTTCATTAACAATCTTTCCAGTTTTAGAGGCTTCATTAACAATACGTTAGGAATGTTATGGTGCACATCTTTCATATTTAAAGATTGAAATATTTTAGAGTTGCATTGTCTATTATTAATAAGTTATTATGGAATTTTAAAAATATGAAAGTTTATTTGTTGAGATTTGAACAGAAGTAAAGTTTGGTTCGCCTGATCTACAGAACATAGGGTCGGGACACCTTATTTATAACATTTATAATAATTCATGTAACATTGTTTGTAATAGTGTAACATTGTTCGCCTGGATTTGTTTCTTTCTTTCTTTGTTGCATTGGGGTTGATTATTTAGCTACTTATTGTTAACTATAGTTGGGTTATCAATTCCCATATTTCCCTTTATTACTTTTTCTTCCCAATATATATGATCTATCTAATGATGCATGAAATATTTAAGCTGCAAAACCACAACGAATTAAGCGCTGAATTTTTGCTCCCATATTTGTTCTGGCCACATATTTTAACTGTGGATGTACGGTCATTATCATATTTGCAAGCTTAAATTGTGCGCTCAAATTGTACTGTAACCGTCCGAGAAAACAGCAATGCTTCTAGGTGCCTTTTGGCACTCCAACCCACCTATATATATATATAGCATAAAAGCCTAGTAAGTTGTATCCATATTCAAAATCTCTTTTTTTTTTTCCCACAACTCGCCCTGCATTTTTTGCAGGGGAGCTAGCTGGGCCAAACAATTATTTGAGATTTGTTTACCCACCTCATTTACAGGAACAAGCTCTTCCGAAGCATGACAGAAGGCGTATTCGCCATCACAGACAACGACAAGAGCAAATTAGCCCCCATCCCCGCCGCGGGTTACATTGAACAACCCAACCAAGTCATCATTATAAATAATGGAGAGAGGTCAACAGTTACCGATGACAAGAAGAAGCAAAAGAAGAAGAAGGCAGGTGTTTTTGGCTTCTTCAAAGCCGCAATGTTCGTGTTGCGCCATCGTTCAAAGGGTAAACAGAGAACTGCAGAAGTAGCAGGCGCGGTGTCCGATTGGAAGAAGCTGGTTGGATCCATGCGACCTTTGCATCTCCAGGAGAATATTCAACAATCACCAAGGCCAATTGAAAGTTTGACCCTGCAGACAAATTGTCCCTCATCACCCAGCAGCTGTAACGGAACCATGAGCCAGTACGCTTCGGCAAACGATCTCCAAGCACTGGATGTACCCTCTGATCATATGCATAGTGCAGGCACCATGAGCCAATATGCTTCCGCAAATGATCTGCAAGCACTGGCGGCCTCAACTTCCTCTGATCATATGAGCCAGTACGCTTCTGCTAATAATCTCCAAGAACTCGATGAGGAGGAGGATCCTGACCAGGTGTTCGATGCCATTGGCGGAGACGACATGATCGATGTCAAGGCCGAGGAGTTCATCCTTCAGTTTTACCAACAAATGAGGCGTCAAAACATCGACTCAATGAGCGGCCAATTCAATTAATTCAACACCATAAGGAGAAAAAAGATACTACTACTAGTGTATCCGTGGATTTTTCATGCATGCATGCACGTTAATTAGTACTAAGTGTTTTTTATTACTTCATCCATCTGGCAGATCTACGTGCATGCACTCTAGAAAACATCTTAGTCCAACTAATGTTACAACATATATGAAAGGGTTACCAGATGATGATCGAAGAATAAACTTATATTAACCGTGCATCATCATATATACACAGTACATTTCTTATACATCTGATCTATTATACGCCAGAGTAAAATACATACGAGGCTATAAGAAGACGAGAGGAATACAACAAGCATGATTACTCTAGCTATTCATTTTATTATATTTTCTGTGTTATGTTTGCTTTACTGGAAAACTTTCTGTATTCTTAGGATGTAACTTCTGTTAAATGTACCGTTATAAGTTTAATCACTAGCTCTGTAGACGTTTTTGCCTTGTCTTCATGTCCTTCAGCTTTCCCCTCATTAGCTCCAAACCGAAGGTGAGCTGTCAGCCCTTTCTATTTTATCTACTGCTAATCCACATTCCGTATATAGCCCGTTAGCCAGCTATTTTGATACTTTATTTCATCTGTAGTACGTCACACAGGTCAGATATAATAAGAATAAACTTATTAGGAGCCCGTTTGAGTAAGCTTAAAAAATTCTTAAAAATATATTTGTACATTTAAGTAAAAAGTGGATGTTTGCTAACTAAAAAAACAAAGTGCTTATAAGCACTTTTGTGCTTAAAAGAAGCCAAAAGTAATAAGTTAGGATTTCCTAACATCTTAAAAATTACTTATAAGTAACTTTTTAATTTTAAGCTACTTAAAATAAACCCACCCAAACGAAGCCTATGTCGATGATGAACCTTGTGAGTACTTTTGTAATGGCGGAAACAACCTTTAAAGTATTATTGTTAGAGGAAGTGAAATTAAGACTACTATTCCCTCCATTTCGATTTATATTTATGTAGCTATATAAGTAAGTGTAAAATGAAAAGTTAAAGACTATAAAAGAAATTGTGTTATTCTTTTTTAAACAAAGAGAATAGTAAAATTTAGACCCAAAACAACTTCGATTGGAATGATTAAAGAAAAAAACAACTCCCAAGTTTCTTGGGAGATTGGCATGGCAGGTCTCCCCAAGTCTTTTTTGTGTGGAAAAAGGCTTAAGTTTTAAACATGAAATCTAGGGTCCTCATTTAATTAGTGTTATTAACTATGTAACATTCTCACCCCAATGTTTTGTAAGTTGCACAATAGTCCATGTATATAAAGTAGTTTTTTGCCAAATTTGGCCATTCCCTAGCTGCTTCCCTCTCTCCTCTCCCCCGTTTTCCCTCTATTTTTTCCACATTCCATTCCCGCCCAAAGTTCCACCATAGCTGCTGAGCTTCCTTTCGTAGATCGAAATAATACCCATTCCACCATAGCTGCTGAGCTTATTATCTTGAATATCCTTTCCAGTTTTAGGCAATACAAGCTGAGATCCCCCACATTTGGGTTATACGGAATTTCGTTAAATCTGGTCGTTTCTTATCCATTAAAGGAGAAATCTTGTTCCTCCAATTTTAATCGTATCAATCCAGTCATCTCCGGTAAGTGTACTAAATTTTCGAACATGTTTTTTGTTGTTTTTGTTGATTCGGGGTTGTTACGGATTCAGTTCCTCCGAACAATCTGCGTGAAATTCCAAACACCATTTCGACTTTCCTATGGCCGTAATTGTAATTCCAAACATATCGCTAGCGTTTTACGCGGCGTATGTATATTATTGAAATTTTCACAGATAATGTTCGGAACATTCTGTAGGATGTTTGAGCGTTCTGTTGCAGTTTGGAACATCTTGCATTAAGCATCGAAAAAGTGTAAGGTGATGTTCAGAACGTCTGCATGAGATGTTCCAAACGAGCAACACTGAGGTTTGGAACATCTTGCATTGAGCAATGAAAAACTGTAATCTGATGTTCAGAACGTCAGAAGGATGTTCCAAACGAGAACATTGAGGTTTGGAAACATACTGTATAAATATTAGTAATACTAATAGTTGGTCATTCCAATTTATTGCAGGTGACCATCGATGTGTGAGGTTATATTAGGAGTTAATTATCAAGGTGAATGGGTGGAGCGTTCTAAATGTTATGCTTGGGTTCCGAAGGTTAAAGAGTCAAGACCCATTCTTGTGCCTAGAGATGTTACGTATGATGTTCTACTTAACAAAATCATCGGAAGTTGGGGGATAAGAGACAATCCGAGGGACATTTGCATTACTTACATGCTGAGTGTTGCCGCAAATCAAAAGACTCCTCCCGTTACAATAAGAAACGATGATGATGTACGCCTTTATATGGCTGACGTTGATCGTAATGGTGCTAGGCCCACACTAAGGGTAATTGTGGTTTCAACGACGGAGGAATGTGTTGGTTCTAATGACCAAGAAATGCCAAATAGTGGAGGGCATGATTTTAGTCAGCGATTGGATGACTTACATGAAGAAGTAGAAGAAGAAGACAGAGGAGGAGGGGTAGAAGAAGACAGAGCAGGTGTAGATGTAGATGAAGAAAAAGAAGAAGAAGTAGAAGACAAATATGTAGAGGAACATCCTGCCATTTATACCCCTGTGTTTCCAACACAAAGCAGCGAGCCGATATTTCATTTCGTTGATGGCACAGGTTTTGAAAAAGGTATGACTTTCCCCAATAAGAAAGAACTTGTCACCAAATTGAAGATTGCAGCAGTTAAACATCGTTTTAATTACAAACCATTGAAGAATACTGCAAAGATTTTTAATGCTAGATGTTTAGATGTGAAATGCAAATGGTGGTTAAGGGCAATGAGGTATAAAAGTAATGATAGGTTCTACATTAGCGTTTACAATAACATGCACACATGCGGTGTCCAACATCATTCCAGTCATAATTCACACGCCTCTGCCCGGATAATTGGTGAGTTCATGAAAGGTAAATATTTAATTGGAAAAGGTCCAACCACAAAAGCTGTCAGGGAGTCCCTTAACAACGATTTTGGTTGTAAGGTTAGCTACTGGAAGTGTCTTAGGGGCTGTCAATTTGCAAAATCTTTGACACGGGGAACACATGCGAAAGGTATTGAAATTCTTGATGCTTATGCTTATATGGTTCGGAGCAAGAATCCAGGAACCAAGACAGATTTGAGGCTTTCTAGCACAAGGAAGTTCTTGTATTTTTTTCTCTCTTATGGAGCGTGGATCAGGGGATTTACTTACGTGAGAAAAGTCCTAGCCGTTGACGGTACACATTTGTCTGGCGAGTATGTAGGGGTGTTGCTGTCTGCTGTTGCTCAAGATGCAATGAGTCACGTATTCCCTGTTGCTTTTTGTGTTGTAGACAAAGAGTGCGACGCCTCATATGAGTATTTTTTCGAACAATTACGCTGCATAGTTTCAGATAGTAAAGAGTTGTGCATAGTTTCGGATAGACATCCGAGCATCTCGAAAATGGTCGCCCAAGTGTTTCCTTCTGCACACTATGGAGTTTGCATGTGGCACCTTGGTGAAAGCATCCGAACAAAGTTTCAGTTTGGATTCAGTCTTCATAAATACTACACTGCAGCAAAGGCATACAGGGTAGAGGAATTCAATGATGCTATGAATGAGATCAGGGCTATTGATTGGAGGGCAGCGGATTATCTTGAAAATGTTGTTGGCTATCATAGATGGAGCAGATTATATTTCCCAGGAAACAGGTAATATTACTGTCTGCTTTCAATATGTTCCAAACGTCACATTACGCTCTCCGAACATAACATATATGTTCAGAACATTATAGGAAAATTTATTTTCTAATGATGTTCCGAACTCATGATCGGCGTTCTGAACGTATGAGTCATGTTAGGAACATCATTAATGTTCCGCACTTCTTATTCCTATATCTGCACTTGTGCTTTATGCTAGGAACATCTTTTGACTATTATAATTTTTATTCTTTTTAATAGGTTTGAAGTTATGAAATCAAACATAGCTGAGTCCATTAATTCCATGCTGAAAGAGCAAAGAGAATACCCCATTGCTGCCCTCTTGAAGGATATAGGTAGGAACTTTGCGGAAAAATTCCACACTAGGGCCATGAAGTTAATCAACCACCCAAATTTATGCGTCCCAAACGTTGAAATAAAAATAAGGAAGAATAAAGAAGTTGGAGACAAGCTAGTTGTCAACAGGAAGGGAACTTATGGTTTCGAAATCATTAGTCCAGGGCATGAGGCAGAAGTTGATCTATATGAGAGGATTTTGCAAAATCAATTCGGTGGAGGTCCGTCCAAACAATAACGAAGACGCTATTATATATTAGATGTTTAAGCAGTTCTACTGTTTATGAATATGCTTTTGTATCTCTTTGCAATTAATATTATTATGAAGGTCTTTAATTAGTACTGTTAAACTGTCTCCAAACCATCATGTTTGCTTATAGTTCGCAACACATCAACTGTCGTTTAGGATATTATAAACGATGTTCCAAACGACAACTAGGTCTACTCCATTTCTGGAAAACTTAATAAAATCATACAACACGTTCGGAACATATAACGTGTGTTCCAACATGAAAACAAATGTTCGGAACGCAACCATAATGTTCCAGGTATAAATGATGATCATTAACATTATACACATCCAAATATCCAGAATGAAAACAAATGTTCGGAACGCAACTGTTATGTTCGTCGCATTAAACGGCCGTTCGGATCGCACAATTGTTAATGTTGTTATCTTCGGGAGAAATGATGATCCATACATATACCGATGTTTCGAACATCAACTGGAAGTTTGTCGCGTTCATGTGATGTTCCGAGCGCGATGTTCTATTGTTTCTATCTTCATCATACTCTTCACATCTAGAGTAGTTAGAGTGACAAACTATGATCATTATATACCTAAAAAGGACCCATTATACCTGTAAGAGCGATAAATTCATCCACTTTCATCACAAAGACCACTTAGAGTAGTTTGTGGGACAAATGGTCATCCTTATGAGTAGAAATGGACAAGTAGAGTCGTTAGAGTGGCAAATGATGATCATTATGACTAGGCCGGACCCAACAATACTTGTAAGAGTGGAAAATGAATATCAATATGATAATAAATGACCAACTATACTTGTAAGAGTGAAAAATGATGATCACTATCACTATAAATGACCAACTATACTTGGTATAGGGAGAAATGATGATCCATACATATAATAAATGACCAACTATACTTGTAATAGTGATAAAGGATGATCATTATACCTAAAAATGACCCAAGATACCTTTAAGAGTGACTAATGATGATCATTATGAGTAGAAATGGCCAACTAGAGTTGTTCGACAGATAAATGATGATCCTTCTAATCTAGAAATGACCCAACATACCTGTAAGAGTGTCAAATGATGGTCATTTTAACTAGAAATGACCCACTATACTTGCTAGGGTGACAAATGACGATCACTATCACTATAAATAACAAACTATACTTGTTATAGGGAGAAATGATGATCCATACATATACCGATGTTTCGAACATCAACTGGACGTTTGTCGCGTTTATGTGATGTTCCAAGCGCGATGTTCTATTGTTGCTATCTTCATCATACTCTTCACATCTAGAGTAGTTAGAGTGACAAACTATGATCATTATATACCTAAAAAGGACCCACTATACCTGTAAGAGCGATAAATTCATCCACTTTCATCACAAAGACCACTTAGAATAGTTTGTGGGACAAATGGTCATCCTTATGAGTAGAAATGGACAAGTAGAGTCGTTAGAGTGGCAAATGATGATCATTATGACTAGGCAGGACCCAACAATACTTGTAAGAGTGGAAAATGAATATCAATATGATAATAAATGACCAACTATACTTGTAAGAGTGAAAAATGATGATCACTATCACTATAAATGACCAACTATACTTGGTATAGGGAGAAATGATGATCCATACATATAATAAATGACCAACTATACTTGTAAGAGTGATAAAGGATGATCAGTATACCTAAAAATGACCCAAGATACCTTTAAGAGTGACTAATGATGATCATTATGAGTAGAAATGGCCAACTAGAGTTGTTCGACGGACAAATGATGATCCTTCTAATCTAGAAATGACCCAACATACCTGTAGGAGTGTCAAATGATGGTCATTTTAACTAGAAATGACCCACTATACTTGCTAGGGTGACAAATGACGATCACTATCATTATAAATAACAAACTATACTTGTTTTAGGGAGAAATGATGATCCATACATATACCATTGTTTCGAACATCAGCTGGACGTTTGTCGCGTTATTATGATGTTCCGCGCGCGATGTTCTATTGTTGCTATCTTCATCATACTCTTCACACTTAGAGTAGTTAGAGTGCCAAACAGCCAAGTAGAGTTGTTAGAGTGGCAAATGATGATCATTATGACTAGGTAATTAAAGTGAGATGATCAGTATCACCCTAAATTACCAAGCATACTTGTTAGAGTGACAAATGACTGCACATCCATCTTAGTGGTTTCGAACATGCTAAATATGTTTGTCACATGAATAACACGTTCGGAGCGCCAGATTTCGATGTTGCTATCTTCATCGTTCTGTTAACGGATTTGTTCAGATCAGATCGCGATATGATTGAAACATGAAGTGTGTCGTGCGGAACGACATAGGGTACAATGGTAAATTATAGGACAAAATAACAATTTCAAATGAAATTTCTTGATCATTACTGCACAAAACATAACAATTGGAAATATAGAAACTAAACTATGAACCAACACTTGATCCAAGTACAGAATATGAGAACGATTAGCACCACAACTAGCAGTACCCCCAAAACCCAATTTTTTCCGCCATAAACATGCCGCTTTCCTCTCTTCTTCAACAGCTTTCAACTTCTTAAGTAGACCCCATATTACTCTCTTTGCTTGATCTGACATCTCTTCATCATGCCATCTAAAGTAGTTGCAGCCATTTGCCTACATAAAAAAAAAAAGAAAATAAATACAACAAATAAATAAATTCAAGAAAGAAAATAAACCCATCACCTAACCTGACCATATTTGCATCCGTAAAACCTCCTTCCCGGTTTTAGCTGCGTCCACGATGTTGTTAACTTCGCATAATGAAACGACCCCGGTTAGTCGTTTCGGAAGTTAGGACTCCGATTGGCATGCCGATAATTTTAAAATGTTCACAATATCCATTGGGACTTATATGTAAAATTTGAGCTAAATCAGGCCTCGTTTGGTAGGCATCGGAAGAAGGTTTCAGTTTTTATTGGCAATAAATATTAAAAAGAGATTTTCGAGCTCGGTTTTTGCCGAATGAGCTCCGATTCGAAATCCGAAAGCGTCGTTGGGTTTGTATGATTATTTATGACTTTTGTGAACTTTCAAAAGTGAATTTCGATGTTGTTCGGCTAGTTTCCGCTAAAACGCTGAAAGTTAAATAATTTGACTTCTTTTCATTTAAATTCGCATCTTGAGTTTCGGGAGTCTGATTTGAGATCCGCCTTCGCGAGTATGTTACATATATTTTGTACAACTTGTATGCAAAAGTTGGAATTATTTCGAATATCGTAGGGCACTGTTTTAATTTTTGTTAAGAAAAGAAAAAAAAAAGAAGGGAAAACGAGACAAAATAGTTAGGCGGTCACTTGAGCTTATATGCTCAAGTGATTAACGAAGAAAGCAGAGGAGTATAAACAGTATGAAACAGAGAAAAATAAAATGATGGGGAGGAAGAAAAAATGCCAGAAAATAAGAAAAGGGGTTGGGAAAAAGTAGAATTTTCACCCTGAAACATTCAGAGTGGGATCGTTTGGCAATGAAACCAAAGGATAAAGCGGTTATTGATTAGCATAGCTAACTTTTGGAAGAGGTAAGTGTTTATATCCATTTCTTTGGAGGCACTTGGCCTCGTGGATTTTCTACCACGTGTTTCCTTATGTGTGTAGCTGCCGATAGGCGTACTCATTACGCCTTAGCTTTGGATTTACATTGTATATTATATGTTAGGCATGTTGTTGGTATTGCATTAAACATATGAGCATTGCACTCTGGTTTTGAGTATTGCATATACTTCCCGGTTGGCGATGAGAGTCCCGCACCGGCGAAGGGTCATTATTGCATATACTTCCCGGTTGGCGATGAGAGTCCCGCACCGGCGAAGGGTAATTATTGCATATACTTCCCGGTTGGCGATGAGAGTCCCGCACCGGTGAAGGGTCATCATTACATATGCTTCCCGGTAATCGATGAGAGTCCCGAGCCGGTGAAGGGTCATTATTGCATATATCTCCTGGTAGACGATGAGAGTCCCGCGCCGGAGATAGGTATCAAGAGTATGTGACTGCATTGCATCATGCCGCATTCATCCCATCTCATCGCACCGCATACTGACTATTGTGTGTATTATATTGTGTTTTATGTATGCGGTATGTACACCATGTTGTGGACATATTACAGTTTGCCTATATATTTCTGGCTCGTATTCTAAGTTGCGGGGATCGGGTTGCACGCCGAAACGGTATAAATATATGGATCGGGTTGCACATCGCAGCGGTATGAATATATGGATCGGGTTGCACGCCGCAACAGGATGAATATATGGATCAGGTTGCACGCCGCAACAGGATGAATATATGGACCAGGTTGCACGCCGCAACAGGATGTATTTCTGATTGTTGATGTGTTCGGGATACCTATATGTTCTGGCTGTATTACGTTCCTAGTTATTGAATAGTTTGCGATTCCATACGTGTTTCTAATTATTATCTGGCTCTGTCTTTTTATAATTTAAATAAAAGAAATTTGGTTTATCTGTTTCTTCTCCCCGGCTAGCTATCCTATTCTTTGAGGTGGCTAGTCTGCCCCACTTATTGAGTCCTTTTGACTCACCCTTATTTGTTGTTTGTTTCTTTTTCTATCTATTTCGTTTCGGCAGGTTCGCTCCAGGGTTGAGTTCGCCACGTTGTGAAGGAGCGAAGACGACTTCAGCTGTCAGGGTGAGCCAGCTTTTATTCTAGATGGCCACCAGTTTATTGGTTATTATTTCAGTTGCATTTTGCTCCCTTCAGGAGGTATTTGTCTTCTTTTGTACTCTTAGATGTCTGGTCTGGATAACTCTAAACCTAGTATGTTGGGTAGTCAGCTGTAATTTCTTTTGTACAGCTTAGAGGTATCAGTATGTCAGTGTTTTTTTTAAGCCTTGTTCTTATTAATGAATTGAATTATATTTATTTGCCTAATTTAATTGGTAAGGGTTCGCCCGATGGGTCTAGGGAAGGATGTCGGGTGCCCGCACGGCCTAACCGGATTTTGGGTCGTGTCACATAATCTCCACCTCGACAAAATGGTACAACACTGCGGCTATTAACGGATCTACTAGACATTTTAATCTGGATGTTTGATGTAATTGTGTAAACTTGTTTTATAAATAATGAACGTATATATAATGTGTTGGGTGGTGTATTTTTATTACCGTTGGTAAATAAATGTTGTTCACGCGCCCAATGTAATAATCTATCACGACATTGGGCTAGATCGAAATGATGTTCGGAACATCGTGTAAAGGATATGTTATGCGAATTAAACTTATGTACACTGCCGTTCCGAACGATAGATTCAATATTTGAAATTCAAAAACGGCTACAATACAATTTCCAAATACCAATACACCTATCATCTAGAGTAGTAGACTAGACTAGGTTTGCAGGTAGGTCGAAATGATGTTCGGAACATCATTTCGTGGATACGTTACACCAATTACACTAATATAGGCTGACGTTCGGAACCCGTTCAAAATTTGAAATACACAAACGGCTAAGTAGCATTCCTTTTGTAAAGCACTGACAGTGATGTGCAGTTTCTCCATTTGAATGCTAATATAACTAGCATTCTTTTTTGTAAAGCTCTACAATGATTATCAATGGAAATTACTTTTATCTAGTTCAGAACTCCATTATGCCGTTCAGAAAGTTTTTGTGTCGTTCTGGAACATTATTAACCTTTATACAATTAGAGTATCTCGTTTGGAACATCGTTATTCCGCGCAAAACATATATATCTTGTTCTGAACAATTGATGAGCACTTGATATGCTCTGTTCTTTTTCTTAAAAAACTAATCCATCTATCTATAATTAAAATAAGCACAGTATACCGAACGATATTTAATAATGTTCTGAACATCATGTTAAAATCTAAAAGGTACAACAGTTACAATATTATCAGTTGCACTCGTTTGAGTAGTACATAACGGTTACGAGTTTCATCAAAAGTCACTTTCGATAAAGCCCTTCCCAACAGACTCGTCGATTGCCCCTTTGTTCACATTCACAAGGGGAGCACCTATAAGTGGAGCATCGAGTTCAAGATGGTCTACACTTCCTTCCTCGAGTTCACATTCAGATTCCAGGGTAAACTTAATTAAATGTTGCAGATGTTTGGAACATCACTTTGCATTTCAGGAACAGATTGATGTCGTTCTGGAACTGATGTAATAATCGTCAATATTTAATATTTAAGCACATCAAAAGCTGTTACTTGTTACTTGGCTAATAAAATAAAAGTTATCCATACATAATTACATTACCAAAAAAAAGTTAAAAGATTATCCAAATATTACATATTCCCCAAATCAAGGCTTCATTTTGCCGTCGTAAATATAAACGGCTAAACGTCGCCTCCACCGATCTTCGGCGTCTTCAACATCAACGACAATCACTACGTGTTGGTGGTGTTTGACATGGTTGAAGCGAAGGTTTGGGTGTATGATTCCATGTGCATACTTCAGATACTCCTCATCAAACTTATACGCATTCAACGCCTCATCCAGCGGTATCTTATCATCCTGCGCATCTTTTTCCAGTTGGTAGTAGCGTTTTTTCATCATTGTCAAGAATGCCATATCCAGAATGAGGTCACTTTGATCGTAATGATAGGGGTAATTCAAATGCCTCTCCCGCATCATTGTCAACACAGCTTCAACATACTGCAGAACATATAAGAGAGACAAAAAATAATTGGAGTATAAGTGAGTGAAGGAAAGGTCTGTCTTTCCGAACATCATTCCATGTTCGGAACGACTGTGTGATGTTCTATAAATCTATGAGAAACTAGAAATGCTTTTGTTGTTCCAAGCATACTAATGATGTTCCGAACACAAATAGAATGTTCCCTACAACAATGTGAAGTTCAGAAAATCATTCTAAAATAAACTTACAATGTCCCACAGCCACACAGTCTTGTCCATCAGTTGTTTGAAATCTAGGTAATTCATCGGCAATCCAAGAAAAACATCTTTTTGTTTCTTCCTCTTTTTGATAAATGCGCTCAAGGCCATAACTTTTTTCCGCTTCAATGGCTTGTAAATATCCACTTGCAGCCTCGGCCAAACTTCTTCCTGCTTCTTCTCCTCTTCTGTTTGTGGTGATTTCACAGCCTTTGCAGGTTTTACAATAGTTTTGCGCTTCAACTGCTCAATCGTCTCCTTCACGGCCGCCATCTCCATCACCATGCCTTTACGCCAATCGTCGCACTCTTTGCAATTGCAACTGCTACATTTGGGGATGTCGAATCCATCACCACCAGAATAATCACCTTTGATTTGCTCAGAAGCACCATCCTTTGTCTCGTAAGGCACGATCTGTTGCTCATAAGCCACCATCCTTTTCTCATAAGCCACGATCTTTTCATCATAAGCAACCATCTTTTGATCGTAAGCCAAAATCTTTTGCTCCATTGCTTCCCTCCATCTGCTGCATTCACCACATTTGCAGCCTCTGCAATTGGAGCTCCTCTTCACTATACCAACTTTAGTGATACCGGCAACTTCAAACTCACCGCGAACTACATCACCATCACCTTTGTTTCCAATGTCAATATTTACATCTTGCAGGCCACCAATTCCCTCTTCATTGTATTCACCATCACTTCCAAACATCATCGTTTCTGGGGCTTCCATAGCTTTAATTTCTATCACTTGTCTTGGAGGGGTTGCAGGATTGTTGTTGAAGATACAAATTGTAGTGCCACCAACAAGGCCAACGCTGCAAGCATCCTCAAACACTTTACAAAAACGATCTATTGTGTCGTCCTCTGAGTCATCAAATGGCATGAGGTCTAGAAAGTAATCCATGTCCAGCTCTTCATCGGTAGGAATGAGGAAAGGGTGAACAACCTGTTAATATACCCAACAACGTTAAATAAATATCAACTAAATTTTAAAAATCTTTTAATGTTGTTTGGAACAAAGTCTTGTTGTTCGAAAACATCGGAAAAGGATGTTCCGAACATTGTTGACTGTAGAAGTTGAGGGTTCTTCATTAAGATGTTCCGAACATCAATTAGAAATATCTCAGCAACAACGAGGTTGTTCCAAACATTACATAACATATATGGAAAACGGAATACTTACAGGAACATCTTGTTGGTCAAACAACCTGTCCGTATCTCTTTCACAAATTTCAGTAAGCCTGTTTATGATCCTTGGCATTGTTTTTTCTTTTGGCAAATCCTTTGGTCTCAAGGCAGGAATGGCTTCATGAGCCCAGGCCATGAATGCCCATGGAAAGCCATAAAGATTGTAAGTCTGGCTTCCTTCTGCACGAGGTTCCATTGGCTTGATCAGATATTCCATTGTTAATTCAAAACGCATCCTACCCCAAGGATAACGCTGGAATGCCTCAAGATCAGCGGACAAGCACACCACCCATTCCTCTATTCCATATTTTGAATCCCTCGCACACAGAATAGTATGAACAAACCAAGCCATGCACAGATTTAAATACCACTTCTTGGGACAGGTTCTAGAACATACCAACTCAAGCAAGTCACCAGACTTCACAGCTTGCTTTTTCTTCGGCTGTTTTTGTTTTTTGGGCTTGTTGAACTTCCTCTTTGCGGGTGAAGGTGAGGGTGAGGGTGAAGGTGAGGCTGAGGGTGACTCCTCCTCCTTCTTCTTCCCCTTCCGCTTCCCACTACCCTTCTCCTTCTCCTCCTTTTTCTTCTTCTCCTTCTCCTCCTTTCCCTTTATCTCTTTCTCCTTCTCCTTCCTCTTTTTCTCCTTGAAATAATCAACAACAAACTTCCACAATTCCTTCCCCTTTTCATTCATTTTATCCATGTACTCTTTACTTGGATAGGGCCCACAGTTTAGCCATGTCATTAGTGCAAACTCGGATAGGCCAAAACGTGCTGGCAATCCATTGAAGGATATCCAAACCTCTTTCTTCTTCTTGCAAATAATCCTTCGCATGAGGAGGTTATGCACCAACTTGGTGCCAAACAGTGGATATTCCGGTAATTGCAAGAAAGGACCGAAACAGCTATTGGCAAATCCCCTTCTCACCTGCAATTTTTTCAGAACCTCTTTGAACTGTATCATACCCCTAGCCAACGAAGAACGAACAGTAATCTTCCCATTAAAAGGTTCATTGTTGGTCAGGAAGGTCTTGAAGAGACCCTCAACGTTACTCTTGAAAGTAGCATGACCAACATCTTCGTACTGCACATAATTTTAGCATAAAATTAATAAAATGAATCACAATGATAGTAAATTAATAAATGTTCGGAACATGAGTATGCTGAGGTTCTGAACGACAGTTGCTACTATTGGGAACAACACGTTACGTGTTCCGAACGAGAGCTACCAGCCTTAATGTTGATGTTGGGAACGTACAAAATGTCGTGTAGAACATCAACATTGGCGTTCCGAACAATACGCGTTTCAATTCAACTATCACCTGGTCTTCCTCCAGTTTCAATCCAGATGCTCCTTCAGCAGTTTCCTTCTCTTCACCTGCTTCCTCTTCAACATTTCCACCTGCATTATTTACAGCTTCCCCATCTATTTTAACTCTTTTTTCACGATCCTTCAGAAAGTTGCTTGGTAAAATTACATCCTCCGCCTCTCTTCTACTTCTTTTGCTGCTTCTTGGACTCTCCCCTGTTTTATCTGCTTCCCCCTCTACTTCTTCTCCTTTTTCTCTACTTAAATCATCAGCCTCTTCATTTTTTTACCACCATCTTCCTCTTCCTTTTCACCATCACCATCTTCCACTCCAGTCCTCAAAAAATCACTTTTTAACAGTTCATCAATACCGGCGTCATCTAAATCCACCCTTCTTTCACCCTCATCTGCAGCCCTCTCCAAATCCTCCCCACCTTTACTTAGATCGTAACTTGGTGCTGGACTTTGGCTTTCCTCTTGTTTATCACCTTTGTTCCGTGGACCTACTACTTCTCCTTGGCTACATTCGTCACTCTCCACAACTAATTTTATTTTAGTGGGTTTAGTAGTTCTTGGGCGTTTAGGAGTAGGTTCTAAATCTGTTGAAGTACGTTCCGAATCTGAAGTACTAGGCTTGTCAAGTTTCTTCTTCGGCGAAGGGCCATTTTTTATAGAAATCGCCTTCTTGGGAGTCTTTGTAGGCTGCTTCTTCTGCTCATCTTCATCTTTATTTCTCGGTCTTAAATTTACCATTTTTCTGCAAAGCAAAATAAGGGGATACTAAATTTAGTTACAGAAAAACATGAACATCCTATTAGATGTTTAGAACCTCAGCAACTATGGTGTTCGGAACATCAAGACACATAACAGCAATAACTTCAATTTGCAACTAAATAAAGCAGCGTTGGTTCCCAGAAAACCCTCAAAATCGTCACAATTTAACCAAAAAATGTAAACACCCTAAAAATTTCAGTTGAACATCGAAAATCCCCTTTGTAGTTCGGAACTACTTTACCCATTAAAACACATAATGCCATTCAATTTCAACACAATATTACACCTTTTGTACAAAAACAAACACCCAAATCATCGTTAATCACTGTCGACGAAAAAATTAAAATCAAAAACCAAGATTCGACATTTACACCACAGTTTAAATGATAATGACATAGTTTACCTTTTATATAAAATACTTTGTTGTATTTGCTGGTCGGATTCCTTGAAAACACAGAGAACTTGACAGTATTTGGTTTAGATTTGGAGTGAAAAAGGAGATGAAGTGTGAAGTTGAAAGAAGCCACGTGGGGAAGGGGAAAGGGGTTAACTGATGAGTGATGTTCCCAAGGTTTGAAATAATTATTATGTATGTTTTAAGAAATACCCTCAAGTTTTAAAAGTGTTAATTTGGTCCATGATTAGTGTTAATCAGACTTAGAAATAAAAGAAAATGGAGTTGGGCGGTTCTGGAACGCCACTTCTCACCAGTTTCTTCATCTAGGAATAAAATGAAGGAATAAATGTGAAGAAGTTGCAATTGAAAGACGAAAACAATCATACATGATGTGACTCTAACTGTTAATATAAGACACTAAACATTAACCCCATCGACTAACTGCGTTTATTATTTAATAAATTATGACGCAATGACTTTAACTTCCTTCCATGTCAGGATCAGATAGAAAAGGGTAGTAGAAGAGAACATCAAAGAGAAGAAATTAAATAGACCATAATCAACAAGTTCACAACGCGTGCTGTCACTTTGTGACAGACTAAAAATATCTCCCAAGAACCAAATTGTAATGCCACAACTACACAAGGACAAAGCTGGAAACTGTTCATAATCTACAACTAAAAAATTATAAACTACTTACATATATACATGCCATGAGGACGGTAAAGTACAACCCTGTGAGAATCTCAGTTATCTTCTGGATTCGTTGATGCATGCTATATATGGCGTATGATCCAGAGGCGAGGCCAGGTTTTGATGTTTTGGGGTTCATAATTCTAGTTCTTTAAAGTTAGGGGTTCTAAATTAATAATTAATACATATAAAATATTTTTTTCAAGGCAAATATACACAGTTTGGCGAAAGTTACGGGTTCGACCGAATCCGGTACTAGTATACTGGCTCCGCCACTGGTATGATCAGTAGGGTGTGGCACCAGACTCGATGCAAAAACATTCAGTCAGCAACTTCATAGCTTTACATAAACCTTTTTTGCATGAAGGAATCCAGCAACCAAGCCCCAAAACAATATTTCAAGAATCACAAAAACCAAGGAACCCCACTTCGTTGAATGAAATGCTGCTTGAAGGAACCTTTCTGTGATGTCAACCTACATATATTCCATTATATTTGAATATTAGATATAAGGAGAAGTATCAATCATTTTGATATAGGTACTATCCGTACATATAATCTGCAAACCTAAATGAAGGAGTGGAATTGATAGAAAACAATGCTATATTTTACACAAAAGATGCAGAGTATTGTTAACATGAAAAAAGTTGAACATATAGCGACTTGAGGCCTGATGTTACGGTCCCAGGTTACAGGTTTGGTTGCCTGTGTTTTCTTTGGGCGACCTATTTTGAAATAATAACTCAGCTCGTTAAAGGGAGACTGAAACCTTAGAGTTCAATAAGAGAGAACTCTGATCTCTTGTTTTTTGTTAAATTCTGACTTAAGTTTTTATTAACCAATGTGCCCTTTAAATAGGGAATTACATCAATAAGAAACTTAACCCTTAAGATACTAGAAACCCTAAAGAATATTCTAGAATAATAAAACTCTAATCCTTAATTGACTAGAAAACATAAATCTATTCTATAATAATAATAATAATAATAATAATAATACTAATAATAGTATTAATTGCAAACTAAAACCTAGACCCTAAAACACGTAACATTACTCCCCTCCTGAAGAACGAGCTTGTCCTCAAGCTCGAAATCTGGATAAGTCTGACACAAACTAGCCACAACCTCTCCTTGGGCCCTCACTTGAATTGGTCTCAATGTCTTCCACTTCTAGCAAGAACAACTTCTTACACTGATGGGTTGTTGTATAAGGTTCATCACAGTTGTAACATAGTCCTTTAGCTCTACGATCCGCCATCTCTGGTCGAGTTAGTTTTTTGATGAATGGATTTGGTGCGGAATTTGTTGCAACTCCAACTTGATTGGTGTTTGAGAATTGCAACTTTTGTTCAAATGCTCTAGCCGATTCATGGCACTTGCTAAATCAGTTGGTTTATGCATTTGGACATTCAACCGAATTGAATCATCCAAACCCGCCATAAACAAGCTGACATGCTGGTCGAGTCTCGCATACTGACTCGCCCGAGCCAACCTCTCCTGAAATTGATATTGATAGACTTCCACGGTTCCAGTATGTTTCAAGCTAACTAGTTCCCCCAAAGGGTTGCTGCCTTCGGGTGGACCAAACCTAGTGGAGCAACAATTTTTGAACTCTGCCCAAGTTACTCCAATTTTTTCTAGCTTCAATTGGTAGTACCAAAGCTGGGCTTCACCCAACATATGGAAAGCTGCTAGTCCCACTTTATCTATCTCGTTTGTATGTTGATTTTCAAAAAATTGCTCGCACCTATGTAATCAGATCAAAGGATCCTCACTACCATCAAAGGTTGGGAAATCCAGCTTAGAATATCTAGGGACCAGTCCGCTTGTTTGAAGAACTGCTCCACCATATGGCAGAGTAGCAGCACCTCTTGCAGATTGATTCGCTGCACTGCCAGGTTGCAAGGAGTTGCTATTTTCACTTGTTTCGCCTTCCCTAAGAACTGAATTACCCATACCTGTAATAATTGTTTGCAATTGTTCCAAAAAATTCATGGAAATTTCTTTAAGTTGGTTGCTCAAGCGATTCTCAATGTCTATAATCCTAGCTTCAACGACGGCCTCCATAGCTGCTCTTTCCTGTTGTTTGATCTCCTCGCCCATCGTGTTAGGCTCTGATACCAAATTGTTACGGTCCCAGGTTACAGGTTTAGTTGCCTGTGTTTTCTTTGGGCGACCCATTTTGAAATAATAACTCAGCTCGTTAAAGGGAGACTGAAACCTTAGAGTTCAATAATCTCTTGTTTTTTGTTAAATTCTGACTTAAGTTTTTATTAACCAATGTGCCCTTTAAATAGGGAATTACATCAATAAGAAACTTAACCCTTAAGATACTAGAAACCCTAAAGAATATTCTAGAATAATAAAACGCTAATCCTTAATTGACTAGAAAACATAAATCTATTCTATAATAATAATAATAATAATAATAATAATAATAATAATAATAATAGTATTAATTGCAAACTAAAACCTAGACCCTAAAACACGTAACACCTGAGGGGATATAAAAGTATATGAAAGTTATAAACTGAATGAAGGCATAGAGTTAAATATCACTACGCAAGATGATGGCTGCAGAAAAGTCATAGCAGATAGAGAGCGAGGTGCAGATCCTTGAAGGGTAGTCAGACTAGTTCAACTGGTAAAGAGATCCAGTTTCAAAATAAAACCTCCCCTCACCCACGCTCCTCCGCCAGTCTCCAAACCATTTTCCCGAGAATTCTCCAAGTTCATACTAAGCTCAATTGGCTCACCATTTACAGCAGCCTGTCTTACGTGTAATATATAGACTAGAAACTAAGAAAGAAGGTTAATGGAGCGGAGCCTTACAAGTATCAGAAATAGCTCCTCACGAGAGGAGGAAACTTAGGTTTTATAGCAGAACTAAACATTTGGAGCAAAGAAGATGATTACCAAATTATTTTCAGGTGAATACCAATAGAAACCTTGCAGTGCGGCGGGAAAGAGGTCACAAGCAGCCAAAGCATAGAGGACGAGAGCATTCATTCCCATCCATTGAAATAGTATCATTGGCCTCCTAAAACATTTGACATCCACCTGCACCAGAATCAAATTACATGCCCTAGATCAGTAATATCACTCCTTTTCCTCTAATGAGATAAAATATTACGGGAAAACATTTCCTATTTAATAGTTTACAAGAAAGCATTGTAACAGAACTAACAGCTCGCAATATAAATACTTTATGAGAAGTTGAGAACTATATGGTTTCAACTTAAAGATAAAGATGTTTCTCTTCAAAAGCCAAAAAGCCAGGAATGCAATCACGAGATGATTTGACAGATACATAAAGGTAATCAGGATTCAGGAAACAGTCTTGTGCACAGTCTGCATTTCATTACTTGGTACCTATGTCTTCCAGACAGCCATCTAACTGAATTTGGAAGTGCAGACTGCAGACCATGCATTGATTTAGTGAACACTCTCATTTCTGGTGGCTTCTCTTGGGCATGTTTCTTATTTTGCATTCTTCCAAACGTCAATGTAACAATATTTCTCACTTTCGGTACATATCATTTATTTGGGAAATAATATCACAAAAGGGTTAATTTCATAAAAAGAGAAGATACCAAGAAAATCTTGTCAGACTCACAATGTAATAAAGAACTATTAAGAGGAAACCAGATGCTCCAGCCGTGATGAACATATAGCTCAACGTGTAAAGCGGTTTAGAAAGAGGAACACCTGGAACATCAAAAATGAGCTGTAAGTATCAGCTATAAAGCAAATATGTCTTGAAAATAAAATTCAACCCACCATCATCCATAAAATAGCATACCTACAAGCACCAATGCATATCCTGCAAGTGTTAGAAAGACGGAAAATATGGACCAAAAGCTTATCCTCTGCATGTGACCCTACAACAAAGATATGAGAAAGAGGGTGAAACAAAATAGAAGCAGTATTACTGTAGTTACCAAATGTTCCAAAAGAGTATCATTTCTTACTTCAACATGCACAAGAATGTGGCCGAAATGCAAGCCCACAAGACATGTAATGGCAGCCATCAAAGAACTGAATAGTTTCAATGGGAAAAGGAAAAGGCATGAGCCGGAAGCAATAACACTATAGCAAAGGAAGAACGATCAAAATAAAAATAAAAAATAAAAAACACTATAGCAAAGGAACATTATGCTATCCGACTATGAGGCTCAAATTTAATTTGATTTACAAGGAAGAGGAAAAGGAACTTCCAATCATTCTTTGTCCATTGGGCATTATTTGGTTGATTTAAGCACTAATCATACGAAAAAAAGATGGTAAAGCAAAAGGATATGTTTTATACATTCCTTCATGAAGAAAGAGATTGATTAATCGGCCTTCATGAATTGGTACCTCCAAAAAACAAATCGTGTCACATCAACGTAGAGCCCGTTTGGGTAAGCTTAAAAGTGGCTTAAAAGCACATAAGTGTTTATAAGTCTATTAATGGGTGTTTGGTAACTCAAAAAGTCATGAGCTCATAAGCATTTATGTGCTTAAAATAAGCCAAAAGTGAGAAGTTAGAAAATCCTAACTTCTCAAAAGTGGATTATAAGCAACTTATGGCCTATAAGCTACATTTTAAAAGCTCACCCAAATGGGCTCGTAGTTTCCAATTGTAATTAGGCTTTAGCCAACAAGACTAAACCAGATGCAATCTGCTGGAAAAGGTTTTACAGGTAAGATAGCATATTTACCTTAAGGTTCCTTCAGGGTCAAATGGAGCAAGGCACCATCCTGGCGCATTTGGTGGTAGAGCTCCATAATCAGGAGAATTGACACTGCATTCCTAGCCTCGGAAAATTATCAGCAAGAGAAAAATGATGAGAACAGTGATGTAAAGTTCAAATCCACCAAATCAGCTTTGGACGTGATAATTAAGGTCATAAAGAACCTTGGTTCTTCTGTAGACAGGACGTTGATAAAGGTGTTTTTCACCAAGAAGAAGCCTATCAATCAGACCAACCACATTGCAAGGAGGTTCTAGACTGCCCCTCACTCCACAGTTAACCTGTTAAAAATAGATAGCATGAGCTAAAATAAGATCAAGAGTAGTTCAGTAACCTCCCTCTCCCTCTCCCTCTCCCTCTCCCTCTCCCTCTCCCTCTCCCTCTCCCTCTCCCTCTCCCTCTCCCTCTCTAACCAAGGACACTGACCTCCAAAAGTAACCACACACTAGCTTACTGAAGACTTAGATTTCTAGGAAACTTAAATTAAGGCATTTAGAGCGACAAAACTTAACAAATGTCTTGTGCTGATTGCTGAAAAAGAATGCAGTTTAATAGCCACCAGACAGATTAAACCAGAGAGGACCAAAATCTTGAAGCACTTCAACAAGATTCTTACAGTTTGAGTACTCAATCCATATCCTGAAACTGGTGATTCCGTGTTAAGACTAGATGTTTCAAAGAACCAGTCTGGAACATAGAGGCCATACAGCAAAATTAGGTAAGATAAACCAATTAAGATTCCAGCCACCCTGCATATTGAGAAGTATATTAGCACAAAAGAGAAAAAGCTTTTCAAAATAAGTAGCCTTATCACGTACGGAAAATTATGGGGCAAGTTTATTCTTCTTCATGAATTTACAGTTTTCAAATTGGCATGCAGGCTAAACTAGTCAGATCTAGGATCTCATTGTTCCTCATAAGTCATAACTAATATGAAAAATCTTACAATTACATAGACTCATATTATCTGGACAAGCAAAAAGCTGAAAAGGTCATCAAGTATTGGACAATGTATGTCTCAGGAAAATGTGCAATAGTAGGTAACTGAAAAAGTAAACAATTTTTACTTAGCCTGAAATTAATTCCATTAAGCATCAATGCTTAAGGAAAAGAGATTTTCATTTGACTATCTGAGCCAAGAACTGCTATATAAGAACTAGAAAGAACAGAGGAAGAGAACAAATGATGACCAGCTGGATTTATGGATAGCCATTTGAATCACCAGAATATTGTGTACGCTTCGTGAAGTCCTTGAACATCATAGATCTTTTCCAGCAGGATTAAGTAGTAGTAATATCATTACGGATTCTCAAGACTACCAGTTCATCGACATGCTTTTTTATTTAATAAGGACCAGTTCATCGACAAGCTTATGGATAAATATTCTGTCGCTACTACAAAATTTTAAGCACTACCAAGAATCTAGAACAGATATGTGCGATATTTTCAACCAAGGAAGACGCGGATTAAGGAAAACAAACACTTCAGCCATGAGCATCACCAACAAATAGATTAAACTAAACCATGAATGACCCAGCAGTAAAGATGATGCAGAACCTCAAAAGGTATACTTACGCTTGAAAGCAGTATCTCCTGAGGAATGCCTTTGCTGAATCAACAGGATAATCATAGGCAAGCCAGATATCCAGAATTGAGGCAAACAGATAACCAATAGAAATCCTCTACAATAGAAAAGCACATAGAGTAATGGTAGGAAGTAATGGAACTTGAAATTTAGGTGAAAATAAAGATTTTAATCTACCTAAGGTCACAGAAAACAGCCTGGGAAAATGCGAGCACCGAAAACAATCAATTAAGGAACAAAAGCTATTGGCATGCAAAATACCTGTAACACTCCCATCCATCGAATTTTGGCAATATCAACTCCATAACTCAGGTTGTTGCGCCCGTGGAAATACCCCCCTAAGAATGAGTGATCATGGATTCAATGACTTGTAAGTTGTAACATATGTAAGTTTTACATGCAGTTGAGGATAACATTTAACAAAAGGAAGCCTTTTCACTTTTCCAGAACAACTTTTAGTTATAACAACAAAAGCGCATGATGTCAAACTTTCAGTTCATGTAGAGGAGATGAAATTGAGCCCTTTTTCCTCCCCACGTTACCTCACTGCACATTTCCTCTATATGTTTTGTCAAAGCAATGAGTTATAATTTTACCTTTGACGAAGTTGGCAAAAAGTTTCAAACTTGGTCAAAAGGTTCCATTTACAAACAACTCTATGATAACCAATAATATAATCAAACTCTTACACAGGATAGTCACAACACAAGGAGATGGGGGCGGGGGAAACTATTGGTTAGGGTTGAAGTCATATTTTCCAATATCCCTGTTTGGATGCCAAGGGTCCCAAGAAGGTGTGTGTGATCCTTCACTTGTTTAGTTCAAAGTTGAGGCGGGTGGTCCTGACAGCCGCGAATGTTAGGAAGAGGAAGATTACATGCCTCAGCTGGTGCTTTATGTGTAAATGCTAGGTGGAAGATGTGAATTATCTTCTTATACATAGCCAGATAGCATCTCATCTAAATTGGGATCGAGTCAAAGAGTTAATGTTCAACTAAACCTTTAGAAAACAGGAGAGTTTTGAGATGAATTGTGTACAGTTGAATAAGTCCACCATCATTATCCAGATTGCTGTACAGTGCTAAGTTCATGATTATCGACATTTTCCACCTTTTCTAGACTAACATTTTCTAGCCCACGTCATCAATGTTTTTGCAAAAGAAACACCACAATGAAATCTTGCTTTCGGACAAGAATGACTTCAACTGGTCTGATTATAATTAAAAAGGAGGCTTTGATGGTTTAGACCTTGAAGTTTCAAACTGACTTTGTTTTATGCTAAGAGATTAAGCTTAGACGAAAAACAAATTGTAATGAGAAGAAATGTAGGATGTTGTCATTATATTATTGATCCATGAAATTGTGAGCGAAACTTTACTCTAGATTTCTGTTAAAATGGCATACATACCTTGAAGGAACACTCCCAAAATAAAGAGCTTAAGAGTCCGGAGTAAGACTTTCTTTGTAGCTTGTGGTTTGTTAGGAACTTTCTGCAGCATATCACCAAAATAGAGGTAGTAAGGCCTTGAAAAAGGGGACCTAAAAAGCAGTGGCGGAGCCACCTTGGTGTAAGGGTGGTCAGGCAAACACCTTTTGTAGATAGGCTAAATTTAACTATTTATGAATAACTATTGTACTTACATTTTGAACACCCTTAACACAACTAATGGCGCAGGGTGTTCAAAAATAGCCAAACAACCCGGGGTTGAGTCCATTTTGTTTGCACAGAGAGAGTACCCTACCTTGAAAACTAGACTGGCAGAAACACCGACAATAAAGAGGAAAAAAGGCATCACAAAATCAGCAAGAGTCACACCGAACCAGGGAGAGTGGTTTATGGATGGGAATGCCTTTCCAGCATCATCAACCAAAATCATCAACTGTCAAATAATAAAACAACAGTTAAAACTATGTTGTATGCTAATTAAAAAACAATTAGTGTAGTGTACATACAGCTACGGTGAGGCCTCTAAAAACATCGAGAGAGAGTAAGCGTTGCTTGGAAGCAGGTCTTAATTCATTGGAAAGTAGGGGAGCTCGTTCCCCGGAATCTGTTACCACCGTTAGCGATGACATCCCTTCTCCCACTGCGTTGACTATTTCCACCGTCCGTTGACTCTCAATTTACAAATTCTAATTCAACCTCCAATGTTCCCAACCTTACTAACGTTTTTTTTACTGTGTTCTCGATCATGAAATGAACATTTAAATTCAAATTATGATTATTTTAAATATAGTATTTGTTTTCTTTGTTATATATTTTATTATATTATATTATTTAATTCGTTGAACAAAAAGTATCATTATTTGAAACTATTGTTTGCTTGTAGAATTTGACCATTTTGGCAATTTTCAAACAAGATTTTTTTAGTTAAAAGAATCACCCACAAAATTTCAACTTTTCTCTAAAATACATATTTAAATATCATTTCTTTTTTATTAAAAGCAATCTTCACTGGACACCAATTTTATCAATACTTACAATATGAGCGAGGGCTAGCTCAACGTATTGGTAGCTTACAACTTGTTTGGATGATTGTAACCTATTGTATTGTATTGTTATCATAAACACGACGTTTGTTTTGATTGTTACTCTAATTATCAGTGTATTGTATTGTTAAATCTATGATTATGTAACCATAAAAACTATCATTTTATGAAACGACCGATTTGGTGGGATCGCGTCGTTACTTGTTTTCTTTCACATCATGCCCTCACTTATTATTTAGTATTTTCGTTTTACCCTTTACCTTATATTCACTTATTAAACAACAATAAAAAATACAACTTATTTAAATATTGTACAATACAATACAATACAATACAATACAATACAATACAGTACAATACAATACAGTACGATACGATATAAGACAATATAATACAATGATAGGTAACAACCTTCCAAACTGAGTGTTAAAGTGAAGCTTCAATAAGATGTTTCTCATATATACTGTATACTTTTATTGAAGACTACTTTTGTAGCTTTTTGAGATACAAAGTTATGAATTAATCGAGATTTCTTAATAATTTTCCTTTTTTATATAATAATGACTACTTGTTTTATTTATATTCAATGTTGTCATTACAAATGGGGATCTCTGTAGCATTTGTTATGCTAGTTTTATCAAAGTTTTAAAAAAAAATATAAGAAGTAAGCATAAAATTAAAATATGAAAGTGCATTGAACTGGTTCTGAGTGCTTCCAAAAGAGGTAAGCGAATCAGTGAGGGTGTTCGCCTCCCTGAATATGTGTGTGATTATCGGCATCTGCAAAGACTCCAACAAGTGCCTGCTGTTGACACCCAATTTTGTCCCAAACATTTCAGTTAATATCTAATTATTTTATAAAATGTCAATTTTAGATTTAAAAGCGAAATAATTTGAAATATGAAGAAAATAGGATAAAATTGCACAACATAGCCCTAATTTTGGCCTACCCGTGTAAACTCCTATATGCTTCCTACACCACCCCAAAAATCAAAAGGTTTTTCCCTAATCAGCTTACCCGTTAACCCCAATGCCCATTTTTCCCAACCCGCGATCGACCCTAAACCCGATTCCCCCAAAATTCGATCCGAATCCGTTCAAAACTCTGGTCCCATTTCCAGCTGGTCAAATTCGTACCAAGGACCTTATCCATTACAGTCCGTTGGAGGGTCATTTGGTATTTTCATACAGCTCGAGGAAACCCTAAGCTCTGGATATAAATTTTCCTTTTGATTTCAGTTTTGAGGGAGGGTAGTCGTTAATAGAGAAGAAGAACAGCGGCAGTAGGGGAAAGAGAGGGAGTTTCTTAGCAGTCGATAGGGGTTCAGTTTTTTTGAGTTTATAAGAGTAAGGCAGCAGGGGATTCAGATTAGCAGCAGCAACTGAAATATATATACCCTAACACATTTATGGGATAGAAAAATCCAGTTTATATATTTGTAGGTTGTAGTTTGATTACTGGCATTGTTGGCGTAGTTTGTGTGTTATCGCGTCGTTACTCGTGTCGTCGCTTCGCCTTTCAAGTCGTCGATTTTGCTCGTCGCTTGTTCGAGTGCGAGACTTTAGATGCAACGCTTCAGTTCCTGCTCCGTAAAAGGTAACATTCAATATCTTCTGTTTTCTTTTATCATTTTGTTCTGAAAAATTAAACATGTTGTTAAGATGGTGTAAGCTAGAATCTAAGTTTACAGCCTATTTGTTATGACAAATGTATGTTGATAAGCCATTTGAGTGACAAGTTATTACGTGATAGTGTCTTGACTGTGTTGTTTTGGGAGCATGAAGTTCTACACCTTTGGCAGCTTGTTTTATGTGAAAAAGTATTAAAGTTGTGAGCTTTGTGAGCATTGAAGCTCTTTAGTTGTTAATTAGATTATGTATAAAATTTGGTCAGTGTCTTGCCTGTCGAAAGGGAAGTATCAGGCCAGTTTGTATTTCAAGACTCATTAGTTCAGTTTCTTGGCTTCTTTTCAGTTTCTCGTCTAGGTTGAAGTTTGTTCTTATTTTGCCTTGTCTGGATCTCTGGCTGTTTTAGGAGTCTCTGGTAGTTATAGGTTCAGGGGTGAAGTAGTGGCTGTTCTGGCAGTAAAGCAGTAGTATGTAGGTGTGTGTGAAGGGGGCTGGTTCTTGTTGCTTGAAAGGAAGCTTAGGGAGGAGAGGTAAGAGAGGGATCTGGTCTTGATTGTGGATAGAAAGAAGGTTGTATTCCTGATTCTGGTGAAGTCAGAATAAGTGGTTGGTTATTTAAAAGGGGTGTCAAAAGGAGCCGGATTTGTAGCAAGGAGTCATAAGAATGTGTTTCAGGTTCTTGTTGCTTGAACCAGTTTTAGGGTGGATCCTGGAGTGGCTTTAAGTAGTCCAGGTTGTGTGCAGGTGTTTTGGAGGTGTCTTAATAGTTGTTATTCCTGGAGAAGAGTTCTAGTAGTTCTAGGAGTGTGTAAGTGGTAGAAGTTTGTAGTCTTGTTTTCTGTTGTGGTCTGGGAGTTATTTAGTTCTGGTGTGGTTCCGGGGTCTGTATAAGTTCAGGGGTGCAAGGGCGTTTGTTTCTTTCTTTTCTAAATTTATGCTCTGAAAAGCTGCTTGTAAAATTTTGATGAGCTTATTGATAAAGTATTGAGAACCATTTGTGCGATTTAATTCCACGGTTCTTTCATTTAAGGTTAAAGATGGTTCTTTATTGGATTCTTGATTGTCACAAGAGTATAAATACAAAGTTTCAGCTGAGATTCATTGAGCTATAATTATGAGGTCTTGATAGTATGTTGTTAGGCAAGGTCACTAACTCTGCACATGTACATCTGTTGTATGTGAGAAGTTTCTTCTCGACTGTGAACATCATTGAGTTGCGTGTTTATGCTGTCTCAATTCTTATTAAATGTCGTATTATTTGTTTTCCCTTAGTTTTGAAGTTAAAATTTGATGTTTTGCCATGAGTTAAGTTTAAAGGTGAAGTATACTCTGCTCTTGTTTTACTGTTGTGACCCATTTCGTGGGGTGCTTGTTTGGAAAAAATAAATTCAGAATTCTGTTAACTTTGAGATTTACTTAATCAAAGTACTATTACATGTCATAAGTTGGTTCTTCCATTTTAGCGACTACTGTACTAGTTTGATGTTGAAAGCTCATATCATTTTGGATCGTTCTAGGCTTTGGAAATTGATGAGTTATTGAGTTGAATTTTACTATATTAAATACCCTTCATACTATTTCTTTATAAGTTGATATCTGCTTGCACGTCTAGTTATTTATTTATTTATTTATTTTTATTTTTGTTTTTGTTTGTCTTATTGGCATTGATAATACTCTGTTATGTGAGATCCTTTCTTCCATTTACCTAACTACTCTTTATCTTTCACTTCTTTGACATGAACACCTCCTTGGGACGAGTTCGGGCAAAACTTAAAATGGGATGGCTATTTGGCGTTGGAATTGCATTGGGGTCAAGATTCGGGCCCAAGTTTCCAAACTTTAGAAAATTTAGAAATCCAAGGCTCGTTCCGCGAGTTTGCTTTCCGGGTTCTATCTTTTAACTCTTGTCTTCCCTTTGCCTTAGGATATTTATATAAATTATTTGTAGAATAATTATGTATATATATTTATGAATAATATTTATTGATTGAGTTATTTGCCTACATTATGGTTATTACCTTTTAATTTTTGAGTTGTTATCTAATTTATTGCAAATTAGGCCATTTAGGCAAATGCGTGCAAATTTCATAAATTTTCAAAACTACGCTTAATAAATGACTATAAGAAAGGACTTCTATCTTATTGATACGAAGTAGTTTCTTTAGGAAGTCAAAAGTTATAAAGAAGTTTTGATTAACTTCTGAATGTCCCGAAACAACTTTGCAAAAAGCGACTTGAAACTTAAGTTCCATCTTATGATGAGAAACCCGGGTTTTAAAGTTGAAATTAAGCAAGTGCCATTTATGCACTGTCATATGCGAGTTGGCAAAGAAATTAGGACGATCAAATCGTTCCTTTTTTTAAAGAAAATGCGCTTTTATTTCATTTTATTTTATTTTGAAAATAATTAAAGCTTTTGAATAAATTGTAAATATTTTGAAAACTTACTAAATTTAATTAGTTGAATTAATTAATAGTTCAATTAATTATTTTTACAAAAGCGCATAAATAGCACTTGCAAATATTTTGGAAACCTGTCGGATTAACCGTTTTTTAACGGAATTTTGAAAGTGCCTTAAAAACCTTCTTTCGAAATTAGCAAAACCTCTTACCTTTAGAATCTCTGAAAGAAAGACCGTCTTTTTATAAAAACGGAGTTTTGCACGCATTTGTTTATCTGGTTCCCTGTTTTTCCTTAAATTGGGTGGCGACTCCAAAAACTCCAAAAGAGTTAGCCCATCCTGTCGATATTCCTGAAATTTATCCTTTTCGGGTTAATTTTTGGGGTTCAACAGCATGGCGACTCCGCTGGGGATCAATAAAGGTTTTGACCATAAAGGTTTCCAATTATTTGCAACTAGCATGCTTAATTTATTTTGCTTTACTATATCTGTTTGTTTGTGTGCCACGGAAAGCATGTCACTACACCCTTATTTGTGCACATATATAAACTGGCATTCCGTTCATATTTCCCCCACTCCTGGGAACCTCTTGCATTCTCACTCAAATATCCGCGAGGTGTGTGCATACGCACCCGCACTTTCTTCCACTAAAGAACCCTTTGACGAGTTGGTGTACCGGCGGATTGTCGTGGGAGTTATTCGACCACGAAGCCGCCTGCCACTCACCTGTTAGCCTCAACCGTTAACCCACTCTTAGACGGAGCTTTTAGGAGCATGCATGCATTTACACCTTAGTCTGGACCCGGTCCTTGGTACCGCCTCCATAGTTAGGAAACCGCCTTTATGTCAACTGGTTTTTGAAACCTAACGACAATGCATATTATGTGCTGTGTGATGACGAATCCTCAGTCCTAACCATGTTTTGAGCAAAATCAGATTTGGAATTTTGTCCTCTATGTTGTCTTTTAGGTCAGAAAATGGAAGAATTTAGCGGAATTAAGATTATAGACAGAATTGCTGTCCGGGAGGCAGATTTGGTTGGTTTGTATTTTGGAGATGGACTGGTGTAGTGAGATCTAAGAGGCGAAGCCCCTGGTGTCTTTAAAAGGATCGGTGGGGTCCCTCTCATGAATGGCTTTGCGTGTGTGCAGGCCTATGTTGATTATCCAGCTGCAACTTTATAAAATTGAAGTATGCTTGTCGCATACTAGGAGAGCAAAGCCCCTGTGTCTTTGAATGACCAGTGGGGTCCCTCCTTGAAGACCAGTGCGGTCTTGGCTACCTAGGAAACTGAGAGGCTTGATTAAAGCCGAGGACCAGTGAGGAGCCCTATGAACAAGGTCGGTGAGCCTTGCAAAACCTAGGAAGCTGAGAGGCTTGTCTAAAGCCGAGGACCAGTGAGGTTTTATTTTGAAAGGCCAATTGGCGCCTTTCGTGATTTGCAGTCTGGTATTGTGAAGGCAGTTGGAAATTTCACCCCCTGGATGTTGTAAAACAATTGGAAGTTGTGCTTGGAGGAGCGAGGATGTTTGCAAAAGATGTGGAGGATTGTTTAAGGTTAGGCATTTGGGTTTAGAATTTTGTGCAAATGTTGTGAAAAACATGAGCTGTGTTGGAATTTCGAGTTGATACCAACTTTTGGAAGGTAGTTGGGATAGCAAAATTGCAGTGTCAAGGCGGAGAGATGATTGTTATCAACTATTGTTATTTATTGCTTACTCTAAATCTGAATTGCTCAGAACTGGCATGAACTATTTTTCGTTACCACTTATTTGCGCGATCAGGCTGACCTCTAGCATAAAGAGGTACCTTACAGGGTAGGGCACGCTCGCATTTTCATTTACGCTCAACTAATTGTGATTGCCACATGTCAAACTTGTTTTAAATAGCGCTACGTGACGCGCGCTACGTGATTGTGTGCAATTATGCCAATGATCTGGAAACTAACATAGTTACCTTTTGATTTTTTTCCTTTTGTTTTGATTATCCCGAAAGAGAGAGAGTTTGATTCGTGTTGACTCCCGAGTTGGTGAAGCGTCTAATCCAAACTGAAGCAAAAATGACTGATTTGACTAATGATCAGACTGGTAGCCCTGCATCTTCTAATGAGCAAGCAATTGTTGTTCCTGATGAACAAATTGCTAGAATGGCCAAGCAGATTGAATGTATGCAAGCTGAACTAGAAAGAATGAAAGGGTCGAGCCACAGAGTCGTGCCAGCCGTGCTATCAACTCTGAATCCCAATTTTGAAACTGCTAATCCAAGCATGCCTTTAAATTCCAGTGTCATTCATATGCTTGCACCAGTTAACAACATCCCAAATGCATTCATTAACCAGAACAACTTGCCTCACTATCAATATTTACCTGCCAAAGATACTCCTCGTCCTCCACAATCCAAAGCACCCATTGAAGTGCCCATAACTGTAGAAAAACAGGGAAAGACAGTTGAGCAAGAGGAGATAATCCATACGATGAAAATCATGCAGCAATCCATCAAGGATTTGCAAGTGTCTAGAGGACGTCAAAGCATCTCCTACCGCAATCTTTATCTATACCCTGACGTTACTCTTCCTCCCGGGTTTAAAGTGCCAAAATTTGATATGTATGATGGTCATAGTGACCCATTTGTTCATTTGACCAAATATATCAACCGAATGAGGGTTGCGGGAGGTAAAGAGGAACTTCTGATGGTCTTCTTCAGTCATAGTCTGGAAGGTATTGCTGCTGAATGGTTTTCAAGACAGGATACAAGCAAGTGGCGTGAGTTTGATGACATAGCCAATGATTTTACAAAGCAGTTTGAGTACAATGTCGAGGTGGCTCCTGACCTTATAACCTTGTCCAATCTGAAGAAGAAACCAACAGAAACCTTTAGGGAATATGCACTGAGATGGCGAGAACAGGCTGGAAGGGTGCAACCACCAATGACTGAGAAAGACATGGTAAAATACTTCATCCGAGCCCAAGATGATTCTTATTACATGCACTTGCTTCCTATGATGGGTAAACCTTATTCTGAACTTCTTGTGATGGGAGAGATGGTTGAAGAAGGGGTTAAGACAGGGCGAATTGTAAGTTTTGCTGCAATGAAGGCAACTACGCAAGCCATCCAGACTGGTATGGGCAATTTTGAGAAGAGAAAGAGGGAAGATGAATTTGGAATTGATATGGCTGATATCGACCAAAGGCCAAACAAGAAGCCGACCTTCAGAAACTCACTAAACCAGCTCACTCACCAAAGCACACTATACTCAACTCACCCAAGTCAATATCAAATTCCACCTGCTCCATATCCAGACTACAATGATCAACCCGTTTACTACCAGCAATCATTTGGCCGCCAATCAGAAATTAACAATCCCCAAGTCCGCACTTTTCAAAATCGCCTAGCCGTACCAAAGCCACGCACTAATCCTGTCAAGAAGACATATAAAACCTACACGCCTTTAGCGGAACCTTACAGTCAGCTTTATGAAAGGCTAAGGGCAGCTGGAGTGATTCACCCTATTGCTGATGCAACCCCTAATCCTCTTCCGAAATGGTTCGATGGAACCAAACATTGTGCCTATCATTCAGGGGCTCCAGGGCATGACACTGAAAATTGCCACAGTCTAAAAAATGCAGTTGAAACTCTAATCCAAGAAGGTTCGATTCAACTCATTGGGAACACACCTGCTGATAATGACCCTTTGGTAGATGATGAGTATGGCATACACTTGATATCAGTTGATGAGGCTGAAAAAGGGACCATTGTGATCCCAAAGAGCCAAACAACAAAGAAGAGCTCTCGAACTTACAAAGTCGGGAGGACCAAATGCTTTCAACGCAGAGGACAAATCAAGACAAACCCAAACTGGGGCAGATTTTATTGAAGAAATTTTTGTTGCCAAAGAAAGTAAAGTAAATGCCTAGCCAATGTCAAATCAAGAACAATCAAGAGATACTACATTTGACAAGCGGCAAAATCAGTATTTTCATTTCAATGTAATTTTCTATGTAATGCGAACTACGCATAACCTGATTCCCAAGGCGGGATACGTAAGCAACTCACATAGAGCTCGGTTACACTAGCGTAGGATTCCCCTATTTCCTCTTTTATGTAATTCTGAACTACTTTTGGTCTGATTCCTGGAATGGCAACGGGATAAGTAAGCAATCCACATCGGATTCGATCAGATTTTGTAATGCTTTAGGGCTTGTTTATCTTTGATGGTGTAATTTCGAACTATGCATCTGGGCAGATGTGTGGATTTTCCAATTCGGATACGGCTTCGTACTTAGATTGTCATATTCCCCAAAAGCTTTATGTAAGCAGAACTACGCATGGTCTGATTCCCGTGGAGGGATACGTAGGCGCTCTCAACGGGCTCGACTCTATAATATTAAAATTTTCAGTCTCCCCTAAGACAAGTAACTGGGGCAATTTTGCAAAATAAGTTGAAAATTTTGAAAGATAGCAACTGGGGCAAATTTTGCAAGGCAAGTTGAAGATTTGAAAGATCATAACTGGGGCAGATTTTACAAAAGCCGTATTGCTTGACAAAGATAAATTGGCGAAATTTCGAGAGTTATTTTGAGGGATAATGCAGAATTGCAAGGATAAAGGACGTTCAATATGGTCAATATATGTCACCATCTGAAATACGACAGAGTTCATTAGCCAAGTCTCAAAAGACGGATCACAAATCTAGGCAGATTGAGAAAAGGAAGCAGTTGCAGGATGAAGGCTCGAGTCAACATGAATCAAACGCTTCACCCTCCCTCCCAAAACTAACAATTTTTCTTTGAGTGCAGGAATTCTCAAAAGCAGCAAAATAAGGAAAATTTGCAACCATTTTGTCATACACATTGGACAATGTTGCCAAGATAATCGATCGAGATTGGAAGCGTTATTTGATTCATCGCATACGCGAAATGATTTTATTTTTCCCTCTATTTTGCCCTTGCTTAATCAAAACCTTATTGCTTTATTAACAACTTTACTTTACTCTTTGCAGGAATTAAGCATTAACTTCAGTTTTACTCAAGAGCAACATTCAACCCTTTATGGCGTCACCAAATATAAGCCGGACGGCTCAAACTCTTGCTTTACATCTTCTTTATCTTTGACATTTTCCTGTTTATATGAATTTAATGAAAACTTTATTTTGCAGGCCATTTATTTTACAAGTATCAACATCAAGTCTATTGGTGACAACCGAAGACATCACTTTATTGTCATTATTTACCATAGACAACCGGTGATATTATTTTGACAAAATTGTTATCGAAACTTGTCATAGACACTTGATTGAGGTATCATTGGTACCGTAGACCATCAATGATGTTATTATCAAAGACCATGACTTTTTATATTGGATCCATCGTACACAATCGATGGTATTATTTCAATGGCCTTCTATTTTAGATTTACTGTACACAATCGGTGGTATTATTTCAATGGCTTTCTATATTGGAATCATCGTACACAAATCAATGGTATTATTCAAATGGCTTCAGTTTCTTGGAATTGTCATACACAATCGGTAATATTGTTCCAATGGCCCTCTTATATTGGATCAATCGTACACAATCGGTAATATTATTCCAATGGCTTTGCGGATCCATCGTACACAATCGATGATTTTATTCCAAAGGCTTTTATATCGGATTCATCGTCCTCAATCGATGGTATTCTTTCAAGGGTTTTCTACTTTGGGTCTATCGTATACAATCGGTAGAATTATTCCAATGACATTATTATATTGGGTCAATCGTATACAATCGGTAGAGTTATTCCAATGACATTCTTATATTGGGTCAATCATATACAATTGGTGATTTTGTTCCAATGGCTTTTTTATATATCGGATTTATCGTATACAATTGATTTTATTATCTCAACGGGTTTATTATGATAGTTTTATTATCCAATATACCGTAAACAATCGGAGACATCACATTTACCAAGTCTACCGTAGACAATCGGAGACGTGGTTCTTTATCAAGTCTATCGTAAACAATCGAAGACGTCATTATCATTTAAAGCCTTCCATAAACAATTGGAGGCCTTTTTATGAAGCCTATCGTAGACGATCGAAGGCGCTATTGTTTTGAAGCCTACCATAGACAATTGGAGGCCCTATTATGAAGTCTACCGTAAACAATTGGAGACATCACATTTACCAAGTCTACCGTAGACAATCGGTGACGTGGTTCTTTATCAAGTCTATCGTAAACAATCGAAGACGTCATTATCATTTAAAGCCTTCCATAAACAATTGGAGGCCTTTTTATGAAGCCTATCGTAGACAATCGAAGGCGCTATTGTTATGGAGCCTACCGTAAACAATCGGGGGCCTTAATATGAAGTCTATCGTAAACAATCGAAGACGTCATTATCATTTAAAGCCTTCCATAAACAATTGGAGGCCTTTTTATGAAGCCTATCGTAAACAATCGAAGGCGCTATTATTATGAAGCCTACCATAAATAATTGGAGGCCTTATTATGAAGTCTAACATGAACAGACAAAGACGTCATTATCATGAAGCTTACCATAGACAATTGGAGGCCTATCGTAAACAATCGAAGGCGCTATTATTATGAATCCTACCATAGACAACTGGAGACTCGATCATGAGTCATTGCCGAAAGGCGGCATTTTTATCCTTATATTTTATTTAAGTCTACTTTATGCTTCTATGGATTGAAGTCCTTTATTGTTTTATTTTCAGTCTACCAATGGCCCTGAAGTCATCTTGCCTCACAAAGCCGGATTTCTTCTAGTTGATTGGAGACGAGCTTGTCAATGACATTGAAACCAGCATCTACAAATTTTATTCATTATCTATTTCTTACTCCATTTATTAAGTCTTATTTGCAGTTACGCGCTTACCGTTTGTCGAGTTTATTATAGGATATTTGCAGTACCGCATCCGCATTTGGAGCATAGCGTGGAACTCTTTCTTAGCAGTGAACTGGGGCAATCGTTGATATGAGCTAGACTCATCAACGAGGATCTGAAGAATCGCACTCGAACAAGCAAGTCTCCTAATCTTTCATTTCGGATTAGGATGTCAAGTTTGGTTTCTTTTCTATTCGTGCGTCTTTTCTGTCAATCGTGCAAGTCTTCGTATCTAAGTGTCGTCGAACTACATATGGCCTGATTCTCTTTCAGCCCGAGATATGTAGGCAACTTGGAAACCGGAGTTCGGCCATGTCCATTAGCCTCGCACTTTGGTCCTTAGAAATCAAAGTACTTGGCTTTGTTGTGACAAAATTGGTTTCTCGTCAACTTCTTTACCCTAAAAACTCTTTCATCCTTTTCGGGTAAAGAGGGGCAGCTGTTGACACCCAATTTTGTCCCAAACATTTCAGTTAATATCTAATTATTTTATAAAATGTCAATTTTAGATTTAAAAGCGAAATAATTTGAAATATGAAGAAAATAGGCTAAAATTGCACAACATAGCCCTAATTTTGGCCTACCCGTGTAAACTCCTATATGCTTCCTACACCACCCCAAAAATCAAAAGGTTTTTCCCTAATCAGCTTACCCGTTAACCCCAATGCCCATTTTTCCCAACCCGCGATCGACCCTAAACCCGATTCCCCCAAAATTCGATCCGAATCCGTTCAAAACTCTGGTCCCATTTCCAGCTGGTCAAATTCGTACCAAGGACCTTATCCATTACAGTCCGTTGGAGGGTCATTTGGTATTTTCATACAGCTCGAGGAAACCCTAAGCTCTGGATATAAATTTCCCTTTTGATTTCAGTTTTGAGGGAGGGTAGTCGTTAATAGAGAAGAAGAACAGCGTCAGTAGGGGAAAGAGAGGGAGTTTCTTAGCAGTCGATAGGGGTTCAGTTTTTTTGAGTTTATAAGAGTAAGGCAGCAGGGGATTCAGATCAGCAGCAGCAACTGAAATATATATACCCTAACACATTTATGGGATAGAAAAATCCAGTTTATATATTTGTAGGTTGTAGTTTGATTACTGGCATTGTTGGCGTAGTTTATGTGTTATCGCGTCGTTACTCGTGTCGTCGCTTCGCCTTTCAAGTCGTCGACTTTGCTCGTCGCTTGTTCGAGTGCGAGACTTTAGATGCAACGCTTCAGTTCCTGCTCCGTAAAAGGTAACATTCAATATCTTCTGTTTTCTTTTATCATTTTGTTCTGAAAAATTAAACATGTTGTTAAGATGGTGTAAGCTAGAATCTAAGTTTACAGCCTATTTGTTATGACAAATGTATGTTGATAAGCCATTTGAGTGACAAGTTATTACGTGATAGTGTCTTGACTGTGTTGTTTTGGGAGCATGAAGTTCTACACCTTTGGCAGCTTGTTTTATGTGAAAAAGTATTAAAGTTGTGAGCTTTGTGAGCATTGAAGCTCTTTAGTTGTTAATTAGATTATGTATAAAATTTGGTCAGTGTCTTGCCTGTCGAAAGGGAAGTATCAGGCCAGTTTGTATTTCAAGACTCATTAGTTCAGTTTCTTGGCTTCTTTTCAGTTTCTCGTCTAGGTTGAAGTTTGTTCTTATTTTGCCTTGTCTGGATCTCTGGCTGTTTTAGGAGTCTCTGGTAGTTATAGGTTCAGGGGTGAAGTAGTGGCTGTTCTGGCAGTAAAGCAGTAGTATGTAGGTGTGTGTGAAGGGGGCTGGTTCTTGTTGCTTGAAAGGAAGCTTAGGGAGGAGAGGTAAGAGAGGGATCTGGTCTTGATTGTGGATAGAAAGAAGGCTGTATTCCTGGTTCTGGTGAAGTCAGAATAAGTGGTTGGTTATTTAAAAGGGGTGTCAAAAGGAGCCGGATTTGTAGCAAGGAGTCATAAGAATGTGTTTCAGGTTCTTGTTGCTTGAACCAGTTTTAGGGTGGATCCTGGAGTGGCTTTAAGTAGTCCAGGTTGTGTGCAGGTGTTTTGGAGGTGTCTTAATAGTTGTTATTCCTGGAGAAGAGTTCTAGTAGTTCTAGGAGTGTGTAAGTGGTAGAAGTTTGTAGTCTTGTTTTCTGTTGTGGTCTGGGAGTTATTTAGTTCTGGTGTGGTTCCGGGGTCTGTATAAGTTCAGGGGTGCAAGGGCGTTTGTTTCTTTCTTTTCTAAATTTATGCTCTGAAAAGCTGCTTGTAAAATTTTGATGAGCTTATTGATAAAGTATTGAGAACCATTTGTGCGATTTAATTCCACGGTTCTTTCATTTAAGGTTAAAGATGGTTCTTTATTGGATTCTTGATTGTCACAAGAGTATAATTACAAAGTTTCAGCTGAGATTCATTGAGCTATAATTATGAGGTCTTGATAGTATGTTGTTAGGCAAGGTCACTAACTCTGCACATGTACATCTGTTGTATGTGAGAAGTTTCTTCTCGACTGTGAACATCATTGAGTTGCGTGTTTATGCTGTCTCAATTCTTATTAAATGTCGTATTATTTGTTTTCCCTTAGTTTTGAAGTTAAAATTTGATGTTTTGCCATGAGTTAAGTTTAAAGGTGAAGTATACTCTGCTCTTGTTTTACTGTTGTGACCCATTTCGTGGGGTGCTTGTTTGGAAAAAATAAATTCAGAATTCTGTTAACTTTGAGATTTACTTAATCAAAGTACTATTACATGTCATAAGTTGGTTCTTCCATTTTAGCGACTACTGTACTAGTTTGATGTTGAAAGCTCATATCATTTTGGATCGTTCTAGGCTTTGGAAATTGATGAGTTATTGAGTTGAATTTTACTATATTAAATACCCTTCATACTATTTCTTTATAAGTTGATATCTGCTTGCACGTCTAGTTATTTATTTATTTATTTATTTTTATTTTTGTTTTTGTTTGTCTTATTGGCATTGATAATACTCTGTTATGTGAGATCCTTTCTTCCATTTACCTAACTACTCTTTATCTTTCACTTCTTTGACATGAACATCTCCTTGGGACGAGTTCGGGCAAAACTTAAAATGGGATGGCTATTTGGCGTTGGAATTGCATTGGGGTCAAGATTCGGGCCCAAGTTTCCATACTTTTGAAAATTTAGAAATCCAAGGCTCGTTCCGCGAGTTTGCTTTCCGGGTTCTATCTTTTAACTCTTGTCTTCCCTTTGCCTTAGGATATTTATATAAATTATTTGTAGAATAATTATGTATATATATTTATGAATAATATTTATTGATTGAGTTATTTGCCTACATTATGGTTATTACCTTTTAATTTTTGAGTTGTTATCTAATTTATTGCAAATTAGGCCATTTAGGCAAATGCGTGCAAATTTCATAAATTTTCAAAACTACGCTTAATAAATGACTATAAGAAAGGACTTCTATCTTATTGATACGAAGTAGTTTCTTTAGGAAGTCAAAAGTTATAAAGAAGTTTTGATTAACTTGTGAATGTCCCGAAACAACTTTGCAAAAAGCGACTTGAAACTTAAGTTCCATCTTATGATGAGAAACCCGGGTTTTAAAGTTGAAATTAAGCAAGTGCCATTTATGCACTGTCATATGCGAGTTGGCAAAGAAATTAGGACGATCAAATCGTTCCTTTTTTTAAAGAAAATGCGCTTTTATTTCATTTTATTTTATTTTGAAAATAATTAAAGCTTTTGAATAAATTGTAAATATTTTGAAAACTTACTAAATTTAATTAGTTGAATTAATTAATAGTTCAATTAATTATTTTTAGAAAAGCGCATAAATAGCACTTGCAAATATTTTGGAAACCTGTCGGATTAACCGTTTTTTAACGGAATTTTGAAAGTGCCTTAAAAACCTTCTTTCGAAATTAGCAAAACCTCTTACCTTTAGAATCTCTGAAAGAAAGACCGTCTTTTTATAAAAACGGAGTTTTGCACGCATTTGTTTATCTGGTTCCCTGTTTTTCCTTAAATTGGGTGGCGACTCCAAAAACTCCAAAAGAGTTAGCCCATCCTGTCGATATTCCTGAAATTTATCCTTTTCGGGGTAATTTTTGGGGTTCAACACCTGCAACCATTAATTAAATGTGAGTATGTAGAGTTATCATCAATTATGTTGTTACAAAGTACCTTCAAATCAATTTATAAGTCCAAGGATGTGAAACCCTTTTCAACAGTAATTTGGAGGCTAATAAGCAAAGCCATAGTTTCACTGTAGGGGGGGGGGGGGGGATGGGCTGAAGAAGCTTTTGGTAAAGCCGAAAATCTAATCCCCCAAATGATTTCTGAATATTCCTCCAGCTGCTCCCTATCCTGTATAGTCGTAATATGATCCATCAATATTGAGTTTAAAAATACCTTCTAGAGGTGGAGTCCAGAATTGATGATCCTCATGTGTGGAAGTATTATGAGTATGAGGGGTGATCGTTCTAGAGGGAGTAGAATCATTTAGAGAAACAAACTTCACAGCATGTCTGATGGCTTGATCAGGGGTGATAAAAGGCAGTGGAGTCATTGAAAATTTGGTTGTTTATATTTTTTCATATAGATCAGGTGATGAAGGATAGTAGAGTAGTCGTCAGAAGTTGTACTGAGGCGTAGGTGAGAGAGCAAAGATTGTCTTTACATATGGTTTTAAGCCACATTGGGGGACTGATGTGTGGAAAGTAAGACCAAAAAGATAAGACCTTAGGGCAATATAAAAATATATGATCGATGGTCTCATTCGTGTCCCCACATTAAGAACATGTTGAATTAGGAATGATTTGCCTAAAGTGAAGAAGATCTGTAGTAGGGAGTTTACCAAGGACGAGAAGCCATAAAAAAGACCTTGTTTTTGGTAGACTGTTAGTTTTCCAGATCCAGTAATGATCAAAAGGAATATGTATCGTGGATGGAAGTTCAAAGTTATGGTTGGTATGATTTTTTATACTGATTTTGTAGTAAAAAAATCCGGAATTAGTAAGACTCCAGTAAGGGGAGTCAATTTTTGGATTTGTTTGTTGAACATAAGTGTCATGGATAAGATTAGAAATGGAAGCGGGTAAGAAGAAATGTAATGTATTAAAATCCCAATTCACATTGGTATGCAAAAAGGAAACAGTGGTATTTCAATGAGTTTTAGGTAAAGGGCCATAGATTAAGGAGCGGAGATTATGCTTTTGAAGGATCCAATTATCATTCCAAATGTTAATTTTCACCCATCACCCACATTCCATATAGTTGTCGTGCAACATAGATTTTCACCCACTTTTCCAAATGTATGAGTCAGTCTTTGTAGTAAGAGGAAAACCATGTCTTATATGATGACGCTTGTGTTGGGGTTGAAGTGTGGTAGTATGAATGTGAAATGAGGGAAGAAGATGAAAAGACAACTTTGGCTTTTGACCAATAAAATTAGATTATTTATTTAATATTAATATTTTATGTGACTGTTTTCGTAACGGTAATTTGTCTTTAATAAAATTCCCGCTCTAGAAAATTCCTACGTATTTTAGAAATACCCACCTGAAGGGTTGCTTTTCTTGAATAGTCACTTACAATGTGAACAGCCACCCACCTGAATGGTTTCTTTTCATGAATAGTCACTTGCAATGTGAACAGTCGCCTACCTGAAGGGCTGCATTTCGTGAATAGCCACTTGTAATGTGAACAACCACCTTCACACCCTTTCATCCAGAATTTCGTTGGCTATAAATAGATAGTCATTCCTTCAGAAATTTTCACCCTGAAATTTTTTGATATATCTCCTCTTCATTTCTACATCATAACTTTCAAAACAAAGTAAGTCAGTCGTGTGATTTGCACCATTATTTTGAGTTCGCCGATAACTTAATAGTTTGAAGTGCTGCTACCGCTAAGTTGAACGTTCTGTTCTATCCTGGGAAGAATTTATCCGTGAACCTTGGGCAACAGTGAGGGGATAAGATTCTTTAAGGACGCACAAGAAATTTGTGGGCTCGGAACATATAACTCTGCATATTTCTGTTCGTCTATTTTTCTGTTGTGGTCACTTACGAAATCAGATTCCTAACAAGCTTAAAGAATCTTATTATACTTTCTGTTCTTATTTTCTTAGTGACTGTGGAGACTAAAACATTCGTGGTTTTCTACTCCTAACGTTACTATTAGTTGGAGAGTAAAAATCTGTGTGATTTTTCTACTCCTAATCAGTTTGAAGAATAATCTCTTCATTGTGCTGTTTAAATCAGTTTGAAGAATAATCTCTTCACCGTGCTGTTTAAATCAGTTTGAAGAATAATCTCTTCACTGTATTGTTAAGTCTGGTTTGAAGATTTAAATACTTCACCATTTACTGAATCTGTCTATTTTATTTTGACAGAAATGACAACGGATAATGTTGCAAATAATACAGCAGTTGCTGCTAATGCTGGGGCAAGTTCAAGTCGTCCTCCAGCAGGGCTAGTTGTGGTGCCAGCACCGGCAGAAAAACCTGGAAAATTTTCTGGGATTGATTTTAAGATATGGCAACAAAAGATGTTCTTTTACCTGACTACTTTGAGTCTGCAAAAGTTCATCAAAGAAGACGTTCCTGTATTACCTGATGGAACTCCTGACAATGAACGTTTCCTCGTTACTGAGGCATGGAAACATTCTGACTTCCTTTGCAAAAATTATATTCTTAGCGGATTGGAAGATGGTTTGTACAATATTTATAGCAACATTGATAAGTCCAAGGAGTTGTGAAATGATCTTGAAAAGAAGTACAAAACTGAGGATGTCAGGCTGAAGAAGTTTGTGGCTGCCAAGTTTTTGGACTACAAAATGGTGGATGGTAAATCTGTTGGGTCCCAAGTCCAAGAACTTCAAGTGATCATTCATGATCTCCTTGCTGAAGGTATGAATATCAATGAAGCATTTCAAGTAGCTGCAATCATTAAAAAACTGCCTCCACTTTAGAAGGACTTCAAGAGTTACTTGAAACATAAGTGCAAGGAGATGTCGCTTGAAGATTTGATTGTCCGCTTAAGGATTGAAGAGGATAACAAGTCTGCTGAAAAGAAGTCCCATGGAAGTTCAACAATCGAGGGAGCAAATATTGTTGAACATACTCCAAAACAAAATAAGAGAAAGAGGTCTTCCGGAAAGAAGAATTACCCTGACAAGAAAAAGTTCAAGAGTAACTGCTACAACTGTGGCAAGGCCGGACATAAGTCCTCTGATTGTCGTGCCCCAAGGAAGGACAAGGACAAGAAAAAGGAGAAGCTTCAAGCCAACATGGTTGAAGAGAGCGTAACTTCCCAAGGAGTTCAAGACATTGATCTATGTGCAGTGATTTCCGAATGTAACTTGGTTGGAAATCTAAAAGAATGGTGGATCTATTCTAGTGCCACCCACCATGTCTGTGCAGTTAAAGAAGCTTTTGCCTCCTATGCTTCCGCTGGAACGGATGAAACAATTTTTATGGGAAATTCTGCAACAGCCAAGATTGAAGGATATGGAAAAGTCTTTCTTAAGATGACTTCTGACAAGGTGGTGACTCTAAACAACGTCCTTCATGTTCCTGAAATTAGAAAGAACTTAGTCTCTACTGCATCAAGAACAGGTTTAAGTGTGTTTTTGTTTCTGATAAAGTTGTATTAACTAAGAATGATCTGTTTGTAGGAAAAGGTTACCTAAATGAGGGCCTTTTCAAGCTGAATGTAATGGTCGTTGACAATATGAATAAAATTTCAGCTTCTTCTTATTTGCTTGAGTCAAACAATTTATGGCATTCTCGGTTAGGACATGTCAATTTTAAAACCTTGCGTAAAATGATCAATTTGGAAGTATTGCCTAAATTTGAATGTGAAAAATCAAAATGTCAAATATGCGTTGAGTCTAAGTATGTCAAACATCCTTACAAATCAGTTGAAAGAAATTCTGAACCCTTAGACTTAATTCATACGGATATTTGTGACATGAAGTCAGTACCATCTCGCGGTGGAAAGAAATATTTTATAACTTTCATTGACGATAGCACTCGTTACTGCTATGTTTATTTACTTAGTAGTAAAGGCAATTGTCGCATTCAAGCAATATAAAAATGAAGTTGAAATGCAACTTAACAAAAAGATCAAAATGATAAGAAGTGATAGGGGCAGTGAATATGAATCTCCTTTTGAAGAAATATGTTTGGAATATGGCATTATTCACCAAATAACTGCACCATACTCGCAGTCCAATGGGATTGCAGAAAGAAAGAATAGAACGTTAAAGGAGATGATGAATGCCTTATTGATAAGTTCGGGTTTACCCCAGAACTTGTGGAGGGAAGCTATTCTTACAGCTAATCGAATACTCAATCGAGTGCCCCATAGCAAAACACTATCCATTCCATATGAACAATGGAAAAGAAAGAAACCCAACTTAAATTATTTCAAAGTGTGGGGGTGTTTAGCAAAAGTGCAGGTTCCTAAACCCAAAAGGGTTAAAATAGGACCGAAAACAGTTGATTGCGCTTTCATAGGATATGCTACAAATAGTAGAGCATATGGTTTTCTGGTTTGTAAATCAGAAAATCCAGACATTCATGTTAATACGGTAATGGAATCAGATAATGCTGAATTCTTTGAAAATATAATATCCTTATAAAAAGGATCATGAATCGTTTGGTGAGAAATCCAAACGAACTCGGGAAGGAACTAACGAGGGTACATCAAATGAAGAAGAGCCAAGACGCAGCAAGCGTCAACGGACATCTACTTCATTTGGAGATGACTTTGTGACGTTCTTATTGGAAAATGAGCCTCGAACATTTAAAGAAGCCATGTCTTCTTCAGAATCACCATTTTGAAAAGAGGCAGTCAATAGTAAAATAGAATCTATTTTGAGCAACCATACTTGGGAGCTGGTTAGTCTTCCTCCTGGGAATAAATCGTTAGGTTCTAAGTGGATTTTCAAAAGGAAAATGAAAGCTGATGGCACTATTGACAAGTATAAGGCAAGACTAGTTGTCAAAGGGTATAGACAAAAGGAAGGTCTTGACTATTTCGACACATACTCGCCGGTAACAAGAATTGCATCCGTACGGGTGTTAATCGCTTTAGCCGCTGTGTATGGTCTTGAAATCCATCATATGGATGTTAAAACAGCTTTCTTAAATGGAGATTTGGAGGAAGAAATCTATATGGAACAACCCGAAGGGTTTGTGGTTCCTGGAAAAGAAAAGAAGGTTTGTAGACTTGTTAAGTCTCTTTATGGACTTAAACAAGCACCTAAGCAATGACATGCAAAATTTGACCATACAATGTTGTCAAATGGTTTTGTGATTAATGAGTGTGATAAATGTGTTTACATTAAGAACACTCCAAAACAAATAGTCATTGTCTGCCTTTATGTGGATGATATGTTGATAATGAGTAATGACATTGCCAACATAAATGCACAAAGCATTTGTTGACTAGCAAATTTGATATGAAAGACTTAGGAGTTGCCGATGTAGGTATTAAAATACATAAAACTCCTGGTGGTTTGGCTCTGTCTCAATCACATTACATCAAATCAGTACTTGACAAGTTCAAGTATTTGGACTTCAAACTTTCAAAAAATCCAATAAACGTAACTCTTGCTCTTAAGAAAAACAAAGGTAAAAGTACGTCTCAACTGGATTATGCACGTGTGTTAGGATGTTTAATGTATATAATTAATTGCACTCGACCAGATATAGCCTGTGCTATAAGTAAATTGAGTCGATACACACACAATCCAGACCAAACTCATTGGATGGCAATGAAACGAGTGTTGGGATATTTGCAATATACCCAAGACTTTGCTTTGCATTATACTAAGTGCCCTGCAGTTATTGAGGGATATTGTGATGCAAATTGGATCACCGGTTCAACTAAGTCTAAATCCACAAGTGGATACATTTTCACAATTGGTGGGGGAGCGGTGTCTTGGAAGTCGTCCAAACAGATATTAATTGCTAGCTTCACAATGGAAGCTGAATTTGTAGCTTTAAACAAAGCCGATGAGGAAGCTGAATGGCTTCGGAATTTCTTGGAAGATATTCCATTTTGGCCAAAGCCATTGACACCAATATGCATACATTGTGATAGTCAGCCGACTATTGGTAGGGCAAGGAATGTCATGTATAATGGTAAAAATCGTCATATACGACGAAGACATAAAACCGTTAGACAACTGATCTCTAGGGACATTATGACAATTGACTATGTAAGGTCAAAAGAAAATGTGTTGGACCCGCTTACAAAAGGCCTAACTAGAGAGGCAGTAGAATGGTCATCAAAGGGAATAGGACTATGGCCGAGGACAAGTGAATCATGGCGGTAACTCTACCTAGAAGACTGGAGATCCCAAGATCTAGGTTCAACGAGCTCAAACAAAGTTATGAGTGACGGTTCAACATTGTCAAACTAAATTTATTTTGGTCCATTCTCATGATGAGACAATGTTCAGTACTAAGGATAAAGCGTCATCGCTTTTTAATGATTATCTAAGTTTGATATGGGGATTGTCAAACAGTGTACATCTACGGGATTACACGTTTAGAAATCACCTATGTAAGTGTGAAGGGGAAGCCGCTTCAAGGAGGATTATGTAAGGCCAATTCTCTATGCACTTATTAAACCAGACGGTGTTCATGGCTGAAACGAACACAACAATGAGAACCAAAAAATATATAAGGATTAATTGTGTAACATATGTTGTCTAGATATACACTAAAACTCGACGGTTCAAAGATATCAAATCTACCGATTGACCGAGTATATCCGATATATGTTCACTATGGAAAGTTCAAAGAAAAACCTACTTATCCCGATGCAATTAGTCCTTAGTTGCGAATCACACATGTTTTTTTTTCATGCATGTTTCCATCATTCCCCATTCATGTGGGGGATTGTTGGGGTTGAAGTGTGGTAGTGTGAATGGAAAATGAGGGAAGAAGATGAAAAAGCAACTTTGGCTTTTGACCAACAAAATTAGATCATTTATTTATGTGACTATTTTCGTAATGGTAATTTGTCTTTAATAAAATTCCCGCTCTAGAAAATTCCGGCGTTTTCTAGAAATACCCACCTGAAGGGTTGCTTTTCATGAATAGTCACTTACAATGTGTACAGTCACCCACCTGAAGGGCTGCATTTCGTGAATAGCCACTTGCAATGTGAACAGTCACCCACCTGAAGGGCTGCATTTCGTGAATAGCCACTTGTAATGTGAACAACTACCTTCACACCCTTTCATCTAGAATTTCGTTGGCTATAAATAAATAGCCATTCCTTCAGAATTGTTTCTGATATATCTCCTCTTCCTTTCTACTTCATTACTTCCAAAACAAAGTAAGTCAGTCATGTGATTTGCGCCATTATTTTGAGTTCGCCGATAACTTAGTGGTTTGAAGTGCCGCTACCGCTAAGTTGAACGTTCTGTTCTATCCTGAGAAGAATTTATCCGTGAACCTTGGGCAACAGTGAGGGGATAAGATTCTTTAAGGACGCACAAGAAATTTGTGGGCTCGGGACATATAACTCTGCATATTTCTGTTCATCTATTTTTCTGTTTTGGTCACTTACGAAATCAGATTCCTAATAGCTTGTATTTACGATGGAGGATGGTGACCCATAGAGTTGAAGGGTGTTTTTTAAATCTCCAAGCTAACAAAGTAATAAGAGATGTATTTTATTTCTGAGTTAAAAATACCCAAGCCACCTTTACACTTAGGTAGGTTGACGGTTTCCCAGTTGACAATTCCCTTTTGAATGATAATATAGCTACCCTCAGGTTCTGTTTGCCTCTTCACTTAATTTGCAAGTTATTACTCTAGAGTTAGAGTTCACTTCAATCCCAAAACGGAAAAAAAAATTCATAAACACAACAAATTCAGTATACTAATTAAAGGTCGAACTCGTTTAAAATTCATTTATTTGAATGCATATACTTGCCAGATCCATACGAGGACACAGAGTCATTCGGGCAAAAGAACTGTCGTCCTCGTCACAAGGATATGCAGTTACAATGAGCTACAATAACAAACTTCAAAAGTTGGGAATGAACTGAATTATTTGCATGTCATGATTAAATGTGCAAAACCTATCATTTAGAGAACACGGAAAAATGATTCAGTTCGAATAAAGTCCAATGCACTGATGATAAGGCCAGACTGGCCTGGACAGTGCCTGAGTGTGAGTTAAGCGCATATTCACTATAAATACGAGGAAAAACAAAGAAAGGTTCCCCTTTCCTGAGCCATCTTCTATGAATGTAGGTACCTGCTGCTAGACAAGTAAGGGTATAATCAAAGGCTAAACGTTTTACTAAGTACTATGAGCACTACTTTTTCCACATTTGAAACAGTATAAATATTTGACTTCCTCTTATCTGTTGCCGGAAAATTACCACAGACGACTTTCATGGTGATTCAGTGGAAGTGGGTGAGGAAAGTTGACTGTATGTGTTTGTCTGAGTACCCGAGGAGAAGTTCTACAGCTTTCCTGGACCGGGTCATTTTTATCTATGGAATTTTTACACTCTATAGACATTTGAGAGGGACTTTATAAGAAAATAAATACATTTTATCTAAATTATTGTAAATAGACTTTTAGACTTATTTACTAATCATTTAATAGCCACTTTTAAAAATTCTTTAACTCCCTATCAGCGTGCCTATTATCATGGGAATGAGCAATTTTTTAAATGTGCATTTATTAGTTTTACCACTTCTCAATTACTACTCACTGATTATGAAAATTATCCTATTTTTTTGGATACTCTCTGAATTTACATATTACTGTGCGTAGGATAATCAGTGAGTAGGATATTTTTTCCATATTTCGGATAATCAGTGAGTAGGATATTTTTTCCATATTTCGGATAATCAGTGAGTAGGATATTTTTTTCCACTTCTAGGATAATTCCTCTAAAAGTGATATGTAAAAGTAATATGTAATTTACATAATCACTGATTATCCTTCTTTGTACCTATTTCTCGTTAAGAACTTTGATGATGAATTTTCAATTTTTTCTATTTTCCATAATTTCAGCTTATATCCTACTCATTGATTATCCTAGAAGTGGAAAAAATTTACATATTTCTGAATTTACATATTACTTTTATATTTTTTGCATATTGTTGATATTTACCTAGCATATTGTCAATTAATTTAAATAGTATGGTTATATTTCTGGAATATTTCATGCATATACCTTGCATACAGTCCTTATATTTGCATATACAGTGAATTTCCATACAGTCCTGACTATTTGCTTTTAACTGTTTTGTTGATATTGCATGCATATCCCTTGCATACTGTCCTGAATTTTCACGCGTCCATTAGTTTGCAGAATTTTCGGCTGCTGATAGTTAACACAATCGACGCTAGTATTTAGGAGATATTCACGCAGATCTTTTAGAAGTTAGGATATCCATGTACCTATTATTTAGCATCAATTTTGGTTAGCCATTGATATATGTTAATATGTCTATTATCTAGTAGGGTTATGTAAGATACTTGGTTAGTTATGAAATTTTTCCTTTATCTATTGGTCTGCTTTTACTTTACAACTTTTCCTCTTATGTCAACTTAGTGTAGTAACTGGCCTTTTGGCCCAACCATGTATCCTACACTGGTTTTATTTCATTGTAATTAGTCTTTATAGATAACTACTTATTAGATGTAGATAATTAGAATTAGCATTCAATTAGGATGCTATGTATACAACTAGGTTACGTAGTTTTTTCAATAACTACGCTGTTATACTTGTATAAAATGGTGCAAGCCATACATAAAATAGAACAGAGAAGATAGTTGCATCTTCCAGATTTTGTTCTTCATTCTCGTTTATCAAATTATTACATGGTATCAGAGCAATTCTAAAATCATTGCAATCAGATCAAATATATAATTCTCTCTTCCTTCACAAATCATCCCTTTGAAAAAGATCAGTTATCATGGCAAATATACCAGGTACTGAAAGTGAAACAATCTCCTCTTCCGTGGGTACCCAGCCTGCTATTTCTTCTTCTTCCCTTGGGTTACAATCAACAACTAAAGATGCAGCAAAACTCACTCTTGGGAAAGATAGGGCAGAAATACTGGATGCTTCTCATCCATATTTTTTGACAGCATCTGATTTACCAGGAATGAACTTGGTGAATGCGGTTTTTGATGGAACAAATTATGCAAACTGGAGAAGGGGTATGTTGATATCCTTGTCACCAAAGAATAAGCTAGGATTTATAAATGGAACCTCTTCTATTCCAAATGAAGGGTCACCTTTACTGGGAGCGTGGAATAGATGCAATGATATGGTCATTGCATGGCTTTTGAATGCATTAGATAAGGAGATTTCAGGAAGTGTGATCTACTCACAAACTGCTGCAGAATTGTGGACTGAACTTGAGGAGAGATATGGTCAGGCTGATGGATCCAAACTTTTCCAACTACAGAGAGAATTGAACACAATCAGCCAGGGAACAATGAATGTAGCAGGATACTTCAACAAATTGAAGAAAATCTGGGACCAATTAAAGGTATTGAATGCTTTTATGGTGTGTAATTGTGATTGCAAGTGTGGTGCTAAAACATATAATTTCAAAGTGAATGAGGATCAAAAATTAATTCAGTTCTTAATGGGACTTAATGAGGGTTATTCTGGTGTCAGAGGTAATATACTAATGATGAAACCCTCCCTACTACAAGTCAGGCATACTCAATTGTTTTACATGCAGAAAGTCAATCTGAAATTCACTCAGAAAATCAGGCTTTTATAGAACCAAGTGCTTTTAGCGTTGGTGGACAGCAAGCAGGCTATCAAAGAAATAATCAAGTTTACAAAAATAAGTCTTTTAATCCTAATTCTGGAGGAAAGAAGAATAATTTGTTTTGCAGTATTTGTAAGAAGAAGGGACATCTCAAACAAAATTGTAGAAGCAACATGTTCTGTACTTTCTGCAAGTTACAAGGTCATCTTAGGGATGACTGCCATAAGCTCAATGGATATCTTGAAGATTTCAAGTTTACAAACAATCAAGCTAGAAGTAATTCAAATGCACAAGTTAATGCAGCAAGTATGGGAGAATCTGAGAAGGCAAATAGCATGAATACAGGGAACACAATGTCAAATGCTTACAGTACACAAAATTTCACAAAGGAGCAATGTGAACAAATCATACAGATGTTCCAGTCTATGCAAAGTGGTAACATTAGTGCAACAAGTCATGAGGAAACTGCTAATGCCAACTGTGCTGGTACTGCTTGTCACACTTTTACTTCTTGTTTCAATTCTATTGTTACAAACCCATGGATAATAGATTCAGGGGCATCCCAACACATGACTTCCAACAAATCAATTCTTCACAACATCAAACATCTACAGAAACCAATAACAGTCAATTTACCTAATTCTTTTAAAGTGAGGGTAGAATATGTAGGCACAATTGATCTTACTCCTGAGATTGAATTACAAAATGTACTTTATGTACCTTCATTCAAACATAACCTACTCTCTGTTAGTCAGTTATGTGCACAACTAGGTTCAACTCTTATGTTCACTAAATCTGGTTGTGTGTTACAGGTCCCTATGAGGAGGGAGGTAGTTTTTGGTGAAGAAGAAGCAGGGCTTTACCTACTGAAGGATAACACATCACAGCCAAAGTCCAATTCATCTAAGTCTGCTGTTAAAAATTATTTATTTCCTATCAAGAGTCTAGTTAGTTCTAGTAATGTCGAGTCTTCTATTTCAGTTTCTGGTTTTGGGAAGGAACCTTCATATGTTAATGAAATGAATGACATCAATAAAGTGGTTATTTCTGGAAATTCTGTTGATTCTAGTAAATCTATTGATACTTTTAAAGTTTGGCATTCTAGATTAGGACATCTTCCTCCTCAAGCAATGAAAAACATAAAAGGAATCAAGATTCCTAAACAGGATATCCCCTGTGACATCTGCCCAATGGCAAGGCAGGCAAAGCCTCCATTTTCTACCAGTTCCATCTCATCTAAGAGATATTTTGAACTAATTCACATCGACACTTGGGGTCCATATAAGGTACCTACTTATAAAGGAGAAAAATATTTCCTAACTATTGTAGATGATTTCTCTAGATCTACTTGGACTTATCTCCTTTCTACTAAGTCCAATGCCTTTTCTGTTTTAAAACAATTCTTAGCTCTAGTTGAAAGACAATTTTCTGCAAAGGTAAATATAATCAGATCAGACAATGCATATGAATTAGGGGCTGGTCATTTACCTACTGAATATTTTTCTTCTTTAGAAATTATTCATCAAACAACTTGCACAGCTACTCCACAACAAAATGGAGTGGTTGAGCGCAAACATAGACATCTGCTAGAAGTGTGTAGGGCTCTACTGTATCAATCTCATCTTCCTAAAAAATATTGGGGTGATTGTCTTTTAACTGCAACCCATCTAATCAATAAATTCCCTTCTAAGGTGTTGAAAAACAAATCTCCACATGAAATTCTTTTTAAAAAGGTGCCAGACTACAGTACACTTAAGTCTTTTGGGTGCTTAGTTTTCTCAGGTACCATATCTGCCCACAGGGACAAACTAGAACCTAGAGCAATCCCTGGTGTATTCCTAGGATATCCATTCAATAAGAAAGGCTATAAAATACTATGCCTACAGTCCAAGCAAATAATTATAAGCAGAAATGTCAAGTTCTATGAAACAATATACCCTTTTGCCCATATTCCTTCTGGAAACAAGATATTCTCAACTCCTTTTCTCTCAGTTGATGATTTAAACTTGTCTCATTCACCTTTTGTGAGCCAAGAGAGTGATCCATTCCAGTTTACTCAGGGAGATTCAAGTCAGAGTTCTAGCTCTTCCCCTACCTCCAACAGATCACCCGTTTCAACCAAATCTTTAGGTCTCAGCCCTTCTTCCTCTTTAAAACAGATGCACAGTCAGTCACCTATTCCTTTTCCTATTTTTAATGATGTGTTACTAACGGAGGAAGGACCACGCAAATCTTCTAGAATAGGCAGTAGGCCAAAGTATCTATCAGATTTCATTTGTGACTCAGCTTACTCAGTTATATCTCCCAACCTCCCAACCCTCCCTTTACATGCTTTTTCTTTCTCTGCACTATCCAGACAAAACAAGCAACTACTGAACACTATATCTCAAATAAGGGAACCTAAAAATTATCTTCAAGCATGCCAGCATCCAGGTTGGCAAACTGCTATGCATCAGGAACTTGAAGCTTTAGAGGCAAATTCCACCTGGGAGGTTGTCGCTTTACCTCCAGACAAGAGAGCTTTACCCTGCAAATGGGTTTACAAAGTCAAATTGAAATCTGATGGAAGTTTGGAACGTTTAAAAGCACGTTTAGTCATTAGAGGAGATATACAGCGGGAAGGTATTGATTATACTGAGACTTACTCACCCGTGGTTAAAATAACCACAATTCGCTGCTTGATTTGTATTGCCACAAAGCGTAAATGGCCTTTGTATCAGCTGGACGTCAACAACGCTTTTCTTCATGGAGACTTGAATGAAGAAGTCTTCATGAAATTTCCACCAGGTGTGTCTCTTCCTTCTCCTAATCATGCCTGCCTTTTGCGTAAATCACTTTACGGTTTGAAACAGGCTTCACGTCAATGGTATTCACGACTATCTGCAGCCTTGGGGACCAGGGGTTTTATGTCCTCTTTGAATGACTACTCCCTATTTTTTAAGGCCACTGACACTCTTGTTACTATCATTGTCGTTTATGTTGATGATATACTCGTCACAGGTAACAACCAGTCAGAGATTGAAGTATTAAAACACTTTCTTAATTCAGAATTCAAAATCAAGGACCTAGGCATTGCAAGCTATTTTTTTGGAATGGAATTATTACCTGAATCTGGAGGATTAGTTGTTACTCAACGAAAATTTGCTATGGAATTATTAGATGATTATCCATTCCTTGGTTCTCGCTCAGCTTCCACACCTCTTGATCCTACTATCAAGTTAATAAAGCATTCATGTGATTTACTCTCATCCTACTGTCTATAGAAGATTATTGGGGAAATTAAATTTCTTGACACATACCCGTCCTGATTTATCCTATGTTGTCCAAACCTTGAGTCAATTTATGCAGACCCCTCGTACTGGCCATCTATCCGCTGCTTATCATACCTTAAGGTATTTACGTCGAGATCCAGCTTTGGGACTTTTCATGTCTCCTTCTTCCTCTTTCCAATAAATCGCATATTGCGATGCTGATTGGGCTTTGTGTTCAGATACCCGAAGATCAGTGAGTGGTTTCTTTATAAGCTTGGGTGATTCCCCCATCTCATGGAAATCCAAAAAGCAAGCCGTTGTTTCCTTATCATCGGCTGAAGCCGAGTACCGTTCAATGCGACGTATTGTCGCACAACTTGCTTGGATTGTTCGTCTTCTCTCTGATTTATCTGCTTCCCCAGCATTACATGTACCACTTCACTGCGACAACCAGGCCGCGATTCACATAGCTAAAAATCTGGTTTTTCACGAACGAACGAAACATATTGACCTCGATTGTCATTTCGTTCGAGAAAAACTGTTGGATGGCTTAATTTCACTCTCATTTGTTCCTTCATCTTCACAGATCGCGGATGTGTTTACAAAAGCTTTGGCGGGTCTGTTACACCGGCATTTCTTAACCAAGTTAGGAGTCCGATCATCGGTCTCCCACTTGCGGGGGGTATTGCCGGAAAAATTACCACAGACGACTTTCATGGTGATTCAGTGGAAGTGGGTGAGGAAAGTTGACTGTATGTGTTTGTCTGAGTACCCGAGGAGAAGTTCTACAGCTTTCCTGGACCGGGTCGTTTTTATCTATTGGGCTGCTTTTACTTTACAACTTTTCCTCTTATGTCAACTTAGTGTAGTAATTGGCCTTTTGGCCCAACCATGTATCCTATGCTGGTTTTATTTCATTGTAATTAGTCTTTATAGATAACTACTTATTAGATGTAGATAATTAGAATTAGAGTTCAATTAGGATGCTATGTATACAACTAGGTTACGTAGTTTTTTCAATAACTACGCTGTTATACTTGTATAGAATGGTGCAAGCCATACATAAAATAGAACAGAGAAGATCATCTTCCAGATTTTGTTCTTCATTCTCGTTTATCAAATTATTACATTATCAGTTGTTTTTCCCGCTTTTAACTTTCTTCATTTGGTAAAGGTTACAATTCGAGAAAATGAACGATTGTCCTAACTTATTTTCATAAATTTATCTTTTAATTAACATCACAAAACCTCATTCGCTTCAATATCAATTGGGCAGGGGGCGTTTGAAGTTTCTCTCATTCGCGTCATACAGCAAGAACAACTAGATCTTCTATTATAGCAGTTATCTTTTCCTCAATCAAAAAGGCTGGACCCCAAGCAACTCGAATCTTCCACTTTTCATGAAAGTTGTGGATCGGGAAGGCAAATTAAAGCAATCCAATCTAAAATAGCTCCAACCTCCCTGAACCATCGATGAGCTCAGTTAACTTTTGTGAAGCAGCAGCTAGTGTCTCCTCGCTTTTGCAGAATGCAAACCTGATATACCTCCTGTGATAGCTAACAGCAGCCTGAGAAATGTCCTCTAACGACGAATCTGGGTGGAAGAATGCACAGCCTGGTACAGCCACCACGCCAGCTTGTTTAATCATTTCTTCCACAAAGGCAACCTGGAAAGCCTCGAGTTCATAACTTCCACTATTTAAACATATAAAGCACGCTAAATAAAAAATGCGAACTCAAGTTCTTCCTGGCCATTTTGAGAAGTAAAAACTTTACACCAGAATACTGTATCTTTGAAGTTCTATGCTTTCAATAAAGTTTTAAACTTGGATTATCCGGCTAAATGCCTAAATCATCAACTAAACCCAACTTCAGCTTGGTTAGAACAGGACAACCTTTCCCCAGATATATATAAAAAACCTAAAAATCTCAGGGAAGCAGAAACATTGTGCCAACAGCCACAGGGACCATCTGATGCTTAATCAAGTGATCTCCATGACACACAGAGAGAAGTTAAACTTAAGCAAGTGAAAAGTCTGGTAAATAAGCTGATATTAGGGAGTCAAATACACTTCAAGTTCGAATCCACTAATTTTGTAATAAGCAAAGATTATGGACTGTCCGATGTTTCTTCATGCTTGTAAAGCGTAGGCTATGTCTTACCCTCATTAGGATCAGTACAGTAAGTTCTGAATCTCCTTGTAATTTTTCTTTCGAGATTTTAATAAAATAACCACCCATGTGGCTACCGAAGAAAGAAAATTTCTTAGTTGGACGAATTTCAAGTGGCATAGCTAAGTTTTAGATTTTAAAGAAAGAAAATTTCTTAGTTGGACGAATTTCAAGTGGCATAGCTAAGTTTTAGATTTTAGCGAAGTAAAATCTTACTGCCATTCCTTCCTTTTCTCCAACTCCCTCCTCCCCATGTCAAAAAGAAAGAAAAAATAGAAGAGAAGATTTCCTAATATATGGAATTCATGCTTGAGATGTTAATTGTGAGTATTTACATCAGAGAGAGTGCATTTCCTGGGAAGCTCCGCAAATAGGAAAAACGAACCCTTAGGTGTGAAAGACACCTCAAAACCAACTTTTGTAAGCACCTGAGTCAAGTAATCTCTTTTTGATTCATAGTCCTGAGCACCAAAGAAACGAAAATAGATTAACTGATAAGTAAAAAAAGAAATACTATTAGAGCTACTAATTCCAATGAAATTTACTTGTCTCAGTGCATCAAAGTATTCAGGGGAACTTCTCAGAGCTGTCAAGGCAGCTTCCTGGAAAGGTGCTGGAGCAGAGTCTGTAATTTTTACATGGATGTTCCTGATAGCAGATGCGAAGCAAGCTGGGCCAATTGCCCAGCCAATCCTCCAACCTGAAAAGGCATGATGATAAATGAAAATTTAATAAATCAACCTACTTCATAGAGGTCATATGTAGGAAGTAGGATAAAAGGAACGACTTGACATGCTGGCACTGTAAGAAAGATATCAAATGTTTACCAGTCACACAAAAACTTTTAGACAAGGAAGATGTGATGATGGTCCGCTCCTGCATTCCTGGAAATGTAGCAATTGATGTATGTTTCTCCCCGTCGAAGGTTATATGTTCATATACCTGTGGAAAATTATAAAGTGAAGCGCCAAATCAGATCCTGTATACTATTGATGACAAATTTATAGCAATCTTAGCTTACACGAAAAGGGTATTAGTCGAGGGATAGTGTGTCTACCTAAATTGGAAAAGAAAGGGAAGGGTGCAGAATAAAGGTTGAAGAAACACGCCCATTAAGGCAAAAACATGGCAGCAGGCTGAGGAATTAGCACCTTGAACAGCTACATTATCTCAGGGGGTCACACAAACAAAATAAAAGCATTGTTCACGCGCACTTTAACTCCTATTTTCATCCATGAAGTATCCTGAATTTCTGAAAGCTTCTACAAGCACATCACCATAATCTTTTAAGGTCTTAAAGTGTTAGCACTGCAAATTGCATCCCTCTTTTTGTTTTTGTTCTTTCCTGTTGGGGTTCATGGTGGAGTGATAAATACAAAATGCATTCTGCTGATTAGCTTGACAAAGGGAGTGAATATACTTATTTGGTCGCTTTTTATTTCTCCTTGAAAAGCACAAGAAGATGTGACATATGCTGCAAACCTCGTCTGTTACAGCTAGAATATCCAAGGTTCGGCAAGCTCCAGCGATAATCTCAAGCTCATCCTTAGCGAAAACCTTCCCAGTAGGATTGTGAGGGCTGCACCACTTTGTATCAGAACATTCAAATCACAATGCTAAAACTGATTATCAGTTTAGAACCTTCTTTGACTTAAAAAAAAAAAAAAAAAAACTGAACCTTTTCACTTTATTGGTTTGGCTAAAAAGAATGAAAAACTTATGATTTCATGAAACAGAACATCTCTAAACATGCACAAAAGTTCTGTGATATCTGAATGATCAGGTGTGTCAACCTGGGGTGCATTGCAACAGAGCTCTCCTATTGGTGTCTATTGCTCTGTTTATACACGCCAGTGCTCTATCCTCTTAGTCAAAATCATGCATAATGAAGGGCCTCCGAATGAATTCGGAAATAAATTAGGACTATAAGTTATATAGGAGTTTAGTTTGGTGCATTGCTTTCTTTGATTACAATAAATCAATATTCATAACAGCAATAGCATAATGTCACATCATATATCAATAATTACTTTTCTGTGTTTTACCTGTTGAGGACTATAGCTTTTGTCCTGCCAGTAAATGACTTGGTGAGTTTATCTGGATCCAGACTCCAATGAGGGGGATCAAGGGCTACATATACCTGCCCATTTTGGTTTTCCACAGGAGAAATACAACTTATCAATCTTGATCCAACAAAGCTGCAACAATGACTGGTTAGTTTCATAGAGATGAAAGGCTTACTGGGACACCGCCAGCCAACCTAATGCATGTTTCATATGTTTCATAGGATGGATCGAATAAGATGACTTCATCACCCGGATTAATTACTGAACCAAAAAAAAAAAAAAAAAACCGAAAGATGAGCATCTCTCTATGCATGCTGCATGCATGTGGAATATATATAAGTAGAGGAGTAGTTAATTGAGTGACATACTTGCAAACATTGCGGCAGCAAAAGCCTCAGATTGGCCGCAACATACCACAATATCAGTGAGAGGATCGACATCTAGGCCATGCAATCGCTTCACTTGATTAGCTACGTAGTTGCATATTCCTTGAACATGCCTACATTAATTAATTCTCAATTTGACTAATCTTTTGAAGCTAAATTAAATAACATTAATCTAATACTTCAAAATAAAATTTTCAATATTCAAAAAGAAGTTGCAACTCTTATCATATGATAAAAAAATGCTAACTTAAAATGTTGGTTAAAGTTGTTAGTAGTTTGACTTTTCACATAAACTGGATGGAGTGAGTAACATGTTGTAGCACTAAACAAACATGAATTAATAAGAACCTGTACTGATTGAAGTCAGAGCGGATAGCGGAAATGGCAGCATCTTTGAGGAAGGAAGGAGCAGGGAAATCAGGGAAACCTTCAGCAAGGTTAATGGCATTGCATGTTTGGGCTAGATATGACAGTTGTTGTATGGGGGACGATGTTAGCTTTTGAGCTACTCTTGACACCTTCCCCTCCATCTTTACTCTTTAACCTTATCTCCCTTTATCAGTCAATATACAAAGAAATGGATAGGAGGACAATTACCAAAAGGGGCTTGCCTCTAAATTCTGGGAACGGACATCCTTCTCTCTTTCCCTTTTTACCGCAGCACTACAATAAAATTTCTTTATTTAAGACCATTTTAGTAGAGTTACTAAAAGACAATGTCTTACTATGCAATTAAGTACTAGGTATTTCTTGTGTAACACAAATAATGGTATAGTTTGACTTGGATCGAAATATAAAAATAGGAGAATATTTTTGAAATTTATGGTTTAAGAGCCTGTTTGGCCAAGCTGCCAAAAACTGCTTATTTTGAAAAGTACTTCTATCAGATAAGTACTTTTGAAAAATAAGCAGTTTGTGTTTTGCCAACTCATTTGATAAGTGCTTTTCTAAACAGTTTGGGTATTGAAAGACATTTTAGAGTAAAGTTTTTCCTTCCGCAAGGCATGCACTGACGCATTACCCATACCTCCTCAAACTCATAATGATCATTTGCGGTTCTCTCAGACTAGGAAAGGATCACTCACTAATAACTAGACCTCTTCGGGGATGAGAATGATGATGACAGTGATTGACAATGTCCGTTTCTTCATTAATCCCTGCCCATTACAACTAGACAAGCAACACTAGTCTGCTTGCTATCCTCTATTACCAAGATCATGATGAAGCCTTTAATTGGTTCCAATTAACTTGACCTCAGTTTCTCGACATGTCCTGCGAGTTCATGCAAGATCATGATGAAGCCAATATATCAACAGCAGAACACTTTGGTTCCCATAAATCTCTTTTAGTTTTAAAAAAAGAAAGGTGCCACCCTTTAATTGGTTCCAATTAACTTGAGCTGTTCATTTATGTATGTGAGAAGCAAGCAATTCAGAGGTGCTGCAGAGGCTGCTATTACTACTTGCTAGCATGGTTTAACATCACCTTTGCTTCAACTCATTGTGCAATGGTCTTACAAAGACATTGTACTAAAAATAATAGTGCTTTCAATTAAATCATATGGCTAAAAGACTTTTATTGAAACAATGATAATCAACTATAACTTTCCTTCACCAATCTAGCATTAACCCATCTTGCCAGTCTCCTTAAACCAATATACAATGTAAGACAAACGACTCAAAATCAAATGAAGAATCAATCAAGTGGAAAAGAACAACGTTTCTGAATTTACTGCACTACCAAAACTTTTCTTGCGCGTGAATGAAGAAACTGATGCTATACACAGGCAACAATCTGGAATGTAAGACCACTTTGAAGATATTGCTCACCAAGTTTTTGAAAGACTTGCAAATGAGACTCTGAAGGTTCTGACTTGCATCTTATTGGAGGTTTGTACCCCAGAAGTACAAGTTGAACTGTGTCTCATCACAGAGGTTTAATGAAATGAATAATTTTCGTTGGACGATTACAATACTGCAACTTGACTATATGATGATTGTAAGAGGACAAAGCAACCAGTGCTGGATAAGGAGCTCTGAAGTTGAGAACATGGTTCAGGAGACACATTTTCTGAAGAACCTGATATATTGGAGCATATCCATGGTGTATAAGGATCGGAAGAAATTGAGAAAGATATATCTGATAGACATATTGAAGTAAAGGGTGATTCAGATAATCCAGTGAAATTGCATGCTGTGGATATATTTGTGCCGGTTATGTCCTTGAAGCTGATGCCACTAACAAGTGGAAATGCAGAAGGATTAAATTTCTCATCTGGATGTGAATCATAGTCACCAGAGGCCTTGATTCCCACTTTTACATTTTTCATAACCACATTCTTGACGAGAATATCTTTGATGTAACCACCCCTTCCTCTAGCAGTTTTCAGCTCAATCCCAAAAAGGGAGTCGTGTAAGTTAATATGCTCTACAAGCACGTCAGATATGCCACCAGACATTTCACTACCGAAGGCCACTCCAGCGCCTGTAGAGGACTGAAGCTTAACCCCTCGAACATGAACATTTGTGGTAGGTTTCCCATAGGAAATCCCATACTCGTCCCAACCACTTTTGAGAACAACAGCATCATGTCCCATGCTAATGTTGCTGTTTTCAATGCAGACATGCTCTGAAGAATCTGAAAAAGATAAATGAAGTTTCACATTATTTTGGGAAATTATGCAGAAAGTACATCTCGACTTTTTAAAACAAACCAAACAGCTATGTATTTTCACTTGATCAGGTATGATTGTTCCATGCATCTCTCGATATATATCATACTTGCACCTCATGCAGGCAATATTATATTCATAATTCAATTTTCTTTGCAGAACTAACAAGGTCACCTTTTTTATCTTAAAGAAATTTTATTCTATGAGTAACCAAAGCTGGTACGTAACATCAGATGCACTTAAGCACTGAAGACCTATCGAATTCAGCAATGAAATGATATCAGGCAATCAATAAGAGGTTTTAAATACTCAAACTGGGGATTGTGCCACATAGATAACTGAAAATTCAACCAACCTGGGACTATCCCCTTCGTGTACGGTGAGTCAGGTGGAGAATAAATTGTTATGTTCTGAACGACGACATAACTGCAAGATACGAAGTTTCTTACAAGTTAGCCAAAATCTAAATCTTACCACAAGCAATGTCTAGCAAACAAAAATTGAAAAGTTGCTCATTACATAGATATGTTAAGCTACCTGCAATATGTTGGGCGAATGTTCCAAGCAGGAGCGTTCAAGAAGGTCAAGTTTGAGATTACAACCTCTTTGGAGCTAACAAATTCTACTAGGTGTGGTCGAGTATAATTCAAGGAATGTGAATTAAACTGCTCCCACCATACAGAACCTCGGCCATCAATTGTTCCATTGTTACCTGTACAATCAATAGACATAAGATGGCTAAGATGGCTGCACGGAAGGCCAAAAAGATAGAACCATCAAATATATAGTTCCATTTCATAAAGGAATTAATATCTACCTGTTATCACAACATCAGTTAAATTACTACCAGAAATCAAGCTGCGATATCTTCCACCTGGTCCGTCAATGCCCCGGCCATAAGACGGCAAGGCTTCAACTATATCCCAATGAGAATAATCCTGCAAAGGACAAATGCATATATTTAATTGACAACTATCCCAATAGAGCATTGCCCTCATCGCTCAATCCTTCAGTGCTAACCTGTGATCCGAGAATAATGGCTTCCTTTTCGAGGAAAAGTGTAAGGTGGCTAGTAAGGCGGATGCTTCCAGTAAGCCATCGTCCGGCTGGAACATAGAGCTGTGCTCCGCCCTTGTCGGCAAAGGACATGAGGTAGAAAATGGCATTCTGAAAGGCTACGGTATTGAGAGTTTCCCCATCACCTACAGCCCCGAAGTCTAATACTGAAACGCTGTGAGGTCTGGGTTTTAATGGCTTATTATTAACCTTGCATTCCCCCTCAAACTCAGCTTTAGTATTTTCTATACAGCCACCCAATGCCACAAGCAAAAGTAGCACTACCTGAACAAATAAGGAAAGCAATAGCAATGCATTGAGTATTCAGGGGCATGTAGAAACTTGAAATTAAAATCTTTAGGCCACAAAAATGCAGTCACATAATAAGAGATGCAGAATGAGGTCAATCAACGGTAACAACATACTCAGTATGATCCTACAAGTGGAGTCCGGAAATGATGAGATGTCTCCATAAGTTGATTATATAGGGGGATATCAATTGGTTAATTGAAGCAAAACCACAGAAAAAGAAGAACGTACTTACTAGTGTCTTCATGAGTGTGCTGTGTGTCATTGGACCACTCTTGAATTCGCCAGGGAGTCTTGTTAATTGTTATTGTGTGTATTGAGTGAGTGAGTGGCAATTAAGGAGAAAATTAGTAAATAAATATACTAGTACTAGCACAAGGAAATTTAAACGGATGGTAAGAGAGAGCGACAGCCAAAAATTAGAAAAAGACAGCTCTTCGTCTACACATTATACTATAATTCACACATATATTTGGTTCTGTATTAGGTAAAAGTATAACCAATTTCGAATTAATTAATGTAAGCAAAATAATGTAGTAATTAAATTGAATAATCTGATTGTTAAATTATAAATTTAAGAAAAGAAGACTACAAATAACTCGTATAACCAATTACTTCAACTAACTTGAAAATTTAGATGTTTTTTAGTATTACATATATATGACTATAACCATCATATATATGGTGGAAAAGAGGAGCCTAGAATTATGGAATTAAATATGATCATTAATAGCCATTAACCACACTTTTAATTTGGCTAATCCTCAATGTTCCTGCCGACGCTAATTAATAGGGTCATTGTACTAACCGTTTAACATTCCTAATTTGGCTTGGGAATTTCCTTATTTGTTTCTTCAGCTTTTAATTTTTCATTCAAGTGGGGAAGAAAAGGAAAAGATTTGGAGATTTCAATTGAAGGGATTATTTGTACGAAATGACAAAGTTAATTAGAGCAATTAGCGGATGGGGACAAGTGGAACAAAAAATTTGGGATGTTGTGTGTGAATGGACAAAGAGGGGGCTGGCAATGGCATGTGCGTTCTTAGGGCCCACCACCAATGATTGTGTGGGACATGCTAGGCTGGCATCACTGGCCCCTGCCAGATCATATGCTTAGACGCTCACCTCATGCCTTCATGGCTGGACACACTTGCCACCTGGTGGGTTGTGTGGGCCCTTCTTCCTTTTGTGCTTTACTGGAATAATCTTCCAAACTTTCTGATCTAATAAAAACACAACCAGCAAGCTAAGTTCACTTTCCTTATGTTCAGTGATTGTCAGTGTCGTCACTTTGCTCTCTAACTGAATCTAGCAAATATTCCACTTTGAAGGCCCTTTCAACATTTTTTTTACAATTTCTAGACTGACTCCTTGTTAGCAGGTCCATGTATATTTAATTTATAGTAGCAGTTAATTAATTTCCATTTACTTAAATATAAGAAGATATTGGTGTTTACATGCTGATGACCCTGATAGTTGATGGGCTGGCAATTTAGATAGCAGCAAAACCATCCTAGCAACGGTCTAAATACGCAATTATGAAAGGATACTGTACAAATTTTGGACTTGGCCAGTTGTATGAAGGGTATACTATAGCACAAAGTGTGAGTCATGAGTTTTGACTGTTCCTCAAGACCTTTAGGCCCTCAAAACGCCCAAATGATTGAGGCTTGCCCTTGACTCCGCAATGTGGAAAGAGGATCAAGGGGTTAGCCTCACTCACCTACCACATGCTCCTCTCTTTTACCACATGATTTAATTCTTATTCCCTCTTCCCATTCTTATGTTTCCTCCCGTTGTGGCCTTGTATGAGGTCGCCGAAATTCGGAAAGGAACATTATACATATGTGAACATGCTTATAATTTCAACAACCCTAGGGTACTCTTTTGTTTTATAAGAGTCTATTTAGTTAAATTTTAAAGACAAGCTTAACCCATAATATATTGATGTTTGAAGTGTAGTGGTGTGAAGGAAAAACTGAAAGAAATAAAAAGACTGACTCACATGAGAAGAAGAAAAGAACTTTTGTTTGGTAAACATAAAAACATTTCTTCTACTCCCTGTGTTATCTGACGTCACTTATTCTTCTCAGCCACCATCATACCCTTTCACTCCAAAATTCCTTGGCAATAAATAGTCATTTTCTCTTGTTTTCCTTACAAAAAATCTAACCTGCACCTCACTTAACTGCATTGTTTTACTAAGCAAAGGTTTGTTCCTATGATTTGTTGCCATCCGACATTTCGCTGCTCACCAGCATTTGAGCAACCACTACATGATTATTATATGTTATTAATTTCGACAATGAAACCAAACAAAGTAGAAGAATCCAATTTCAAATGGAGTATACGTTATCAATTATTTAGGTGCATCCATCGCAAGATAACGATTGAGAATAATAGTAATAAATGCTAATGCATAACTAGAAAAGGAAAAGCTCAGATACAAATACAATTGAGAATAATATATCAAAACTTCAAAGTTGCTCTCAAAATCATGTAGTAGCTATCGTTGTTCTCTAAAGGTAAAATAACGACGGGATAGCTCAATCAAAATGACATACTAACAAGGACAAGTAATTAGAGTCAAGAGTCATTACAACATCATCCTCAATCAGCATCTTCACTTCTTTGACTTCTTAGATCCCCTGCAAGGACAAGTTTTCATCAAGACTTGATCTAGCAACCACCAGGGGCCATAAAAGGCATGGATGTAAATAACTTACTGTGCTGGCTGGGTTTGGGTGGCTGTAGCTGTAGTTGCTGCTGCAGGTTGTGCTGGCCTCTCTCCTGGTCCCTGAAAATTGGAAAAAGTAGTACAAGCTTAAATCCCATTCACTGTCATTTTTACAGAGGGCAAAATTCATAGAATACGAACTAACATAATCATGCAAGAAACAATTAGACGAGACATCAAAATTTACAACTTCTTACCTGAGCCAAACGCTCCTCCCTCCTAGCAAACTTCCTCTCCCTGCTTGCTTTATTCTTTGCCCTCCTGGCCTCAAATTGGTCAGACAATGTCTTTTCTCTGGCCTTTTCAGCCTTTGTTTTGTGAATACTTTCCATTAGCACACGCTTGTTCTTGAAAACATTACCCTTCACCTTCATGTACATGTCATGGTACATGTGCTTGTCAATCTTTTTCGACTCCCTGTACTTGCGCAGCAAGCGCCTAAGGACTCTCATTCTCCTCATCCATAGCACCTTTGTGGGCAACCTAGCCTCTCTGGTACCTTTCCGCTTACCTAGGAAAAGTAGAAATGTCGTCAATATCTGAGACTCACCAAATGAGTGCGAACCATTGCAAGCAAGGTTAACATTTCCTCATGCTATGGGGATATCTACAACTGAAAATAGGATCGTATTTATCAAATTTCTCAGCAAGAAGCATAAAAACCAACTGATTCAGTCAAATCACAAGTCAAGCATGATACAGAAAAACAACTACTTGCTGATCAGAAGTAGCACGACATGATAAATGAGTTTTTCTAAATAAAATAGGGTGGTAGTCATCATTGCCAAGATTAGGACTTACCATATCCAGAGTGACGTCCCTTCCTCTTGGCTTCCTTCATTCTACGGGCACGAGATCTTGAGTGAATTTTGGTTGGCTTCCTGATGATGAACCCATCCTTGACCAACTTTCTGATGTTTTGGCCTGAAGTCCATGCAAAACAGGGGAATTAGAGGCAACTAATTTATTTAGAGACTGAGAAATGGTAGCAATATCAAACTGCCACTTCTAGTGGGCAATAGATAGGAAATGATTACACAGGGTTAGCAAAATCTCAAAACAGCTTGCGTTGTCCGAAAAATGCCAAGAGGATGTAATTTCACTAAATAAAAAAGGTAACCCACTTATATGATTCTGACAAATAGAAAAGGTATATTATCTTAACGAAAAGTTTTATCATGTATGAGGCACACCACGTGGACAGACAAAATTTGTATGAGGTTCCTCTCATATTTTGCCTAGTGTATTCAGCAACAAAGCAAATTCCAAGACCTGCACCATTCCCCTCGGCCTTCTATCTTATTCCAATTTAATGTACTTCCATCCAATACTAGACCCACTTTAAATCAATTACTTCCAACACAAATTGATACCTAGACACAGGCTTAACAAACCAAAAATCTGATTGTGCAAGAGAGGAAAATATATGAAAAAATTAAAAATCGTTTATTTCAACTCTTTTAATTTATGATTGTTGTTTTGTATGTGTGAACCTGAGCGCAGAAAAAAGATAAAGAATGAAGCTAAACTCTGAAATTGCAGAGCCAACTTCCACAGCAAAGATACTTGTATGTTTTCTTTCAAATAGTTCACTGCTAAAAGAATCTTTTGCCTACTGGGATTGCTAAATTCAAATGGTGAAAGTCCAGCTTATTTGTTGATAGTGACAAGACTATCTAAATCACCACTCCGAAAGTAGACATGTATGTTTACTGAAACAACACCTCAGTCTCAAACTAGTTTGTCATAAGCTATATGAATCTTATATGAGATGTGGCATAAAAATAGGGTTCTCTAAAACTACTAGAACAACATATTAGTATAGTCCTACAAGTAGGGTCTGGGAAGGATGAGATGTACGCAGACGTTACGCCAACTAGTGAGTTAGTTACAGATCGAAATACGTTGTAGTGCAGATGGTAAGGAAATAATAAAAAGAAAAAACGTACGAGAGTTGGCCATGGAGATTTCGCTGGATTCATTGGGGTCAAGCCAGACCTTTCCTTTCCCACACTTGAGCACGCTGGCCGCCAGCCGCTTCTGTAGCTTCAACGACACCATCTTCCTTGCCGCTCACACTCGTCGTGGTTTTGTTATTTATATTCACAAATGACTTAGGGTTTTTGAGAAGGACATTTTATACACTGGGCTAACGGCCCATTCAGAGTGTTAGGCATTTTAACAAGTTTGGACCGTGTCATATATTGCCGCTGCTTTTATGACAGGGTTAATTTCATAACTAACCAAGTATCTTACATAGCCTTACTAGATAATAGACATATTAACATATATCAATGGCTAGCCAAAATTGATGCTAAATAATAGGTACATGAATATCCTAACTTCTAAGAGATCTGCATAAATATCTCCTAAATACTAGCGCCAATTCAGTTAACTAAAAAAGAAGCGAAAAAAATGGGATGGAAAAACATTTTTAGATTCCTATAATTATGGAATCCCACTAATCTGTGGCAAGTATATATCCCCAGTAAAGCAGTTTTTTTAGGTTATTAAGTCATAAATATTCACCAAATACAAATCAGATTACATCTTCTCTTTTTCCATACACGAACAAAAATAAGATCAGAAGGCATCTTACTAATTAATATTAATCATTGTTTACCTTAAATATCAGCAAGTGAATACCCACTGTGTATCACGTTAAAGGAGAAAATACAAGGGAAATAGTATCTTTGCATATGAATATCATCAAAATATGACACCAACGCAAATATGCAACAAATATGTACAAAAAATATGCAGTGAATACCAAATATGGAATAAATACTTACAGTGAATACCAAATATGCGATGAATTACAAAATGCCAAATATGCATCAGATATACAAAATATGCCGTGAATACCAAATATGCAACAAGTAATTACAAAAACACCAAATATGCAGCAAATATATACAAAATATGAACTATGCTATCAATACATTCAGTAAACTGGAAGTAAACTCTAAGCCGTTAGGTTTATCATCTAAACGAGGTCGTTTAGCATTAGACTCATCAATATCACCACCTTCCTCAATCGTTACTTGCACCGAGTCCGATTCTATTTCGGGTTTAGGGTCCGACCCGACTGTGTTGGGCTCATTGGACTGTTCCAATTCATCCAGCTTTCGCTTGTGATGATCCGATGGAACTGGGCTTGTTGCTGCTGCTGCCACCATTACTTCTTCATCTGCCATATTTTCTTTGATCTAACGGCTATGATTTATCCGACTTAGTGAAAAAATCGCTTTGTTTTTTTTTGGTATGATGAGATATATAAAGGGGATTTGGTTAGATTTTATTTATTTGTTTTTGTCTGTATACTTAAAATTGGAGTTCTCGAAAAATAGGCATGCTTAGAGGGATATTTATCAGATTTTTAAAAAAGGCTATTAAAAGATAGTAAAATAAGTCTAAATGTCTATATGCTATAAATTATTAAAAATGTGTCTATTGGAGTGCACCAAAGGCCACTATTGGCAGTGGTCTTTGGTTTGAGGCCTTTTTTTTTATTAATTTTACATGAAAGGCCAGTTTTGGAACTTTAATTCTTTTGGGTTAAAATTCAAAGAAGTTCAACCTACAAGGACTGAAGTTCAACTTCGGTCCATCACAAGAATTAAAGTTCAACTTCAGCCCACAAGGGTTGAAGTTTACGCATCTCTATCTAAAAGTTCAGCCCTTATAGATTGAAGTTGAAACTTCATAATTTAGGCATGAAGTTGAAACTTCATAATTTAGGCATGAAGTTCAACCCAAAGGTTTGAACTTCAGTCCACAAATATTGAAGTTCCAAAAAGTGGCATCTCATGTAAGACCAATAAAAAAATGGCTTCAAATTAAATACCAGTAACAAAAGTGATATGTGGGTGAAAATTTTGCAAATGACACTCACCTTTTCAACAATAACAAAAGGGATCAGTTACACACAAATTTACACGACGGAGATATCAAGTGATTCCACTACCTACTAGAGTGCTCTATACCTTTAGGGGTCGTTTAGTATGTGGTGTACAATTAATTAATCCTGTTATAAAAAGCTTGATGGTTTTATTATGTGTTTGGTTTGCAAATTCAAAACAATATTATTTAATTCCAGTATAAACTTATGCACAACTTGATGTATAAATCAATACCAAGGACGCCATGATATTGACTTATCTCGGTATTAACTTATTCTGGTATTAATTTTTTCTTGTATAATTAATTCCGGTATAATTTATCATTGTACCAAACGACCCCTAATAATATTGCGTCATGGACTTAATGTCTCCTACTTAGGAATTTATTAACATTAATGTGGAGTCTCGACAAGCGTAAACCAAAGGGGGCGACAGAGTACTACTACACAAGGGCGGCTAGATAAATTTGGTGGCATAAAGCCAATTTTCATCGAAAGGGCTTGATTTTTTTTTTGGAAATTAAGAATCGAATGATCCGTTTTACTTGAAGATCATTGTTATAGGTAGTTAGAAGCACCATACATTCCTACGAAATAGAATTATTAAAAATAATACCACTAAATTTATGATGGAAAATGGAAGGTTATAATCGAACCTACAACACTTTTAATGTTGTAAAAGAATACACAAAATATTTTATTTAGTACATTTCAACTCTTTTTCTTAAAATGTTCTTGGAGATATCAAGAAATACAGTATAAAAATTGTAATTCTCGTAAGCCGCAGCACGTTGTAATACGATTGACAGAGATGAAAGGGATTATATATTCTTGACAAAGAGGTAAGTAGTTAGAATAAATAACAACACATTTACACTGTAAACAATATATATATATATATATATATATATATATATATATATATATATATATATATATATATATATATATGCAATTTTCCATTTCCCCTCAAACAATGTCATTTTTTCCTAAAAGAGCTACACTGCTCCACTTTGACAGTGGATTTTTCATACTAGAGTATTACATGTCTGCTTTTCTCTTTTTCAAACTTAATCAATATATAGGTCTAGTTTTGCAAAAATTTGGGGCCCTAAGAAATGAGGGGCCTAAAACAGATGCCTTAGCTGCTTTACCCTTGGGCCGGTTCTGCTACTACAGTTTGGGAAATTTTTTATGCGTAGCCAGTTTTGGACGCGCTCAATGAGTTTTATCCACCGTTTCAAAATTAATTGAGAAATAATCAAAAATTCGCGCGCGCACTTACGCTCAATTAGCGTTGAAAAACACCCCATACTAGTCTCGATATGTTATACTGGGGCTTTGAACAAGTTTTGTTCAAATCCCTATTACTTTGTTATGGGACTTTATATATAAAGCTTCATTTCCATAATAAAATACTTATGAGACTTTATCCCATAACGAAAACAATGAGATTTATCTTATAACAAAGGTCTAATTATTTTGTTATGAGACTGAAGCTTTATATATAAAGTCTCATAACAAAATAACTAACATGTTCAAAAGTCACATTATTTTCTTATGAGACTTTATATATAAGTCTCATAACAAAATACTGGATCGTATTTTATACTGGGGTTAGTTTACTGAAGCTTTTTATAAAGACCCATAATAAAATATTGGGGTTTTGAACAAAACTTGTTCAAAGCCCCAGTATAAAATACCGAGACTAGTCCGGAGATGACTATTTCTCAGCGAATTTATTTTTGATGGCTACAAATCAATTAGCGCGCGCAGCAAACAGGCTCCTACGCGAAATTTTTACTAAAGTTTGTTGTTCTTCACCAGCAGGGTCGAACTCAGAAGTTGACAGAAGATAATACTTGTACACTATCATATTTCACGTGTCAAGAGTGTGTATAGAATCCAAAAAATTCAATTTTATCCTCTTTGCGGTGTAGAATGCACATCGGTCCTCCCTGTTGGCAAGTAAGACACTATTATCTTCAATATGACAATCGCACAAGCTTGTTAGTTTTACACACACAGTTCAATTTCTTTGTAGCCTCTCGTTTTTATGTTAGTCATTAAGCTACTCTCTTACAATCTCCTTTGAACGATTATCCACTACAAAAATCTTTTTCTGCCCTGGAGCAGTTGTTTTCTTCACATGATACATCACAAGTATGGATCTTAATCAGGAGCTCAGAATTAAGGCAAGGTTTGCTCTGCAACAAACATGATTTCAAAATAATCTAAGAAACCACACTGCATTCAGCGTCACCTCTGCCTCATTTATTTAGAACTGCTTAATGTTTGCTCTCAATTGATCCTTCCTAATTAGAGGAGCCATTGCGCACAGGAAATCAATATGACATAAAAGTGACATTCCATAGATGAAATCTTACAACCGGAAAGATGGATGAACAGAAAAAACAAAACAAAGAAAAACAAACAGCATTAGACTTTTTTTTAACCTTAATTAACAAGTGAACAATAACATAAAGTGGGGTTTTTGGGCGCTTGAGCCTGTTTTAGGTCTCTCCGCCAATACATCCCACACATCACTAGCACCATATATACTAATAGCTGCTATAATGTAGTCTTGCCAGTAAGAATGCAGAAGGCCAAAATGGCTACGTTCTAATCTTCTCTAATACTAAAATAGATTTGTGGCTGGCAGACATTTCTAGAGTTGGCGAAACGAGTGTGCGAGGTAAGCCAGTGATCCAACTAGCGGGGCGTTAATATAAGTGGCTGGCTCCGATTGCTCATAGTCCGAGCGCTCGTCTGGAAAATTGTCATTCTGATCCGGTCCACCAACCACCGCTCCCACCAGAATATTTGGGTTTGGATTCTCTGAATTGTACATGCTGAACCCCGACGAGCATTGTATCTTTGCAGGGTGAATCGCCATTGATGGCAAAGACGACCCCCGATGGTGGATCCTCTGTGGATACCTAGGCCCATACCCCACCATATACGACATTTTTTGTGGATTATCTCCCAACAAATAGTCCACCTGCGTTTTGTGCAACAAATTCAAGCATACGTACACAAAAATAGTTAGTCCATTAGTTATCTGATATCATAGTCTTCCGAAATTAATCCACATACTTAAAATGGTACATAAGGAATTCATTAATAACTACCTGCTTTTTGGCAAGATTACGGAGCATTTTTGGTGTGACAACGATTTCACCACAATTGACAATCATGTGAGCGGAGGCTAAGTACTTGGCATAGGTTACAAGCAAGAAAGAGGTGGACGTCACATACTGCATGTTGCTGTCAATCATCGTGAAGAGTAGCCCTCCTGTAAAAGTAAAAATTCAAACTAAAATTAAATCCACCAACATATCTCTTGGAACTGGAAACTAGGGCAAATAAGAAAGCGCATGGACTAGAGAACAACCAGGTGTATACTGAACTTGAGACATGGGTGTCCCCGGGATGACGGAGCAAATGTAGTTGTCTGCGTGACTCTTGTAGTCTTGGAAAGATTGAAGCTTTTGAACAAGAAACGCCTGTAGAAAACCCAAAAAGATGAAAGATACCCAAATATGAGTTGTCATGCAATGGAGAATACCTAACAAATTTAACTTCGTACCTTGGAAAGAAGAATCCTTGCTCCAACATGCTTGTTGTCCCAACAAAAGGTGTGATCACTCTGGTCCGCCCCAAGGGTTTGCCCGTTTCTTTCGATATAGTTAAGGTAAAAAGGGCTCTTCGTGGCTCGATGCAACCAAGCAGCACCCCACAACAGCTCGTCCTTCATTTATAAATAAAACAGCCAAAAATGTTACTCCTTTATTTAATAAATAAAGACTTTGTTTCAGCTCATTAATAGGAGTAATCAGCAAATCAAGTTAAACTGTGATGTATAGCAGAAAATTTGTCCCTTTTAATTAACGGAGAATTAAACCTGGTATCCGGAATATGAGCAATAAAAGGGGCACACAATGCTCTTCAATCCATCACTGTAGGAACCTCTGTACTTGTCCGCAAATTCGAACACCTGTGGACCAGTGTAAATAAATAAGCACTAGAATAAGTAAAGCTTTGCTCTCGATTTAAACTTTGACGTGCAGAATAAATAGTTATGCTTCTGTTTAGTCATAGGAGTAGTAGTTATCAGCTCAATTGTAGTAATATAGAAGGAAGCAATTAATACCCTGATGGCCCTCCTCACAAGGAGCTTGGAGTAAGTGGGATCGCTTTTCCTGAAGACCAAAGAAGCAGCAGCAAGAGCTGCAGCGGTCTCTGCAGCTACCTCAGTCCCTGGAGTGTTTTTGTCAATCTTGAACACGTTTCTTGGAGTGTCCATATCCTCAGGTCTCTCCCAGCAAGCGTGGTCACTACCTGCATCGCCCACCTATGTGTAACAAAGTTGTGAGGTGAATAATCAGCATCATTAATTTGAGACCAACTTTTATGAGTTGTGATGAGATGTATGTACATCCATCAGATTTTGTACAAATTAAAATGCAGCACAAAAACCTGAACATATACGGTGTCCGGATAGGCAGTGGCCTTAAGAAGATAGTCAGTAGCCCAGCGAACGGCTTGTCTTGCATTCTGCAGCTCTCCTTTCATCAGTCCACCAAACTCAATCACACTCCATGATAGCATGGTGGTGGTGAATGCCATTGGAAACCCAAACTTCACATTGTCCCCTGCGTCATAATATCCGCCAACCAAATCAACCTGCATTACCATATCACCCAACAAAATCAAGAAAACCATGTCAGGTTTGTTTATTTACAACTTAGCAGCTAGAAAGAGGAGCGTTAAGAAATTGTAAAGACACATACGTGCATGGCGGAGCCATCTGAAAGAGCAGAGTCTCTACGCCAAGTGATTCTCTGGTTAGGAGGGAGCTTGCCGGATCTCTGACCCTCAAAGAAGAGAATGGATTTGGTGAGAGCATCTCTGTAATTGTGAGAAGCAAAGTGGGAATGATGACCATGGTGGGCATTGCAAAGAACCAGTGGGATAGTGAAGCATAGTAGGACAAGTAAAGTGGCTATGGCTAGTGTGGAAGAAGAAAGGTAAAAGGAAGCCATTTGGACTCTGCTCACTCAGTGTATACACTACACTCTGCCCCAGATTAGGCTGCAGGTTCAGGAAACAAGTATTCCCTGTATTTATAAGGCAAAACAAAGGTTAATGATTTAATGTCCTGCCTGGTTGTATGTAATCATTAAGCCCCAACTAAACTCCAATTACCATTTAGCAGTAGTAACTTCTTTTGGCTTCATTTAACTAATGGTTGGTGTCATCTTCTACTAGACTTAAATAATGAATATGATTAGATATAAATAACTAAGTACTTGCTTTAGTAATTTCACATTTAAAGGACAAACAAATATGCTTTATAACAATTGAACATTCATGATTTCATCGTACTTCGGGATAGAGTTAGTGCAGCTTATTTTATGTAATCAATCTTTAATTTACCACTTTTCCTATCAAGATGGACCTAAATGGATTCCACTCTTTTTGAAAAATAAGAAGATTCTGTCTGTCATATACACAGGAGAAAACTATATGGGACTTGAAATTACTCTTATCACTAACTTTAATCCGCATAATCCTTCTGTATGATGCTACAAGAAGGATGTTTGTAAAGCTTTCTTAATAATTGCATTTAAGCATGCCTAATTAATAAGATTGCCTTTTTCTTCTTCATAACAAAAATCAGCTTATTGTCTGCTCAACTTTTAGCTGCTACTGCGGAATTTGCCAATTTGAATTCACGGGATCACATTGTCAAAGCAGTATTCAATACAGTGAGACGTTGCGTTAGCAGTACTATGGTGAGAATGACTTGTCACATGCCTGGAAGTCTATTCAATTTTACAAATATTGGTAGGTCTAGCCCCTGCGATCACTTCCAACAATATTTGCCAAACGATGCCAATTTTAGCTTCACGTTTATGATGGTATTTATCAAACTCATTTAGCAAGATACTGATGCAACCTGACCTACATCTAATCCGCTGTTGAGGAAAAAAAAAAAACCTCCATTGACTGGCTTTTCGGATGAATTAGTAGAGCTGATACCTCATTGTCTGTCCAAATTTTCACTTTATCATACTCGTTGTTGTTGAAATCTAGTACTACCAATGAAGTGGTGGATCGAAATTGTACTGAACTGTTAATGTATAGTTAAATGTATAATGTTCAGTATCTGTTGATTAGTTCTCGACTGTTATGACTCATCTTATGCTAGAAGTAATAATTTACTCATAATTAATTGTATGGTCATCCTTCCTATATGTTTTTTTCTAATCCATATCACATTCAATTATGTAAACTGTGTAGCTCAAAACAGAGTCTAAAACCAACTGGTACAAAATTAAGGCAAAACAAAGTTTTTGTTTTACGCCTCCAATCTTTATAAGTAACAAACTAGAAAGTAGAAACTTTATAAAGAGAGGAATTTACGCTGTAGTAAGTATTGAAGCTTTGTGTCGGATAAAGTAGAGGAATATAAGGATGGTCTGGTGTTAGAATCTGGAGTTCAGTTAAGGAAAAATCAGGAATCAAGAAAGAGGTCAAAAAAGGCCCATGCCACGCCTCTGATGCTCATGCACTTGAACCAAGAAGCATACATCGAGGGATCTAGGACAGTCTCCATTGCACAATCTACCAACTACTCCCCATTCTTCATTCTCTCAACAACTAATAATGCAGCCGATTCCATTCGAATTGACATACATCTAAAACTTAGCTCTTGTTTGTTTATAAAATTTGAAAATACTTTTTCAAATATTTTTTGAGAAAACTTATTTGGACATACTTTTTGATCATTTCTTAGTGAAAAGAATGACCTCTTTCTAAAAGAATGACCTCTACCCAAATTTGGAAAGAAATATTCACTTTTACTCATCCATATTGATTTGTAGCCACACAAGTAGGGCTGTACAAACCAAACCGGCAAACCGAACCAAATCGACAAACCGAACCGAACCGAGGAAAAAAACCGACTATAGTTTGGTTTGACTTGATTTGGTGTTGGCGAAAAAAAACCGACATATTAGGTTTGGTTTGATGTTACCCATAAAAAAATCGAACCGAGACCAAACCGAACCGAACCGACATTACATATATGTTATTTTATATTTTTATATGTACAAAATTCATTCATTGAAAAGTATTGTCTAAATATCTTAGTTGCTTTTCTTAGCTATGTACTTATGTTATAAACTTACGATTTACAACACACATCTACAGGAGCTAATTTTAATAAGAATTAGTGATAGGGTTATGACAAGAATTTGGCGCTCAAAAATTTGAGGTGCTATTATTGTTTTTTTAATCGGTAAATATTTTTTTCTTTTGTTATATATGTGCATCTAGATGGGCTATATTGTACGTCTCTAAATCTATATTTGGAACGTCTGATTAAGATTGTCATTTCTTATAGGACTCTACAGTTACATATTAAAAAAAAATGAGAAAATTTTGAACTTAATGTATCCAACGCAATTTTAATATGAACTAACTTGGTTTAACTTGTCTTCTTTTGTACAAATTTGATACGAGCTTTTTACCTATACTTTTAAAGGAGAGAAAGCACCATATATTTGTTGTTAACAAATAAAAACCGAATAAACCGAATAAAACCGACATTAGAAAACCCGACTTTGGTTGGTTTGGTTTGGTTAAAGGTTTAAAAAACCGAAATTATTGGTTTGGTTTGATAAATGAAAAAATCGAACCAACCCGACCTATGTTCACCCCTACACACAAGTATCTATATAATTTATTTTAAACCATAAGTTTCCAAAGTTATATCTCTTTATTAAATTCGGTGCAAAGTCAAATCCGTTCATCTAAATGGAACGGAGGGAGTAATTGATCAAATATGGAATGTATCAACATACATCGGAGAAGCTCTACAAGATGTCCAGTTTGGTAGAAAAAGTGTAAACTGGAAGAGTTCTTCCAATGGCTCATTCAGCGAGGAGCAGCGTGGTCAAGACTTGTTGACTAGACTAGAAAAAGTGACTACAGAATGAAAAGAACGCTTAGGATTGGGGGAGAACTGAGACGTGTCAGTAATAAATAAATGCATCTACTGGGACCTTTCTAGTCTATAGAGTAAGGACCAGAGACTCGGGGTGGAGGGGTTCCTTACTTCCTGGATATATGTGAAAATTGTACTAACATTACTACTAGGACAAATTAAAGAAGTTAAGAAAAAATCCAATTTATGGTCTGCAAACAAAAGCTGAGCCCATAGTCCAGACCAGAAGTTTGAATCAAGTTTGTCATATTTCCATGTGCTCTCTGATCTCTCTCCACATGCAAATAAAAGGCACTATACCTAAGTATTTACTCCCTCCGTCCCACTTTGTTTGTCGTAGTTCGGATATCGAGGGTCAAATGAGTTTATCTTTGACCGTAATCTTTATATATATCTTTTAAATATTTCGAGTTGTAATTTTTGTGGCTTATAGTACTTTTAATGGAGTTTTTAAATATGTAAATTTTGTTTAAAAAAAGTTAAAGATTTTATATCCTAATCTACGGTCAAATTTAAGAAGTTTGACTCTCGAAACAGTAACTATGACAAACAAAATGGGACAGAGGGAGTATTTATTTTCAAATGCTACTTTATCCTTATACGTACTCCATATTTCCTGGATTTATTTCCTGCTAACTGTTCTGAGTTCTAAAAAGATGAGATAGAAATGCATGCGCTCGTTTACCCTACGTTTTGGACTTAAAATTAAATGTGAAAAACAGATATTTGCCATGTTCTCCAAGCATTTAGACGAGACAATTGAGCCTCACCAGCTTATTTTGCAGCATTGCTCGGTAATATTCCACATTAACTTGCAAGTCCTTTTTTATTTAAATATGTACTCCTATTACGGAAGGAATACAGAAAATTAAAAAAATAGAGTAGGTGTTTACAGAAAGCGGAGGAACGCTCAAACAGTAGTGTGTGATACTTAGCTTATCGAAGGAACTACTATAGTCTATATAGATTTTGGCCTAGATCATTTTTTTTCCCTGATGGCCTAACTCTATTTGGGCCCCAAGGATAGTTCTACCCAGCTTTCAGTAGTCATTATCTAAGATACTTCAGTTCAATGGGAAGGCAGAGTTTGCTGGGCAGCAGGCCCATATAAGTACACTATAGATTCTGAGAGAATTCAAGAGTACATATAGTAATAGATTATGAAAAGTTCGATTGTACGAAAGGTGCTTGAACAATAAACTTAAATACTTACTGTATTGGATAAAAGTTGACTGGACTTGAAAAAGTGACACGTGTCTACTACGTGGCACGAGCAGAAATTCCAAAAGGACAGATATCTAACGGACAGACATTTATCACGAGCAGACCCAAAGGAGTTATGAAACACTTCATCAGTCAACACGGTCTAAGTGAGCAGTTATTAACTTGATCATTCACGATCATTCAATTAATGGTCATTCAGGCAATTACTACAACCCAGCGGTTATGCATCCAACGGATACGTGCCCAGTAGTTACATATCCAGACGGATCCATGCCCAGCGGTTACGAATCCCAACGGGTGCATATTAGACTTATAAATAGCATTTGCCCTATACGATTATAACACAACTTAACTTCCTGTCTACAATATCAATAAGAATACTCTCTCGCTCTTTCTCGGTGATTCCATTTTATTCGTGTTTGCCTATTATTTTAATTCTTCGATCCTCTAAGTGCGACTAATATCGTAGAGCTCTCCCCGGAGATAAGCGATACGATACGGTTATCTCTCCTTATTTCTGTTTATGCTTTGTCTTTATTATTTAATACTTATATCTCACTCTCGTATTGTCACCATTTCGGCTCGTCGTTCAAACTCTTAATCTCAACTATTGATCGTGACTCCGCAAATATAAATTTAATTATTAATTGGCCTAAAATCAGATCTAGGTTAAACAATTTGGCGACCACAGTGGGAGCCGGTCAATAGCCTTCGTAGGTTAATAGTTTATCTTTTCTGATATTACACCTCTTTTCGTCAGTCTTTTTATTCTGTAACTAACATGGCAGAAAGCAATTCCCTGTTGATACCCAATTTTGTCCCGGATTTTAATTAAAAGTATAATAATTTTAAAATTAAGTTCAATTTTGAAAATTGCAAGTAAATAACTAATTTTAATTGAAAATGGCCAAAATTGCAAGTTATCCCTTCATTTGCAGCATACTATATAATTATCTGCTTAATTTAATTAAAGGGCTAAATCCGTTTTAAATTTTATATTAGGATTATTTCTAAAAAGCCCATATCACACAAAAGCCCCAGCCTATTAATTCACCATTACCCCTATCATCTCCCCCACTACAAAATCATCTCACTACACAAAAAACCCTACACCCAATATAACCCTCAGCCGCAACACCCACATCTTCACCAGCCGTGCCCCCCCAGAACTCACCCATTTTTCCCTTCTCCCTTGGATTTTCGATACACAGCACACCACTCACAAAAACACACTAACAGGTCTGAAAACGGGAAAGAAGAGATCGAAGGGGCTATCATTCTCAGTCCTTGATTTGTTTCTATTTCTTTGTCACTGAAACGACGAAAGAAAAGGCGATAGAAAAGAGTAGAAATGATGCCGCCGGCGTTCTCTCGCCAGAAAAGTAAACGGCAGTCGCTCCTTTTGTCCTCATCTCGCCATTTCTGTGCTTGTTGTTACCGTTACTGTTTTAGGCCGGAAAACCTATTTTCCGATCGACTTCGGTTTTATTACTTCGGTGGGGTCACTGTTCTCGTCGATCCTACTCGTTTCTGGACGATTTGTAATTGGATTTGAGATGGATGGCGGAGTTGTAGCGACACTGTTGTTGCTCCTCCTGGACATCGCCGGCGTTAACCTTTTGTCGGTTGCGCCATAGTTCATGTCGTCGTTGGGTTTTGAATCTGGCATTATCCGTTTCCATTACGAGATTGATCGGTTCTCGTTGATTTTGTTGTATTGGTTGCTGTTAGCCTTGCTTGATATGCATATGGGATTAGTTGAAGTTGTCTTCTTCCTGGTATTATTGGTGACTGCGTTGAGATGGTGACTTGACCCGTTACTTGGGTTTTGCATTTGACCCGTTGGTTTTTGCATTTGACCCGTTGCTTGATTCCTGTGGTTTTGACCCGGTTTGAATCATTGGTGTGACCCGTTTACATGATTGGGTTACCGTTATGCATTGATTGGATTTACTGAGTGCAGGAACCCGTTTCGGATAAATTTGGTATATCGCGGAACATTGGACTGATTTGGACAAATACTACGCTAACTGGCCAATGAAAAATACATAAATACGTATTGAGGCCTACACAAGGAATTGACGGATTTTGAACATGATACTACACTTAAACCGTCCCGTTCCCGTGTCCCTAAGCAAAAAGGCGATGATGAATGCACTTTAATGCAAAGCAAGTTGAAAAGGGTAGTGGGTTTGGTGCTTTGGTATGGCAACACGGCCCGGGCTCCGTGTTTGCAACCGTACCAAATCCCGAGCCTCTATTCGACGCGCCATACATACCTGAGCCTAAATTTTGCAAAAAAACAACCCCTTTACTATTATTATTATTATTATTATTATTATTATTATTATTATTATTATTATTATTATTATTATTATATATTTTATTATTATTATTATTATATATTTTATTATTATTATTATTATTACTTTATTACTTTATTATTGTTATTTTATTTCCTTAATTATTATACCTTATTATCTTACTAATTCTATTTTATTTGTTTGTTTTGCGAGGTATATATTGGCACGAATAATTTATGGACGAATTTAGCTAACTCACGAACGGGAATAACCCATTGCACTAAAGGCATTTGCGGATTGAATTTGGACCCGAGCATTCAGAAATAAGACTTAGGAATTTTAGAAAAATCAAGACTCCCGCGAGTTGATCAATTTCCCGGTTCTATCTTTAACTTTGCCTTCCTTTCCTTAGATATTTATGTAAATAAAATGTGTGAATTATTTATTTGACAATAATATTTGATTGTTTGTATGTCGCTTTACTTTATGTCCATCACCTTTTATTGTGAAGTCGTTATTTAATTTATTGCAAACTGGGGCAAATTAGCAAAATATGTGCAAATTAAAATAATTTTCATAAACAAGTTTTATTTCAATTAATTATTTTAGATAAATTTTCTAGAAAAAGCATATTTTGCAAATATTTTGGAAACCTGTCGGATTAACCGTATTTTTACGGAATTTCGGAAGTGCCTTAAAAACCTTCTTCCGAAATTAATAAAACCTCTTACCTTTAGAATCTCTGAAAGAAAGACCGTCTTTTTTATAAAAACGGAGTTTTGCACGCATTTGTTAATTTGGTTCCCTGTTTTCCTTAAATTGGGTGGCGACTCCAAAAACTCCAAAAGAGTTAGCCCATCCTGTCGATATTCCGGAATTTATCCTTTTCGGGGTAATTTTTGGGGTTCAACAGCATGGCGACTCCGCTGGGGAGCAATAAAGGTTTTGACCATAAAGGTTTCCAATTGTTTGCAACTAGCATGCCTAATTTATTTGCTTTATTATATCTGTTTGTTTGGTTTGCCTTATAAAGCATGCATTGTATTAATTTGTGCATAATCTGCGTTCCGTTCATATTTCCTCCCTCATGGAGCCTGTCAATTCTCTTTCACCTCCTCGATTTCATCACGGGGTACCCGCTTGACGGGTAGTTATGCAGGAAGGGCATTGCCCTTACCTCACTCTTTCAAACTTCTTTCGTGTCACCAAAGTTAGTTGGGGTATGGTTTGCCTGGTTTTGCCATGGCCGGTTTTACTGGTTTATGGGGCCAGGTTTATCCCGCATAGGTCTGAATCAGCCTCAACCGTTAGCCCACTCTTAGAAGGAGATTAGGTCATGCATGCATATACACCTTAGTTTTGGGGGGGGGGGGGGGGGGGAGTTCGGCAGATTTGGTTGGTTTGTGTTTTGGAGATGGTTTGGTGTAGTGAGATCTAAGAGGCGAAGCCCCTGGTGTCTCTAAAAGGATCAGTGGGGTCCCTCTCGTGGATGGCTTTGCATGTGTGCAGGCCTATGTTGATTATCCAGCTGCAACTTTGTAAAATTGAAGTGTGCTTGTCGCATACTAGGAGAGCGAAGCCCCTGTGTCTTTGAATGACCAGTGGGGTCCCTCCTTGAAGACTAGTGCGGTCTTGGCTACCTAGGAAACTGAGAGGCTTGATTAATGCCGAAGACCAGTGAGGAGCCCTATGAAAAAGGTCGGTGAGCCTTGCAAAACCTAGGAAGCTGAGAGGCTTGTCTAAAGCCGAGGACCAGTGAGGTTTTATTTTTAAAAGGCCAGTTGGCGCCTTTCATGAGTTGCAGTCTGGTATTGTGAAAAGCAGTTGAAAATTTCTCTCTGGATGTTGTAAAATAATTGGGAGTTGTGCTTGGAGGAGTGTGGATGTTCGCAAAAGCCATGGAGGATTGTTTCGGGTTTTGGGCATTCGGGTTTAGAATTTTGCGCAGATGCTATTGAGAGCATGAGCTGTGTTAAAAACTTGCGATTGTCACATGTTAATTGTTATTCTTGCTTTATTTGCTTAAAATGCGTTAAATACTAGGTGTTGCTTGCTTGTATGCAATTCTATGAATGGCATGCAAACTATCTTAGTTACCCTTTGTGAGGTTTCTTTTGTTTTGTTTACTTCTCTATCAAATGTTGGATTTGTGAAGTGGCAGATCATCCACCACGCAAAGGTTTCAAGATGTGATTGGTGGTAGACGCTCTAGCTCGTGAACGGTGCAGTACCAGAAGCTAATGGCATTGCTTGAAAGAACTTGTCGATCGAACTTAGTAGCATTGTTTTCAATTTTAATTCAGATTGAGGCCCTGAATTGCATTGTACTTTAAAGCTTATGTTATTCTGAATCAACTCATTTTGAATGTCTGAAAGTTGAAATAAAATTCATCGCATTCTTATTATGTTATTTACGCTTGCATTTGTTTCCATTGCAAAATTAAAATTGATAAACCTGTCAAAACTTTGCTTGTAACGTATGGCAAAACAACTGAACAATTTAAATCGATGCACTGAAAGTTATTGTCTGCGATCTTTGGATATTGCACTATCTGTTAGAACTTCAACTGGGGCATCTTTTATTTTGTTGGTATATGGCGTTGAAGCAGTGATGCAGAACTACGCACGGTCTGATTCCCAAGGAGGGATACGGAGGCTCCCCCATCGGGCTCGACCCTTTAGCATTTTAAATTTTATTTTCCCCCAAGAAGGACAACTGGGGCAATTTTTGCAAAATGAGTTAGAGATGCGCAAGACAATAACTGGGGCAGAATTTTGCAAAAAATGGGGTTGGATATTAAAGATGAGTTGGCAAGAATTTTGAAATCGGTTAAGCAAACAGTGCAAAGTCTAAGACAAAGGACGTTCAGTTTGTTTTAAAATATGTTACAAGTTTAAGTCAAGGCAAAAATTTTCAAAATGCATCTTTGACTTCATTTGCATGCCTATTTCACTCGCTATATTGCATTAAAATATTTTATCTTGCCTCTATCTTTCAAATTCTATGCTATTTGAGTTCATGAGCCAAGTTTCTGAAGGCAATTCGCAAATCCAAGTCCAATGAAGATGAGGAAGCAGCAAGATCAGGATGAAGTCTGTACAAATCAAACGCTTCCCCTTCTCTCCTCAGAACTAACAATTTTCTTTGAGAGCAGGAACATGAAAGCTTGCGTTGAAAAGGTCATTCACACTATGGATGAACAGTTTATGGAACGCGCATTCAAAGTTGCCTTGCTAATTGCGTCGCATTGCCCTTTTCATGACTTAAAGCATTATGCTTTGTCATGAGTTATTGCCGAACATGCGGCATTTCTACCCCTATGACTTTCATTCCTAATAGGCGAGGAAGCCGAGGCTTGTTTTGTGTTTTCAAAACTAAGCCAAATAGGGCATCGCTTTGTTTCAGGCTATAATCCGCACAAGGCCATCCTTGCCGGATTGTCTCGCCAATTGATTTATCAATGGCTATCGCACTGACTAGATTTCCGCACTACTTTGCTTTGCACTTATCTTGAATTACGCCTTCACACTTGCTTTAAAATTAACGCCTTGCTTTACTCTTTCAGGTTGACCATCGGCTACGAGGATCCCCTTTGTTTGACTATCTCGCCTATTGATTTGCCAAATGGCTCTTGCATTGCTCCACATTCCCACATTACTTTGCTTCGCACTTGCTTTGAATTATGTCTTCACACTTGCTTTGACATTAACGTCTTGTTTTACTTTTCAGGTTAACAGGTCAGTCCCGAGACCCTCCTTGCTTCGTGCCGGACCGGTTCGCCAGCTGATTTGTTCGACAATCAACCCCAAGACCCTCCTTGCTGTGTGCCCGACCGGCTTGCCAGTTGATTTGTCAAGATTGTCCAAATTGCTTTGCACTCGCTTTAAATTACGCCTTCGCATTTTCTTTGTATACGTCTTGTTTTACTTTTCAGGTTAACAGGTCAGTCCCGAGACCCTCCTTGCTTCGTGCCGGACCGGTTCGCCAGCTGATTTGTTCGACAATCAACCCCAAGACCCTCCTTGCTTCATGCCCGACCCGCTTGCCAGTTGATTTGTCGAGATTGTTGAAAATGCTTTGCATTGTGCCTTCGCACTTGCTTTATTGCTTCGCCAGTGGATGGGAAGACAATTTATCAAAGATATTGCAGCTTGCATTTACAAATTACGTCATGCCTACCGTAAGAAATCGGGGGCCTTATTATGAGTCTATCGTGAGCAAGCGAAGACTTCATTAGCATTGAAGCCTACCATAAGCAATTGGAGGCCTTATTTTGAAGCCTATCATAAGCAATTGAAGGCTCTTTTATTATTGATCCTACCGTAAGCAATCGGGGGCCTTATTATGGGTCTATCGTGAGCAAGCGAAGACTTCTTTAGCATTGAAGCCTACCATAAGCAATTGGAGGCATTATTTCGAAGCATATCATAAGCAGTTGAAAGCTCTTTTGTTATTGATCCTACCGTAAGCAATCGGGGGTCTTATTATCAAGTCTATCGTGAGCAAGCGAAGACTTCATTAGCATTGAAGCCACCATAAGCAATTGGAGGCATTATTCTGAAGCATGTCATAAGCAATTGAAGGCTCTTTTGTTATTGATCCTACCGTAAGCAATCGGGGTTTTATCATCAAGTCTATCGTGAGCAAGCGAAGACTTCATTAGCATTGAAGCCTACCATAAGCAATTGGAGGCTTTATTTTGAAGCCTATCATAAGCAATTGAAGGCTCTTTTGTTATTGATCCTACCGTAAGCAATCGGAGGTTTTATTATCAAGTCTATCGTGAGCAAGCGAAGACTTCATTAGCATTGAAGCCTACCATAAGCAATAGGAGGCCTTATTTTGAAGCCTATCATAAGCAATTGAAGGCTCTTTTTTTATTGATCCTGCCGTAAGCAATTGGAGGTTTTATTATCAAGTCTATCGTGAGCAAGCGAAGACTTCATTAGCATTCAAGTATACCATAAGCAATTGGAGACATTATTATGAAACCTATCATAGACAATCAAACGACGCTTTTGTTATGGAGCCCACTGTAGGCTCAATCATGATTTATGGCCGAAAGGCGGCATTTCTATCTCTTATAATTCTTGTAAATTTAAACATATCCGTTTCATTTCTATTTCTCTTTAAGAGGGCACTTACTAAATTTCATTATTGTGATTTGCATATACCGCTAAATTTGGAGAAGTACCTGCTTTAATGAGCTTTGTAATTTGCTTTATTTTAATCTTGTTTGTTTAGTTCGTCTTGTAGATAACCATATCGGGTTCTTCCACCCACAAATAGGATATCTCGGGTTCTTCCACCCACAAATAGGATATCTCGGGTTCTTCCACCCACAAATAGGATATCTCGGTTTCTTCCACCCACAAATAGGATATCTCGGGTTCTTCCACCCTCAAATAGGATATCTCGGGTTCTTCTACCCACAAATAAGATATTCGGGTCATTCCACCCACAAATAGGATATGCAGGTTTCTTTCAAGTTGCATTGAGACACTGGATGCTTCAAGACCAGACGTTTCATTTGTTTTGTCAAGGGATTGAAACACAATACAAGATTGCGTTGTAAACTGCCTCTTCATCAATTAAAGCATTATGCGTATCATGGTTTGTTGTCGAACAGGCGGCATTTTCTATCTTTATGATTCTTCTTTCAAAATAAACGTTATGTTGAAGCCTGCATAGATAGTTTAAGACAAGTCGGCTGAAACACCACTTTCGGAGTGTTTTCGTGATATCAGTTGTCTTGCAATATTGGTATTTTATATTTAAAGTAGATTGATAGTCTAAGACAAGTCGGCTGAAACACCACTTTCGGAGTGTTTTCGCGATGTCGGTTGTCTTGCAATATTGGCATTTTATGTTTAAAGTAGATTGATAGTCTAAGACAAGTCGGCTGAAACACCACTTTCGGAGTGTTTTCGCGATGTCGGTTGTCTTGCAATATTGGCATTTTATGTTTAAAGTAGATTGATAATCTAAGACAAGTCGGCTGAAACACCACGTTCGGAGTGTTTTCGCGATGTCGGTTGTCTTGCAATATTGGCATTTTATGTTTAAAGTAGATTGATAATCTAAGACAAGTCAGCTGGAGCACCACTTTTGGAGTGTTCCGCAATGTCGGTTGTCTTGCGATGTTGGCATATTGTATTTGAAGTACATGATTTGACTTGAGACATCATGTCTTGTTAGTCAACTTATCTTATGAAAGCCTTGCATTTTACAATTCGTTCTTGCTTTACTTATTGTCTTGCTTTACTGTTTCAGAATAAGGATCAGCTTAGAGGTTCTCCGGGCGGAGTATCTTGTCAGTTGATCGAAGGAAGAACTTTTGATGATATCACCACCCGCATTTACAATTTTGTTATCACTTTATTTATTTCTTATTCCAATTATTACAGTTTATTAGCAGTTGCACGTTTACCGTTTGTTGAGATTATTACAGGATTTTTAGCAGCACCGCAGCAGCATTTGGAGCATTACGTGGAGCTTTTCTTAGCGGTGAACTGGGCAATTGTTGATATGAGCTAGACTCGTCAACTAAGACCTGAAGAATCGCACCCGCATAAGTCATCCACCCTAGAGGTAAGTCTCTTGTTAACCCTGAGTCTGAGATTTGAGATTGAAGACAAGATGGCTCGGTTATCAAGGTGCAGTGGAAGCTAGGTCCGTGTAAACCCCTCTTTATGGGTGTGTCGTCGACCACATTTTCATAACTTGGGTGATTACAAGCCTCTTTTCCCGCGCTCGAGTAGTCGTTACTATCTTGTCTTTGATTTTCAAATCGCGTCGAACTACATATGACCTGATTCTCTTTCAGCCCGAGATATGTAGGCAACTCGGAAACCGAAGTTCGGCCATGCCCATAAGCCTCGCATTTTGATCCTAGGAATCGAAGTCTTGGATTTACCGTGACAAAATTGGGTTTCACGTCAACTTCTTTACCCTGGAAACTCTTTCATCCTTTCGGGGTAAAGAGGGGCAACTGTTGACACCCAATTTTGTCCCGGATTTTAATTAAAAGTATAATAATTTTAAAATTAAGTTCAATTTTGAAAATTGCAAGTAAATAGCTAATTTTAATTGAAAATGGCCAAAATTGCAAGTTATCCCTTCATTTGCAGCATACTATATAATTATCTGTTTAATTTAATTAAAGGGCTAAATCCGTTTTAAATTTTATATTAGGATTATTTCAAAAAAGCCCATATCACACAAAAGCCCCAGCCCATTAATTCACCATTACCCCTATCATCTCCCCCACTACAAAATCATCTCACTACACAAAAAACCCTACACCCAATATAACCCTCAGCCGCAACACCCACATCTTCACCAGCCGTGCCCCCCAGAACTCACCCATTTTTCCCTTCTCCCTTGGATTTTCGATACACAGCACACCACTCACAAAAACACACTAACAGGTCTGAAAACGGGAAAGAAGAGATCGAAGGGGCTATCATTCTCAGTCCTTGATTTGTTTCTATTTCTTTGTCACTGAAACGACGAAAGAAAAGGCGATAGAAAAGAGTAGAAGTGATGCCGCCGGCGTTCTCTCGCCGGAAAAGTAAACGGCAGTCGCTCCTTTTGTCCTCATCTCGCCATTTCTGTGCTTGTTGTTACCGTTACTGTTTTAGGCCGGAAAACCTATTTTCCGATCGACTTCGGTTTTATTACTTCGGTGGGGTCACTGTTCTCGTCGATCCTACTCGTTTCTGGACGATTTGTAATTGGATTTGAGATGGATGGCGGAGTTGTAGCGACACTGTTGTTGCTCCTCCTGGACATCGCCGGCGTTAACCTTTTGTCGGTTGCGCCATAGTTCATGTCGCCGTTGGGTTTTGAATCTGGCATTATCCGTTTCCATTACGAGATTGATCGGTTCTCGTTGATTTTGTTGTATTGGTTGCTGTTAGCCTTGCTTGATATGCATATGGGATTAGTTGAAGTTGTCTTCTTCCTGGTATTATTGGTGACTGCGTTGAGATTGTGACTTGACCCGTTACTTGGGTTTTGCATTTGACCCGTTGGTTTTTGCATTTGACCCGTTGCTTGATTCCTGTGGTTTTGACCCGGTTTGAATCATTGGTGTGACCCGTTTACATGATTGGGTTACCGTTATGCATTGATTAGATTTACTGAGTGCAGGAACCCGTTTCGGATAAATTTGGTATATCGCGGAACATTGGACTGATTTGGACAAATACTACGCTAACTGGCCAATGAAAAATACATAAATACGTATTGAGGCCTACACAAGGAATTGACGGATTTTGAACATGATACTACACTTAAACCGTCCCGTTCCCGTGTCCCTAAGCAAAAAGGCGATGATGAATGCACTTTAATGCAAAGCAAGTTGAAAAGAGTAGTGGGTTTGGTGCTTTGGCATGGCAACACGGCCCGGGCTCCGTGTTTGCAACCGTACCAAATCCCGAGCCTCTATTCGACGCGCCATACATACCTGAGCCTAAATTTTGCAAAAAAACAACCCCTTTACTATTATTATTATTATTATTATTATTATTATTATTATTATTATTATTAATATATATTTTATTATTATTATTATATATTTTATTTTTATTATTATTATTACTTTATTACTTTATTATTGTTATTTTATTTCATTAATTATTATACCTTATTATCTTACTAATTCTATTTTATTTGTTTGTTTTGCGAGGTATATATTGGCACGAATAATTTATGGACGAATTTAGCTAACTCACGAACGGGAATAACCCATTGCACTAAAGGCATTTGCGGATTGAATTTGGACCCGAGCATTCAGAAATAAGACTTAGGAATTTTAGAAAAATCAAGACTCCCGAGTTGATCAATTTCCCGGTTCTATCTTTAACTTTGCCTTCCTTTCCTTAGATATTTATGTAAATAAAATGTGTGAATTATTTATTTGACAATAATATTTGATTGTTTGTATGTCGCTTTACTTTATGTCCATCACCTTTTATTGTGAAGTCGTTATTTAATTTATTGCAAACTGGGGCAAATTAGCAAAATATGTGCAAATTAAAATAATTTTCATAAACAAGTTTTATTTCAATTAATTATTTTAGATAAATTTTCTAGAAAAAGCATATTTTGCAAATATTTTGGAAACCTGTCGGATTAACCGTATTTTTACGGAATTTCGGAAGTGCCTTAAAAACCTTCTTCCGAAATTAATAAAACCTCTTACCTTTAGAATCTCTGAAAGAAAGACCGTCTTTTTTATAAAAACGGAGTTTTGCACGCATTTGTTAATTTGGTTCCCTGTTTTCCTTAAATTGGGTGGCGACTCCAAAAACTCCAAAAGAGTTAGCCCATCCTGTCGATATTCCGGAATTTATCCTTTTCGGGGTAATTTTTGGGGTTCAACATTCCCAACGAACTATCGTAGGCAGAAGTCAGGTAAATACTCCTCCACTCAGTCACTCTCCTGATTATTCTCCCGATTACTCATCCGTTGGGCAGCAACAATCTTCCCAAGGACCTGTCAGGCAGCGAAATAGGCGTATGCGCTCTCAGAGCACTACCCCACCCAGGAGACGACGCCATAGGAGTCTCTCCCCTGGCCAAGGGAACCTCCAGGAAACACTCTTTGCTTTCATGCGGAGTTAGATGTCAAGAGAGTACTCATTGATGCGGGCAGTTCTGCAAACATTATCCAATCACGGGTTGTAAGAGAGATGCAGTTCTCGGACAAGATCGTGCCCATATCTCGAGTTCTCTCCGGCTTCAACAACTCAAGCGAGAAGACTCTTGGTGAGATTACTCTGACGACTCTCGCCGAAGGGGTAGCGAAGGAAACAACTTTTCATGTTGTTGATGCGGACCTAGCCTACAACATCATTTTGGGAAGACCTTGGATCCACGACATACAAGCTGTTCCTTCAACTTATCATCAAGTATTGAAGTTCCCATCCGAATGAGGAGTACGTGAGGTCCGAGGAGAGCAACACTCTGCCCGAGATTGCTATTCGGTGGCTCTAAAACTACCTGAAGAGAACAAATAGCAATTACAGCAACCGGGGCCAGATATACCACATGAAGACGCTGAATACGAGGTCCCCGAATTCATTACGAAGATGGATGAAAGAGAAAAACACATGCTGACCATGGAAGCTTTGGAGCCCTAAGAGTTGTTCGCCGATGAGCCGCAGCAGAAGGTGTACTTAGGGACTGAACTGAGCGAACGCCTACGGGGAGATATCCTCCAGTTCCTCAAGGAGCGACATACAACATTCGCCTGGTCCCACGCAGATATGACAGGTATTTCTCCCGACATCATTACTCACAGGTTGAACGTCGATCCATATCACCGCCCGGTGAAACATAAGACGCGTCAGCAAGGAGCCTTTCGGAACCAGGTCATCAACGACGAGGTTGATCGGCTGTTAAAAATCGGGTCAGTACGTGAAGTCAAATATCCAGACTGACTAGCCAACGTGGTTGTAGTATCTAAAAAGAATGTTAAATGGCGAGTCTGCATTGACTTCACGGATCTAAACAAAGCCTGCCCGAAGGATTCATATCCCCTTCCCAGGATAGATCAACTGATCGACGCAACAGCCGGACACGAGGTGCTCACCTTCCTCGACGCGTACTCCGGATATAACCAAATATTGATGGACCCTAAAGATCAGGAGAAAACGGCATTCATAACTTGTCGAGGTACGTATTGTTATAAAGTTATGCCAATTGGACTAAAAAATGCAGGTGCAACATATCAGCGTCTAGTCAATCGAATGTTCCATGACCATATCGGAAAGGCTATGGAAGTGTACATTGATGATATGTTGATCAAATCCAAACGAGCAGAAGACCATTTGGCGTATCTGAAAGAAGCTTTCCGAATCTTGGATCAGTACAACATGAAGCTGAATTCGGAGAAGTGTGCATTCGGAGTCGGATCGGGGAAGTTCCTGGGATTCATTGTTTCTCAGCGTGGAATTGAAGTCAATCCCGCTCAAATTAAAGCCATTGAATCAATCCCAGATATACTTCACAACAGGAAAGACGTCATGAAACTGATGGGGAGAGTGGCGGCCCTACGCAGATTCATTTCCCGATCATCTGACCGATGCAAGAGTTTCTTTGATGTCTTAAAACAAAACAAGGAGTTCGAATGGACCCCTGAATGCCAACACACATTGAAGGATCTGAAAAAGTATCTATCCAATCCACCACTGCTCTCCACAGCTCAGGAAGGTGAGCACCTTCTGATTTATTTGGCAGTCTCAGAATCATCGGTAAGCGCCGTTCTAGTTCGGGAAGAAAAAAGTAAACAACTTCCTATCTATTACATTAGCAAAGCTCTAATTGACGCAGAAACACGCTATCAACCTTTAGAAAAATTAGCGTTGGCACTGGTAACTACTGCTCGTAAGTTACGCCCTTACTTTCAAAGTCATTCAATAGCTGTGGTTACAACCTTTCCTTTACGAAATGTTCTCCACAAACTTGAATTTTCAGGAAGGTTAGTAAAATGGGCTATAGAATTACCTGAATTTGATATTACCTACCAGCCTAGGGTAGCAATAAAGTCACAAGTTTTAGCAGACTTCGTGGCAGACTTCAGCACTAATATATACCCTGAGGCAGAAAGGGAAGCTATTCTCTATGCAGGGCAGGCTCCTGGCACGTGGACCCTTCACACAGACGGCTCCTCGAGCGTTAAAGGGTTCGGGCTTGGATTGGTTCTCGTTGCTCCATCCAGGGAGACGGTAAGACAGGCTATCAAATGCCCATTTATTGCTAACAATGAGGCCGAATATGAGGCCGTTATTGCAGGATTAGAACTAGCCCGAAGTTATGGAGCAACCAACGTCAAACTAAAAAACGACTCTCAGCTGGTGGTCAATCAGATAAATGGAGGCTTCATTGCACGAGAATCTAGGATACAAGTGTACCTCGCCCGGGTAAAAGAGCTCCTAGCACAGTTTGACGAATGGAAAGCAATTCAGATTCCATGGGAAGAGAACCATGAAGCTTATGCTCTCGCCAATATGGGATCAGTTGCAGAGATAGGGGCAGCCAACTCTTCAGCTGTTGTTCAACTTCTCTACACAACCATGGACAGAGAAAAGTTCGAAGTCAACACCATCAACGCTACTTGGGACTGACGGAATGAGATAACAAATTATCTTATCCATGGAACTCTACCCACAGATACAAAAGCTGCTCGCAAACTCCGAATAAAAGCTGCTCGGTATATAATTCTCAACGGCGAACTCTACCGTAAAATGTTTGCAGGACCTCTCGCAAAATGTCTCGGACCAAGTCAAATCAACTGTGTGATGAGAGAAGTCCACGAATGCTGTTGTGGAAATCATTCTGGGGGCACGGTATTAACCCGGAAGCTGATTCGCGCGGGTTATTATTGGGACAAAATGGAGAAAGATACGAACGACTTTGTCAAAAAATGTGGGAAGTGCCAGAGGTTCGCCCATCTTCTCCATCAGCCAACAGAACCACTCCATTCAATAATCTCTCCGTGGCCCTTCATAAAATAGGGGATGGATATAGTCGGTCCTCTTCCCACAGCACCAAGGGGGATGCGCTTCTTATTGATCATCACTGATTATTTTACAAAGTGGGTCGAAGCGGTAGCATAAACAAGGATACGACAAACGGAGGTTGTCGACTTCCTCTAGCGTTTTGTCGTATGTCGCTTTGGAGCACCTAAGGAAATAGTCATGGACAACGGCCCACAATTTATCGGCCAGAGAGTGACTAGGTTCCTCGACGATCTGCACATCAAGAGGATCACTTCCTCTCTGAATCATCCTGATGCCAATGGACAGGCAGAATCTACCAATAAAATCATTGTTGAATCCCTTAAAAAGTGCCTCGAGCAGGCAAAGGGATGCTGGGTAGAAGAGTTACCTGGAGTGCTATGGGCTTATCGCACAACAATAAAAATGAGTACCGGAGAGACTCCCTACTCATTGGTATATGGTGCAGAAGCTCTAATCCCAGTTGAAATAGGAGAGCCCAGCCTGCGATATGCACATGCCACTGAAGAATCAAACTCAGTCAACCACTCCGAAGAGCTGGACCTCCTCGAAGAACGGAGAGAGCTAGCTCTTGTACGAGTAGTCGCTCAGAAAGAACGAATCGAACAATATTACAACCGGGGACTGCGCGTACGAAGCTTCCAGGTTGGAGACTTTGTACTTAGAAAAGTCTCCCAGAGAGCACAAGAGACAAATTCAGGAAAGCTTGGCCCTAACTGGGAAGACCCCTGCAAAGTAATTGCTTCAGTCGGCAAGGGATCTTATCGCTTGGCACGATCAGACGGCTCCACTGTCCCGAACAGTTGAAATGTGGTTTACCTCAAAAGATATCACTTTTAAGTGGTAAAACGGTTAGTTATCTTATACTTACCTTTTATCTTTACGAAAGTTCTTACCTTTATTATATTTTCTCTCTCTAAATGGTACTAACGACCAAAACAAGGTCAAATGCGTTTAGCTCAACTGGTAGAGCTCGAAGTTCTTCAACTTCGCGGCTGTGGGTTCGAATCCCACAACGGACACACTCCTCGCTTGGTTATATGTGTTCTATATGCAACTCACCTCAACTCTTTTCATGTTATCACTTTATGTGCTCCAACATAAAAATAAGGGGGGTGGTGAGAGGCCCCTGTAGGCCAGGTAAGACCTTCATAAAGGCAAAAAACCTTACCAAAAGGCGAATTTTTAAAGTTTTTCAAAAACTTTTACGTGACAAGACTTCCACGAAAATAAGAGGAGTCGTTTACAAGGCCAGCGACTCGGCCAGAGCCAATCTACAAAGCCGTGCAACAACTTTCAACTATCAAAACGATAAGCAAGATTATGTGCACAGAGCAACGATTCGGCCAAAAATCTAACGACCATGATTCGGTCAGATTACTTACAACTTATAGCCTCTTCCTAACGAAAGGCTAAGTTAAAAATATTCGGGCAAACTTTTGGAGACCAGAACTTAATAAAGTTCAAACTTCAGAAAATTCCCAAACATAAGGCACGAAAGCCACAACACATGCAAACGAAAGATAAAAAATTTAGGCTAAATATAGTCATTGAATAGATCTAAAAGCATATATACATTATCCTGTAAAACGATAAGATGCCGAAAACGGCTGACAGAAGTTTAGAGAGTGATCAAAGGCCATATGAAACTGACCATACAAGAGACCAGAAAGTCTTTACCAGACTTCTGTCCACAAACAAACAAATCTGGCTCTCGCCAGATAATAAAAAAAATATATCAATCAAAGATTGGGAAAAGGGCATCAACATTTAGGGTTACGACCAGAACTCGACGCACCAGCTCCGTCGGTTCTGCCATCGTCCCCTGAATTCTCGCCGTCATCTTCGTCCTCATCTTCATCTTCACCTTCAGACTCTTCAGGAGAGAGATTCGGTGTTTATCTGATTCTGTGAACAACACTTTTTGTCGTCTGCAACATCTCTTCAACATTAACTTGTTTGGCTTGAATCTGCACGAGCAATAAACGTTTAGCCTCGAGCGCAACAAGCTTGGCCTTAATCTCAGACTGATCGCGCAGGTTTGCTAAGTCCTTGGTTAGTGCGGCCTGAGCACTCATCAATTAAGCGACCTGATCCTTGGCAGCCTGAAGATCAGTTCTGGCCTTAATGGATCCTTTATTGGCCCTTTGCAGATCCATCTCAAGAGATGCACGATCATCAATAGCACTGTTCAAAGAAGTTGTACATTCTTCAAGCAATCTCTCTAGACCCTGAGCAGAGCGTGCGAACCCTTCTTTTTCTTCAAGAACAAGGTCCTTCTCCCTGGTGAGTGCGTTAATCTGCTCGACACGTTCATTATTAACATCAGTTAGTCAATTAACCTCACCCCCTAGGAGACCACACTGCTCCGTCAAGATCTTGTTCTCCATCAGAGCATCCAACAACTCTTTCTTTACCTCGAGTACTTGATCGACGTTGTTAATCCTGGAGCGAAACATGAGCTCGGCAGCCAGCATATTTGACTGAAAAAACAAAATAATTCAAGGTTAGAAGTCCGAGGATAAAGTTATTCCCAACACAAAGCGGGAAACACTTACCCGGGCAGAGTCAGCAGCAATCTGAAAGGCCAACTCCTCATCACTTAGCTCCCTCAGCACCCATTCTTCACGGGGGCCGATGAGCGAGGAGACCGCCTTAGCCAAACCACCCGGTCCGGTTATGAATTTAACATCAGGGGCAAGTTTCAAGGTATACTTCCTCTCACAGTACTTGGGTTCCCATGCCTGCTCAGAAGGATAATTTGGCCCAAACTTGTAGCGGACACCCCTGATATCCTTTAATTCGGTCTGACCACCGATGACCGACCGCCAGATGAACCTTGTTGATGAAAGGTTAGAATCACCTTCCACCCCAGGATTTATTGTATCGCACTCACGAAGACCAACAGGCGTCGCCCCCTCAGTAGCCACATTCTCTAGGTCCTCGAAACGAAAAACACGAGGACCCCGGATACCCTCTTGGGGAACTTCTTCCCTAGCTTCTTCCCTTACTTCTTCCTTCTCTTCTTCTTCTTCACCCACCTTTCTTTTCCCCTTATCTACACGAGAAGGAGCTGCCTTCACCCCGTCATCAACTCGGGGACTCCTCTCTGGAGTACGGACAACCTCTCCTTCAACCCTCATGCTGTCACTTCAAAGAAAAGGTTTTCGCCTAAGGGGTTCATCAGTTTCGGGGACTTCAGCAGAGGGTTGAAGGGGAGTACGGACAGTCTCCCCTTCAACCCTCTCCCCGTGCAGACTCGGAGACTTCAGCAGCAGTCTTAACATTATTCTCTACGGGCTCCGGTACGCTGGCCCTAGACGAAGGCTCACCCCCAGCAGATGAGGCTTGCCCGGCAGCCACGGAAGTCTTACGAGCAGACCTCTTCCGTGCTCCGCCTTCATCTTGGCTCTTCTTCTTTCTTTTCAAAGAGCCCAGGCCACTGGAAAAAAGTTCCTCGCCCCCTCCCTCCTGCGCAGTGCTTCCACCGAAGCTAGTATAGCCGCGGCCTCAGCATCTGGGTCAGCAACAGGCTCGGAAAGCCCGTCTTGGGGAGGAGCAGGAAAGAAATCTCCTTGAGTACCCAGACCTACAAAAGGGTAAGACGGTCAGACACGGAGAAGTTTCAAAGGAGAAGAATAATCATGAAAGCAGAAATATTCTCACCATGATTTTTCACGGTCAAACTCTTATGCACAGCAAAGTGCGCCCATTCTCTCTTCTCAGGAGCGAACTCCTTTAAAATTGCCTCAACCCACGCCGTCAGCTCTTCAACAGAAATGAGCCCGTCTTAGGGTTGCTTGGCCGCTACAAAAAGAAGTTGAACGGAGTTAGCAGATGAGAAGAAGAGAGAAGAACACGAAAAATTTCAAAAAATACTCGGGGACTTACGCTTTTTGTTCCAGACTTCAGGAAAATAAGTCTTGTCGCCAAAAGTCAAGGCCGAGGAACGCACGAACAGATACCGGCGTAACCAACCTCGGTCACTTGTATCCTCAGAACTGCGCACCAAGCCCTTGCTCCCGCGCATCCTGGCATTCACATAGCCATCTTTAAAAATTTGTATATTGTACAAAGAAATAAAATGTTCGTATCCAAAATATTGATCGGTTCCGTTGCAAACCAATCTAAAAGAGTAACTATTTTGTACATACTGGGGCACAGTTGCCCCGGGCAGAGCAGGTACTCCCTGCAGAGCCTCTCCAGCACAGGGTGCAGGGGTAACCTACATCCCACTGTGAAATTGTACATTTAAGAGTAAAGCTAATCTTTTATGTGCTTTTGTGAGATTTCTTATTAATCCAGCAAGCTTTCTTTGATTCTTCCTTTCATAAATTTAGGTTATTGTGGCTTCGGTATACCGCTTACCGAACCGTTAATTACCGAACCGTTAACTACCGATAACCGATAACCGATAGCTTATCGGTACGGTATTGGTTTTACATAATTATATACCGTTAACCGATATACCGTTACCGATAAGCTTAAAACCGTACCGTACCGTACCATGAACACCCCTACCTATGGGAAGTAATATTCTCCTCCTCGAAAATCGGTAAGAGCGGAACCTCATCACCCCAGTGACAGTCCATTCTCACTCGTGGGATAAACTCCTTCGTGATCCCAGACCTAAACCTATACGCCGGCCAGTTGCGCGTATCTCCCTATTGATTATTAAAGGACTTAATGTTACAGTCCGCCTCCAATTCACCCCATTTCTTGGGGATAATTTCTGCAGCAGTAGCCTGAGTAGCCCGGGGCCTAGGAGTGGCCGCTGAGGAACTACCAGCAATATCTGCACCTTGATTTTTTCTAGATCTTGAAGTCATGATTTCAGAAAGATTATGAAATTAGCAAGAAGAATTCAAAAGCTAGTTCAAAGGTTTTCAAGGAACATCGGAGAAGAAATAAAGGCAAGTAAAAAGTTTCTCATCAAGCAAACCCCTATTTATAGGAGAGGAAATTCAGCCCCTCAACTTCCTTCGAGACACGTGGAGGTCATCCAAGACTACGATCAGATCTGGCCGTCAAAAGAAAGAATAGGGTTCAACAAATTTTATAGTGTCATCATTATCCTGAAGAGCAGCGGTCCCCTCGCGATCAACAGACGACGTGTGCACGTGACTGAAGCGGTTAAAATCATTACTTTTACTCTTGGGACGCACAGTTGTCACTTCAGAATGGACTGCAATTACGCAGGCGTGCCAGCTGCAGTTACTTTTTTATACGGCGCATTAAATGCGCACGTCATAAGGGCTTGTCACGTAGCTGATAAGTCCGTACGTCACCAAACCTCGTCACGAAGACAAAAAGCAGAAACTCCCGGCAAAATTCCTATCCACTCCTCGAACAGATACTCTGCTCGAGAAGTGCGGGGACTATCTGTATTGGATAAAAGCTGACTGGACTTGAAAAGGTGACACGTGTCTACCACGTGGCACGAGCAGAATTTCCAAACGGACAGACATCTAACGGACAGCCATTTATCACGAGCAGACCCAAAGGAGTTATGAAATACTTTATCAGTCAACACGGTCTAAGTGAGCAGTTATTAACCTGATCATACACGATCATTCAATTAATGGTCATTAAGGCAATCATTACAACCCATCGGTTATGCATCCAACGGATACGTGCCCAGCAGTTACATATCCAGACGGATCCATGCCCAGCGGTTACGAATCCTAACGGGTGCCTATTCGACTTATAAATAGCATTTGCCCTAAACGATTGTAACACAACTTAACTTCCTGTCTACAATATCAATAAGAATACTCTCTCGCTCTTGCTCAGTGATTCCATTTTACTCGTGTTTGCCTATTATTTTAATTCTTCGATCCTCTAAGTGCGACTAATATCGAAGAGCTCTCCCCGGAGATAAGCGATACGATACGGTTATCTCTCCTTATTTTTGTTTATGCTTTGTCTTTATTATTTAATACTTATATCTCGCTCTCGTATTGTCACCATTTCGGCTCGTCGTTCAAACTCTTAATCTCAACTATTGATCGTAACTCCGCAAATATAAATTTAATTGTTAATTGGCCTAAAATCGGATCTAGGTTAAATACTTACTAATTTGTAGAACTTTAGCTCATTATAAGTAATGCAAATGACATAACCTTACCCGATAATACAGGGTATAGACTTGATTTCAAATTCCTTGGAGGGAAATTAATCAGTTCACTAGAAAACAAATTACCTAATACTTAAATTCTAAGAGAACCTATTAAAAGGACGTCAAATTAAGATACAAAGGAAAGCCTGTAGCTGGTATCCATTCCCCTCCCTGAATGAAATTTGCAACTGTGAATTGACTAGCTTCGGACGAATTTTTGATGACTCTGTAACCAGGCCATTTCACTCTAGCACTAGTATTTGAACCTGGTCCTCTGTTCATGTACTCCCCATAGTAAAGTGTGCTCAATGCAAAATCACCATTCCATTCTAACCATCCAGCAGGGTCAATTAAGCTGCCAATGTTCGATAGCATAAAGACAGTTCTTGAATATTCTTTCCACGGACGTCCTAGATAATTCTTGAACGATGATTGTATGGGCATTAAATCAGCAGCAGCTTCCACTTTGCAATTCAAGATTGAAATTCCAGTATTCTGATTTGGATCTTCTCTTCCTTGGGCAGTGAACATGTTCTTTTGATTCGGATTTGGTTTACGTGCGTACAAGTTACAGTTCTGGAAAACAACAGCTGCATTACCAAAGATGAAGTCGACTGTTCCATAAACATCGCATTCACGATAAAATTGTCGAAGGGAATGGACGTAGAGGGTGTCTTGGTATGCTACAAAGCTGCATTGGTAGAATGCTGATAGGTCTGAGCCGCTCCGAAGAGCTACTGCTTGGTGCTTGCTTGGTCCAGCGTAGTTTTCAAATGTGATGCCTTTTGCTAAGAATCCTTTTCCCACCACCGCTGCACAGCAAAAGAAATTAAAGAAAAAACTTGGAAAAATTACTTAGAATGATCTACTAGTATATTCTTTCAACGTCATTCAATTTCACTCAAAATAATTATTTGCAGTAATAATGTACAGAAATTTTTTAAGCAAAATACAATATCTTCATGATAGACATGCAGGAAGTCAGGAACCAACACGGGAACTTATTTTTTAAGCATTTGAAAATAACTTTTTTATTTGGCTTTTTAAACGAAAAGAGAGGAAACAGGGTTGTCAGGATTAAGTGCAGTTTAATAAAGAAAAGGAAAACACGACGTCCTCTCGTATATATACATGAGAGGGCAAACCAACTTTTTTGACTTTAAACGAATGGAAATTGGAATATATACAAACATCAATTCCATCAGAAAATGTGCAAACTATATATTAAAACCTCACTAACGTACAGGTTGCACGTCGGGAACAAGGATTCATGTGGTCTTAGCTGAATAAAATAGAGCCGAATGCCGACTTTGCAGTCCTTGGACCTTCCTCTGAGATTTAATTTTTAGAAATAGGAATTGAGAGATCATTAAATTAAAACAATTACTGTACCTTATGTGTCTCGCTTGCTAGATTTTGAATGAGTTGTAAGATATCTAGAAAAAATAGGGTTAAAATCAAAAAGCAATTTGCTTTAACCTTGATTAACTAAAGATTTTAACTTTTATATGGTGACCTCACATATAAAAGAATTTTGATCGTATCCAGTGTGATTAGAAATAAAGAAAGTTTGACAAATTATATACTACAACTAGTTAAGACTTAGGAGTAACATACATTGATATATATTGTAAGGTTTTTACGTAATGCATATAATAATTGTAATTAGAAACAACTGTAGTTAGATCTTTATCTAAATCCTGTCACATAAGTACTAACAGGACGCAATCAACCTAGGCCAACATGCGATGATTAAGATAAATAATACTAGTACTGGAGTACTTATTTACAAAAGGAAAGGAAGAGATAGACTTACCGACGGTGGCAGATCGGAAAGTAGTCCATCCATCAACATGGTTCCGGTCACCCTTTATCAGCGTCTTTTCGATCCCATCACCGACAAACATTATCATGGTTTTCTTCTTGTCTACTTCTATGTATTCAAAGTAAGCTCCTGCCTTGATGTAGATAACAAATCTTGTTGTGCTAGAGTTTGGTGCTGCTCTTAAGGCCTCGTTAATAGTCGTAAAATTACCACTACCATCCTTAGCCACAACCAAATCAAACTTTGTCTGATTCACTGGAGCTTGTAAAAGTGCTCTTTCCCTCCTCTTCAGCCATTTGGGATACCCATTTTTCATCCCCCCGTACTCAGGAAACACTTCTTGATCAGAAGATGGCGACGTTTTAATTTTCTTGAGCATGGCGAGGGAGTTGCTGAGATGGTGAGAGATGGTATGCAGATTGTCCTCAACGTAACGGCTTAAGTTCTTTGTACTATAAAAAAGTCCATCGAGGCAAGTGTCCTCATTGGTCATTGCAGCACTCAAAAGTGTTTGGAGGTCATTGTAATGTTTAGAAGGACGACATTCATTGGTAGAGAGATCAGTGAGTGTGGTTTTGAGCTCAGCAATAGTTTGTCCCAAGAGTTGAACACAGTCAGCCAGTGCTCGCTTCTCAATAGGCTCAAGTTTGGGGATATGCTTACGAAGGTCGCTGCAGTTGTGGGCGGAGGCTCTGGCCTCATCCACTGTGACCTTAACTGTGGAAGAGATGATCTCAGGAATGGTCAATTTGTGGAGATCTGGGAATGAGGAGAGTGTGGAAACACAGAGTTGTGGGTGAAGTGTGTCTTCGCAATGAGAATGGGCTATTTGGATATTTTTGTGAACGTGAATACTATTATGCGGAGTTAGTACTGCAGCTATGGATGAAGATATTAAGTTGCTGCTTAAGAGAAGGAAGAATGTGATGAGTAATACAATGGCTGACCTGGATGAACAGAGGTTGACTAGAAGTGAGGATTTGTGACTCATGTTATACATTCTGTTGCAAATGAGGGACGAGAAGATCTGAGGAATAAAGTTCAAACTTTGTTAAGGAACAAACGACTTGACCACCGCTTGAATATATACTACTTCCTCTGTCCCACTTTATTTGTCATACTTTCCTCATTTGTCCGTCTCAAAAAAATTGTCATATTTCTAAATTTGGCAATAATTCAACTCTAAAGTTACTTTTTGACTTATTTATAGCACACAAATATCTATGACTTATTTTAGACCACAAGTTTCAAAAGTCTTCCTAACTTTATTAAACTTTGTATGAAGTCAAACTACGACAAACAAATTGGGACGGAGGGAGTACTATTGTACTACTACTACTACTACTTACTATAGTAGGGTGAGGTAGAGCAAGGTGGTGGATAAATATACATAAAAGGGTCAAATTTGTCCTTTAATTATTAAAAATAGAGCAATTTTACCATCTATTTGAAAACGGTCTCAAAAATATCCTTATTGTTAATGAAATGGCTCTGTTATGCCCTTAAAATCTAACGGGGTGCCAACTCTTCTTTTAACACATTAAAAAGTTATTCCCTTGCTTACATGGATGTCCACCTAGGCAAAAACACCCTTTTTTTTCTTAAATAATACAGTAAGTATTAACATTAAAATTAAAAGAAAAGCACAAAAACAAGGGCCGGTATTTTTTGGATTGTTTTCAAACGTATGGTAAAATTGCTCCATTTACAATAGTTTAAGGGCAAATTTGGCCCTTTCTCGATAAATATATAATCCATCTATTCCTGTTATATGAGTTAAAATCTCAAATGATCACTCCACTTTGAGAAATTAACCACTAGAGTCACTTTATTTTGGTTGGTCCCAAAATGGTCACTCAGCCTAGGGAAAATATCTCCAAAAGTAACTTTGGTCGGTTTTTGCACCGTCATCCACCGAAAAGCTGAGGTGGCTTTTTAAAATATTTTTTTGTATACCAGTATGTCCCACTTTCTTTGCCATATAGGACTTCTTTATTAGTTACTAATTTTCTGGCACGTGCAATGCACGTGCATCTTTAATAATTCGTACGAAAATTATAAATATTTTATAATAAGCATATATATATATATATATATATATATATATATATATATATATATATATATATATATATATATATATATATATATATATATAAGTTCAAAGTACTGATATATCGAATCCTTATATATATATTTGCTCGTTAATTAAAGAAAAAATATAAGTTCAAAGTACTGATATATCGAATCATTTTCGATCAATATTTTTTATTTTCGCAGTATATAATCATACTAAATATTACTAATTGTACGAAGGCCAGTAATTAATATTTGAACGATTTTAATCAAATTTTATTATATATTAAGTACGAACATACTCCTAATTCCTAATGCATAATAAAAATAGCAAGAAAAAGTATTGATATTAAGTTGAATACTTGATATATTATAAAATTTTCATGATTAAAATTGTTCAGATATTAATTACTTGCCTTCGTATAATAGTAATTTTTAGTATGACTATGTATTGCTAAAATAAAAATATCGACTGAAAAGGATTCGATATATCAGTACTTTGAATTTATATTTTTTTTTCTTTTTAATTACGAGCAACTATACACGCTTCTTATATTTATAATTTTTGTACTAATTACTATTAAAGATGCACGTGCATTGCACGTGGCAGAAAACTAGTAACTAATAAAAAAAGTCCTACATGGCAAAGAAAGTGGGACATATGGGTATATAAAAAAATATTTTAAAAATCCACGTCAGCTTTTCGGTGGATGACGGTGCAAAAACCGACCAGAGCTACTTATGGAGATATTTTCCCTAAGCTGAGTTACCATTTTGGGACCAACCAAAGCAAAGTGACTTTGCTGGTTAATTTTCAAAGTTGAGTGACCATTTGAGATTTTAACTCCCTGTTTTGTGGTCTCCTTCCGGTTCAGTTTACCCAATGACATTTTCTTATTAGTTCATTTCAAAAAGAATATCTATTAAATTTCAAAATAATTTAATTTAAATATTTCTACTTTACAATTAATGAAATAATTTATAGACGTAAATATTTATGGCTTATTTCATATTACAAATCTTCATTTTTTAATTAAACTTGCGTGGATTCAAATTTTGTCCCATAAAATAAAGCGGAGGGAGTATTTAATTGTTCACCTATATGAGTTTCAAAATGGTTGGCGGGTTGATGATAGGTCGATCTACTTTAGCAATGACGGTGCACTTTCGAGTAACAGCATGGAGTATACATTGTGTAAAAATGTCATACGAAAAAGAAGACAAAGTAAATAATTAAATTCGATACAGTTGTTGACAACCCAAAATAAAAATAGATGCAGATGCAGTTATGGTAATAAGATCTCAATATTTGCCATATTTTAATTTTTATACTCATTTCTTCCAGTAATTTGTCTCTCTGCAATCCCGCTCGAGCCGACGGTACTGTAAAAATTGTTTTACAGCTTGTTTGGATGGTTGTAACCCATGGTATGGTATTGTATTGTTATCATGGGTACGATGTTTGTTTTGATTGTTTTTCTAATTAACATTGTATGGTATCGTTAAATCTATGGTTATGTAACCATGAAAACTGTCACTTTACGTAACGATCGATTTGGTTGCGTCGTTACCTATTTTTCTTACCCATCATGTCTCATTTATTATTTAATATTCTCATTTTACTCTTTACCTTATTTTCAGTTATTAAACCACAATAAATAATACAGTCTATCCAATTATTGTACGACCATCCAAACGGAGCGTTAGTGTGAAAATACTCGAGTAATTGATTAGGTGCACCCTTAGCCCAATTATGACCCTTTTAGAATTTATAACATCACATGGTTGCTGACTGCTGCTCTTACCACACAGAAGATGACTAATGCAAAATTGATTTGTAATAGGATCGGATCTATTCTATGATAGCTCTATGACACGTGTTCTGGTGTTTACGTTTTCCAAGTACATTTAAAACAAATTCCTCTCTCTAGCCCTCTTCCCTCTCACGCGGGGAGTTGGGGGGTGGGGTACCATTTTTGTAAATTCTAGCTAGGGGTGTCCAAGTGTAATCGAAAAACTGCACCAAATCAAAAATCGATTCAAACCGGAAAAAAAAATCGATATTTTGAGGTTTGGGTTGGTTTTAGTTTAGAATTTAAAAAATCAATATAATTTGGTTTTAAACAAAAAATAATCGAAAAAAAACCCGAACCAAACCGATTTTATAAATTAGGGTGGGGTTTATTGGACATGTGTATTTTTTTAAAGAAATTTTTACATTAAAATACAAGTTTTAGAAGTTATTTACAAAATATAGCAATATGTTAGCAAACTTACCCAATATAGAGAAAAGGAAAAATTAATTACAAAAACATAGCAAAAAAATGGTGTAACATAGAAAACCCTTACATTCTTCCTCGTATTTTCCCCAATTTCACTTTTCCTCCCACCATTTCTCTTAATTTCACTTTTACTCCTTCCATTTTCTCAAATTTCACTTTTCCTCCTCCCTCCTCAACCACATCGTATTTCGTTGTATTTCGTTGTATTTCGTTGTATCTCGATGTTTCTCAACTGCCAACCACCTCGTATTTCGTTGTATCTCACCTACCAACCACTTTATATCTCGTTGTATCTCGCCTACCAACCGCCTTTTTTGTTATGTTTTCACGAATTTACAATGTAAGCTTAGGGGGTTCCGTTGAAACTAATGATATTTTTAAGCCAAAACGTAGACGGTGATGAAACATTAGACCCAACTATAAACGGATAGCATAATTGAGTCATTTTGGATAGTTCAGTGAAAATTTTCCCCTTTCGTCCTTTTACTTTGTGAATTTGGAGACAGACATTTACTGCGCGCCCCTTTGGCGAGGCAGTGATACATAGTGTGGTAGGTGAGACTACCAGAATTCTAATATCTCTATGCGTGATTAGGGGGGGATCATTGAGCAATAATAATCCAGCGCAATTGCATGAGTTTGATCTGGGGAGGGTGAGATGTACGTTACCCTTATCTCGAGTAAGATAGAGATAAAATTCACACTCGGGCCTCCTCAGGTTTGGGCCTAACTCCGCCCCAAAAGCTAGCTCAAAAGGAAGAGGATTGTTCAAGTCTTATAAGGGTTTTCTTGCACTTTTCTTTCACTCGTGTGGGACTCTTGGCCCACTATCAGCGCAGACACAAAGGTCTTCGTGAAAAAATGTGACAAGTGTCAGCGCCACGCCCGAATGATTTATCAGCAAGCCGAACCTTTGCATTCGGTCATGTCACCGTGGCCCTTCATGAAGTGGGGAATGGATATATCATTGGACCTTTACCGAAGGGAAAAGGAGGTGTTCGGTTTATTCCTGTTCTAACCGATTACTTCACAAAATGGGTGGAAACAGGAGCTCTCACTGAGGTTAGACAGAAGGAGGTAATCGATTTTATCAAGAAAAACATCATCTATAGGTTCAGCATCCCAAAGGAGATCACTTGTGACAATGGTCCACAGTTCATGGGGGCAACTATCACAGATTTTCTTAAGCAGTGGGGAATAAAAAGAATAGCGTCGACTCCTTACCACTCAAGTGCCAATGGACAAGTCAAATCCTCGAACAGAGTAATAATTGAAAATCTCAAGAAGAGATTTGATGAGAAAAAAGGTCCTTGGCCCGAAAAATTACCAGGGGTGTTGTGGGCAATGCGAACAACGGAGAAGAACTGCACCGGTGAAACCCTATTTTCCTTCGGTTATTGCATGGATTCACTTATCCCCGTGGAAGTGGGCGAACCAAGTCTTCGGTACACCCACACCACTGAATATGCCAACCAACAAGCCATGCGCATAGAGTTGGATTTGCTCAAGGCGAAAAGAGAGTTAGCCTTGGTTCGGTTAGCAGCACAAAAAAGGCAAATCGAGGCATATCTCAACAGGAAGGCCAAACTTAGGGATTTCAAAGTTGGTGATTATGTGCTAAAGGCTTCGAATCAGTCAACAAAGGAAAAGAATGGAGGAAAGCTCATTGCAAACTGGGAAGGGCCTTACAGAGTGAAAGCGATCATTGGAAAGGGATATTATCAGATCGAAGATTTGCAAGGCAAACCCGATCCTTTGAATTGGAATGTTTCCAATTTGAAGCGGAATTATTTTTGAACTCAAGGTAATAATTCCTTGATCACTTAAAGTTAACCTACAGCCTCGAGCCGAAAAACGCTCCAAAGGCTTTGGTAGAAGTATTTTAACTTACTCCTCGTTTTATTTTGCTTGACCTTTTCAGGAAGCAAATAAGACGTTCTCCAATGCTCGAATCTTCATCAAGATTCACACCCGAACACTAGGGGGAGTGAGGAGCGGGGTACAACTGAGGACGACACTGAGCCTCTCCCGTCGAAGCCTATCTATTCGGCACTTGGGGACAAGCATCCGAAGAGTAGATTAGCGCTATGTATTTTTCGTCCAGTAGTGACGCTTTCTAAATATATTTTTGCGCCTAAGCTTTGTTTAAGCTAGGACTTATGTAAAGCCCCTTTGGGATTCACTTGATATTATCAATGAAATGAACTTGATTCAAAGTCTCTTTATTTCTGTGATTATCATCAAAACGTTATTAATATGCATCGGCTCGGGGACGAGACGTCGTTCCAAGCTAGCATCGTTTTTATACGATTAAGTCTTGCAGCAAATTACTCTAAGTGTTCAGCTCAAAACCCTCAAAAGGCAAAACAAAGCTAACACATAGAACGTAAAGCATAAATTCATTCATTAAAAAGCCCGAAGGCTACAAAGTTATTTACATCAAAAGGCCCGAAGACCTAAAACAAAAACAAAAATTACATAGGATAAACAAGCATGAAGAACAAGTCAAGATCGGGAACTATCTTTCCCTTAAGGGTTCCCCTCTTCGGCGTCTTCACCATCCTCTTCGAAGCTCTCCTCGCCCTCTTCGTCTCCTTTGGATTAGCCATCGTCCGAACCCTCGCTTGATGGAAGTTCATCCACAATTCTTTGTGCCTCGGTGGCGCTTTAACAATCTCCTCCTCGAGGACTATCCTTCTAGCCTTGACATCTTCCAGGGTATTGGGCCTAGTCTTAACTACATCCCACACCTCCTCGAATTTAGCCATCGTAGCCTTGACTTCGGCTCGCTGATTGAGATAGGCAATTTTCCCCCGAAGCTTCGAAATTTTGCTCCGAAGAGCAGGCACTTGATCTACCTGGCTTTGCAACCCACTTAGTTTGTGTTGTATTCCTCTAACTTGCCACAATATTTTTCACCCGCTTCCATCACCTCAACTTTGGCGCGGAAAATTTCAGCCTCGAGCCGCTCAGACTCAAAACTCAGCCTCGAGCGCTCGCTCATGAATTCGTTTGTCAAGGCTTGAACCCTCGCCTCGGCAGAATCCTGAGCACCCTGCAAGTTTGCTTCGGCTCTAGCTGCAGCCTCATTAGCACGCTCCAAGTCCTCATTTAAAGCGACGAATCGAGCCTCCAGTTTTGCGATCCTATCTATAAACCCTCTCTTTTGTTCTCTCCAGGCAGCTGTTTCCGCTTGAACTTGCTCAGCTCGCTCATGTTCTATGTGGACAGCATGCAACGCGAGGACCAAACTCTGCACAAGATAAAAAGTTTAGAGTCAAGAATGAGGAAATAGTAAGTTGCACGAACATGAATATGGAGAAACTTACGCGGAGAGCAGAAGCGGCTAAAACGCCCATCAAACTCATAGGGCTAAGCTTGCGAAGGGCATGAGCCTCGGTGGATCCAAGCAGAATATCGATGGCGGCGATATCCTCTTTGGTAGTATCCAATAGATTGGCTTCGGGTGAAATCTCCAAAGCTCGAGGGGTAGCGTCCGAAGCTTGAGCAAAGCTTCGAGAAGCTTTAACCATGTTTTTAACTAAACCCTCTTTCGTCTTGGCTTTGACTTTTCGCTTGGCGGCCTCTTGATCAGACTCCTCGACGGTTATCACCTCGGTCTCCCTAGGGGCCTCGGGGACTGGTTCAGAAGCTACCTCGGGAGTAATCCCACGAACCTCTTCATCACTAGGCTCGTCAACAAGACCTCGGCTTTTTTCAATTACCGCCTCGGAAGCAGGGGCAGCAGTCTCCTCAATCCGAGGTCCTTTCGCCTTAGTTGCCCTCTTCGACACAGCTCTTTTCCTCTTCGAGCCTGAGGAAGGAAGCAGAGCAAGTTCGTAAATATGAAAGGAAGAAGAAGTTGGAGTACACATAAACCGACCCAAAGAAAAAATGTCATCACCTTGTGAAGTCCCTTGGCCTGGTGAACCCCTAGACTTTCTCTCTTCGGTGAGCTGCTTCGCCAAACTCTCCATCTGGCTGACGCCTTCTTTGGCGTCAAGAATTTTCTTCTCTTTCTTCTTCTCTTTTTTCTCTTCTCGTTCTCTGTCTTTCTTCTCCTCGGTTTCCTCTTCCTCCTCCTCGGTGTCGTTGACAGCCTTGTTGGAAAATCCTAAATGGAGAAGGAAAAGCAAAAGTTAAGAAGCAACAATTCAAAGCAAACACTAAGAAGTTTTAAACATGGCGAACAACTTATTATGCCTCTTGCATGACCATCTGTTTTCTTTCAAGGCAGCTAAGATCATCCACTGCCGAAGAGGGTGCTCCTTCTGTTTCATCACTTCGGTCACCCACTCGAGTAAATTCCCCGGCGGGTTAAATCTGACCTTGGTGGCTACATATCACGAATATGAAAATAGGTAAGGACGAGTTACGATGACAAAAGACAAAACAAGGATAAGAATACTTACACTGGGTATTCCACTCTTTGGGAAAACCGAGGTCAACTGATAATAGCCTCGTTGGAATGAGAATGTAGCGGTCATTCAAACCTCGGTCACCGTGATCTTCACTCTTGCTCAAAATGGCGCAAGATCCACGGGCAAGAGAGACACAACCCCGGCTTTATGGAAATATGGATAGTAGAGGGAGATCAAATGCTGGCAGGTGATAGGAAACTCAACTAATCTACTCAAGTACTCGAGGGCCTGCACAACCCTCTAAACTCTGGGGCCCAATTGATCCAAACACAAGTTATAAGATCGACAAAACGCGTCGATTATGGGATGAAGTCGCAAACCAAAACCTATGGTGAAGGGATACGTAAAAACCGAAGAGTACCCTGGAACATGAGTGGAAGCAGCCGCGTCCGAGGCTGGAACCCTTATTTCCACCTCGGGCCCCCAACGGCAGTCTGCCCGGACAGTCTCAATCAAATCCTCGGTTATTACACTCGGGGTGACATGCACTGATATGTTCTTTTTCTTATCTCTTTGGGCATCAAACTGAGTTTGAACCTTGAGGTCCTTATCATTGTTGAAATTCGAAGGGATGACTAACCGAGGTTCTATCTCCACATCGATAGGAATTTTCATCCTAGACTTCTTCGAGGCACCAGCTTCGATCTTGGACCTCTCTTTGCTGACCTCGGGTTCGCCTACTGGGCCACTTACCTCTTTAGCACTGAGGACGTTGTCGCATTCTACGTCATCCTTATTGCTATTGTGGTCGTCACCACCAACGTCAGCATCGACGCTGACTTCTGCTCTGTCGCACCCATCCCTCGCCTCGCGCAGCCTAGAGCCACTAGCCAATGGCACCGCCTCCCCACCACCCTCTGCCTCGACGTCTTGCAGCGCCGGCACGGTGGTGATGAAATCGCCGCTGGCTATCACGGCGGCAAAATATGAAACTTTCTCTCCAGAATCACTGGAACCTTGACCAGAATTTGTAACAGACATGGTAGAAATAAGAAATTTGCTCAAAGAAACAGGAAGATCAAACTCAGGTAGGGTGAAAGGAAATCGTTGATGATGATATATTTTCTTTTTTCTCACTATTGCTGACACTGTAAAGTGAAGAAAGAGACTTCAAATGGAGGTATTTATAGGAATAGACAAATGCAAGTGGAGAAGCAATGATGATTAGAGGCGCTGGGAACACAAACAATTTGGCGTGACCGTTCGGTAACCAGTGAATGGTTACCACGTAATGCGGAGCTGAAATGTGAAAATACTTGTAACATTTTGAAACTCTTGGATGGGGTTGAGCCACGTCGTCTTCCCGCTTAAATTCATTCAACTCCTCGGCGACTCTGCCACTCTACCGAGGAGTGGGGGGACTATCTGTATTGGGTAAAAATCGACGTGCTCGGACAACACTTCGATGGGATTAACTGAGGTCAATCGAACTAATGTTCCGAAGGACGCAGATGGGAACAGACGATAGAATCACCGAAATTGGGCACCAAGGTCCGTCATTGGAGTCGAATTGCGAGCTATAGTTCTGCTCATGACCACTTCAATCGAACAACAAGGTTACACCACCGAGGTTTTGTATTAGACCCTGGGTGTGAAACATCGGTCCCAGCGGCATAATAGCCCGCTACTTCAGCCCACTAACTCCACCAACATAAATGCTGTACGTGGGTTTGGACGTGAATAGGCATGAGGAACGTGGGTAAGGCCCTTTTTACCTATCAATAGCACTAGTTTTCATGTTATAGCTATTTAGAAATACATACAGAAACTCTGAAAAAATTTGTACTCACTGGCATATATTGAAATCTCATTCTTTCATTTATATTTTCGTTCATTATTGTTCATATCTCGACTTTGATACTTAGATTTGCTTGTATTCACAACCCAAATTCGATTTGTAATCCTAATTAGTTTAGGCCCATACAAAAACTTCAGACTCTATAACTGCTCAATCAACCACAGATGCGAAGGATCTCACTGACTACTTTGACAAACAAAAATTCAACTCTTGCGCTTCTTATCCAAGGACTAAGATGATTAAGAACGCAATTTTTTTGCTCAGTTTTATCTTTATCATCGAGATATGCTCATTGCTTCCTTACCCAACCTTTAAATGGCCAAAAAGAAAAACAGTTATAAGGACCCATCCTATAACTCAGGCTAAAGTGCTCTATTTTGTGCGCTGAAAGTTTCGGCAGCAAAAGTTAATTGGACTTGGTTTGGATGAATTTTTAACAAAAGACCTCCTTTTTAACCGTTTAGTATAAAAAAAAAAAAAGAAAGAAAATCATGCCGAACTGAGTAACTGGACTATGATTGACGAACCATCAATTTCCGGGGGCCGTAAATAAAGTGCACGAAAGACCACTTTTCGCAGTGGTCTTTGGTTTGAGGCCACTTTTTTTTTATAAATTTTACATGAGAGGCCAGTTTTTGGAACTTCAATTCTTTTAGGTTGAACTTCACTCAATTTCAACCTATAAGGATTGAAATTCAACTTCAGCCCACCACAAGGATTGAAATTCAACTTCAGCCCACAAGGGTTGAAGTTTACGCATCTATACCTAAAAGTTTAGCCCTTACAGATTGAAGTTGAAACTTTATAATTTAGGCATGAAGCTCAACCCACAAGGTTTGAACTTCAGCCCACAAAGATTCAAGTTCCAAAAAGTGGCTGAATTGCAAAAATATGACACGGGAAGCAATGGTTTGCCAAAATGCCCTCAATAATAGTGGTTTAGAAAAACTGCCCTCCATTAGTTTAATGAAACTTATTCCGGACGAAAATATACCTCACAATTAATAAAAAGACCCACATTATCCTTCCCTTCCTTTTCACGATTCAAACAATCTTTAAACCCTAAAATCCTACAACTTTTACAGATTCCCCCATTGAAACGAAGATTCAAGGTTAGATTCTTTCAAATTCCTACTCTCTTACATTCATTTGGATAACCTTGTAGAAAATCTATGAAAATGGGTATCTTACACAAACTTCTTGGCAATGGGCACCTTGCACAGGCTTCTTGGCAATTGCAAAAACTTTAAGCCCTATTGCAATGGGCAACTTGTTTCTGCAAGTCTCGGCTATGCAAAGAGTTTATGCTCTGGTGCAATGGCACCTTGCGCAGACTTCCCTGGCAATTGCCAAGACTTCAAGCTTTATTGTGGTGGCCAACTTGCAAAAGAAAATCTCCGAAAGTCTTTGCTATTACCAAGAGTTCAAGCTCTGGTACAATTAGCACATTGCACAGACTTCTTGGCAATTGCCAAGACTTCAAGCCCTGTTGCAGTGGATAATTTGCAGAGAAAGTCTCTTCAAGTCTTGGCTATTGTCAAGAGTTCAAGCTCTGGTGCAATGGCACATTGCATAGGTTTTTTAACAATTGCCAAGACTTCAATCCTTGTTGCATTGTGTAATTTGCGAGAAATTCTCCGCAAGTCTTGATTATTGCCAAGAGTTCAAGCTCTGTTGTAATGGGCGCCTTAACTAGGAAATGAAAGTGGAATCTAACACAAGAAAAATAAAAACAAGATTGAATGAAAGTTACAAACATCGTCATTAAGGGTCAACTTATCACTGGACAAATCAAGAAACCAACTTCTTTTATCAATGGTAACACCACCCAAGTGATGTTACCAAATTCTCTGCAACTTTTGGCAATAGCCAACACTTTAAGGTCGAGTAGAATAAGGAAACTTGTAGGGGAATTCTCTGAAAGTATTGGCACTTGCCAATACTTTACGATCTGGTGCAATAGGCAACCTCCAAATAAAGTCTCTGCAAGTATTGGCAATAGCCAAGACTTTAAGATCTATGCAATAGGCAACTTGCAGAGAAAGTCTCTTCAAATCTTGGCAATAGCCAAGACTTTAATCTCTGTATAATAGAGACTACTTGCAGAGATAGTCTCTGCATTAATTGCAATAGCCAAGACTTTAAGCTTTGTGCTCTGAGCAACAACAATATCTAATTGCTATTGTCAATAAGCACCTTAAAATCATCTTAATGAAGCATAAAAAGTAAAAAAAATTCACAGAAACGTCAAATTTAATTCAACGATCATCAATCAAAATGGAAAAAACTTACAGATAAGTGTGTAGATAATAATTACAAAAAAAAAAAAAAACAAATAAAGGATTAGGCAAAATAAAAATTACGTTATAACACAAATTAAAAAAATAAATAAAACTTTTACAGATTTCCTAAATCTCTCTATGACACAAAGAAGAAGGAAAGAAATGAATGAGGAAAGAGAGAAGGAAAGGAAGGAGGAAAGATAGAGGAGACTGTTTCATGTGAATTGGGTTTAGGCATGGGCAAAATAGTCCTTTCGCATAGTGAGGGATGATGTGGAGGACATTTACTTAAAACATTTGAAAGTGGGGGCAAATTGGTAAGACCAGTGCTTATGGAGGGCACTGTGTGATTTTTTTTGCCAAAAAGTGGCCTCTCATGTAAGACCAATAAAAAAATGGCTTCAAACTAAATACCAGTGACTAAAGTGGCATGTGGGTGAAAATTTTACCATTTATGAGCTATAGACGCGATATGAACCAAATTCGGAGGTTGTTTGGCCATTTTTAACTTGTGAGCTTATTTAGGTAAAATTACGGGGGATTTGCAAAAATATGACACATGAAGCTGTGGTTTGCCAACATGCCCTCACTAACAGATATTTAGCAAAAATGCCCTCATTAGTTTAATAAAACTTTTTTCGGACCAAAATACCCCTACAAATCAGTAAAAAGACGCGCTCCAGTCCCTCCCCTTCCTTTTCTCCATTCACGCTATCAAGAAAACCATAAAACCCCATTTCTTTTACAGATTGATTTGTTCAAGAGAAGATTCAACGTAAGATTTTTTCAAGTTGCAAGGGTAAAGTTCTCTGCAACTATTGCCAAGAGTTTAAGTTCTGCTGCAAAGACAAAAAAATCTTTAAAGTATTGGCAATAGCCAATACTTTAAACTCTACTGCAATGGAAGGCTGTGTAGAGACTTCTTGCCTATTGCAAAGACTTTAAGCCCTGTTGCCATGGTCTCTACAACTACAGAAAAAGTCTCTACAACTATTGCTAATAGCCAACACTTTAAATTCCAGCAGAATGGGAAACTTGTACGAATAGTCTCTGTAAGTATTGACAATTTCCAGAACTTTAAACTCTAGTGGAAGGAGCAACTTGTACAAATAGTCTCTGCAAGTATTGGCAATTGCCAAGACTTTTATCTATATTGCAATGCAAAACTTGCAGAGAAAGTCTCTGCAACTCTTGGCAATAGCCAAGACTTTAAGTTCTGGCAAGGGGGACCTTACACTAAAAATCTTTGAGAGTACTGACAATTGCCAAGACTTTTACCTCTACTGCAGCGAACAAGTTGGAGACAAAGTCTCTGCAACTCTTGGCAATAGCCAAGACTTTAAGTTTTGGTAAGGGGGGCCTTACACTAAAAGACTCTAAGAGTATTGGTAATTGCCAAGACTTCTACCTCTACTGCAGTGAACAAGTTAGAGACAAAGTCTCTGCAACTCTTGGCAATAGCCAAGACTCTAAGTTCTGGTGGAAGCGACAACTTACACAGAAACATCTCTATAAGTATTGGCAATAACCAAGACTTTAAACTCTATTGCAATAAGCAACTTGCAGAGAAAGTCTATGCAACTCTTGGCCATGGTCAAGATTTTAAGCTCTATGCAAAACATGAATATCTAATAGCCATAGGCAATAAAAACCTTCAAATCACTGGAATCAAGCAAACACAAGAAAAAAAATCCCAAATTTCTAGCACGCAAAGAAGAAAGAAGGAGGCCAGGAATGGGAAAAGAGAGAAGAAAATCTTTCAGCGTGAATTAAACAAGTTGGGGGCCACACAAAAAAGAAAGAAGGAGGCCAAGAATGACGAAAGAGAGAAGGAAACCTTCAGCGTGAATTAACACAAGTTAGGGGGCAAAATAGTCCTTTCATAAGGGGAGTATGATGTGGAGGACACTTACTTAAAACATTTGTAAGTGGGGGCAATTAGGTAAGACCATGTCTTATTGAGGGAACTAGGTAAAAATTTTTGAAACGCCACACAACCATTTTGTTGTTTCTTTCTTTCTATGACCATTGTCCTTTTCTAATATATATTTTAAATATTTCAAATCTATATTTAATATTATGTATTTCAGATATATATATTCAATATATATTTAAAATATATATATATTTATGTATGAAATTTTTGAATAGAAAAAATTATGGACAACTAAAAATAAATATTTATTGATGGACAGATATTTATATAGACTTCCCTATTTATTTATGATAATTATGAATCGGTACCTTCATTTGGCATGTTGCAAGCCCGTTTAATGAACCAAGCCCATGAATAGATCCTATAAGTGTTTTATGAGGTGCTTGCAAAGTTTGGTTAGATTCTCAAGTCGTTTGATCGATTTTGGAACGAACTTTTTCTGTCGGAGCTGTTACCGACTTAAAAGTAAAAAGTAAATTTTTGTGTCATTTTAAATAAATGAGCTCCCAATAGCGAGCCGATAATTTCGTTAAGTTATTTCGGATCTATTGGTGCAAGTGAAACCCAATTTCGACATCATTTGATTGCGTTTGGCCAAAAAGAACATTTTTGCAAAAGTTAAAACTTAAAACTCATTTTAGATTCCGGTGATTGAAATTGAAATTTGTAGGGATATAGATGCACCTCGTCAACACGAACTCCTCCTTTTGTTTCAATCCAAAGAACTGATGAAAAAGCTACTGATATCTCAGCCGTGTTGACTACATCATACGTATTCAAACATGTAACCTTTACTAGGCAACGCTGTCCATATCCATCTCAATCCTAGCTTTCATAACCCAAAGTCAATCTATGTCAGTTCAGAATCATTAAGTTTGGAAGTATCAGAAGTGGAACCGAACCTTTATATTATCTCTCTAGTTGCTCTCAACGGAATCTACGTATCATTCACATTTCATGGCGAACTAAGCCCAAGATTATAAATTCTCTATTATTACCACTTTCATACTTTTAAATTATTCCCGTCCTTCGCATTTTGAGTAGGAAAGTGGGCTCATCGCTGCCACCGACTTCTATTTATAGACAACAAAAATGGAAACTGCTTACGGTGCTATTCATTTTCAAATACTAACAATATCATTATTTCTTGTGAACTTGTGGTACAGTATACAATTATAGTATGTTAGGAACCCCAGTTGGCATGTGCCGACTCCGTTGACAAATTTATTCACAAGCAAAATGCAGCTAACTGCATATACTGAGACGAAGTAATTTAATACTAGTGACACACAGCAGGAGTATTATACTACACTGCTGGAGTAACCATGATGCACAAGACACGAAATTTGTCTCTGTTTGAGCCCAATCAATGCATTTTCATGCCGAATACCATATTCAAGAGAACGCGCTTTTAGGAAAACGGCCACCCAAATAATTGGTTGACTTTGCACCGTTCCTGAAAATGGAGTGTGGTAATATAATGTTCTTCATGTGCAAAAGGAACTACTCCTCTAAATAGGCACTATATATATACAAGCACCCATTCTAGCCCATTCACCATTTCATGTGAAGATTAAACTTATGGCTAACAATTACTTGTCTCACTGTTTCACACTAAGTTGCACTCTTATGCTCCTAATTCTGTTCTTGTTTTCTCTATCTTGTGTCGCTGATGTTCCTTTAAACAACTCTGTCTCTCCTTCTACCATTTGCAAGTCCACTCCCCACCCTTCCTTCTGCAGGTCCGTGCTTCCACCCACCGGAAACGTTGATGCCAATGTCTATGACTATGGCCGGTTTTCAGTTCGTAAATCTCTGTCTTCAGCTCGTAAATTCCTTTCCCTCATCCAGAAATACCTTCGAAAATCCAAACATCTAACGATCAGTGCTGTTCGTGCTCTCGAGGATTGCCAATTCTTAGCTGCGCTAAACATGGACTTTCTTTCAAGTTCTTTTACAACTGTCAATGGAACTTCCAAAATTCTGCCCATATTGGAAGCTGACGATGTGCAAACCATGCTTAGTGCTATTTTAACAAACACACAAACTTGTTTGGATGGCCTTGAGGCAACGTCCTCTGCTTGGAGTGTGAGAAATGGCCTTGTAACCCCATTATCTAATGACACAAAACTTTATAGTGTTTCTTTGGCTTTGTTCACAAAGGGTTGGGTTCCTAACAAGAAGAAAAAGGGATCTAAAACTCACCCTAGCCAAAAGCAGCTGGCCTTCCAAAATGGTCACTTGCCATTAAAAATGTCTGCACAAAACCAAGCAATTTTTGAGACTGTTGGCAGGAGAAAGCTGCTCCAGCAGCAAGATGGTGCTGACCAGGTTCTGGTGAGGGACGTTGTGATAGTAAACCAGGACGGAAGCGGGAATTTCAGCACCATCACTGATGCTATTGCTGCTGCTCCCAACAATTCTGTCTCAACCGCAGGCTACTTTCTCATATACATCACCGCCGGTGTGTATGAGGAGTATGTCGCCATCGCCAAGAACAAGAAGTACTTGATGATGATCGGTGATGGTATTAACCAAACCATCATCACAGGCAATCATAGCTTTGTGGACGGATGGACAACATTTAATTCTTCTACATTTTGTAAGTACCTAGCCTCTTTATTCCTTTGTTAAACTCAAAGCATTACTAATTAATCCAATAACATGGTTCCAGATCTCATAATAATTTTCTTTTTCGATCTACAGCTGTGGTTGGTCTAGGATTTGTTGGGGTGAACATTACATTCCGTAACACAGCAGGAGCAATCAAGCACCAAGCGGTTGCAGTCCGCAATGGTGCAGATTTATCCACCTTCTATAGCTGCAGCTTTGAGGGGTATCAGGATACACTATACGTACACTCCCTCAGGCAATTCTACAGAGAGTGTGACATTTATGGCACGGTGGATTTTATATTTGGCAACGCTGCTGCTGTTTTTCAAAATTGCAACTTGTACCCGCGACAACCTTTGGATAATCAATTTAATGCAATAACAGCTCAAGGCAGAACAGATCCGAACCAAAACACAGGAATTTCCATTCAAAATTGCACTATCAAGGCAGCGGATGACTTGGCATTCAGCAACAGCACCACCAAAACATATCTTGGTAGGCCATGGAAAGAATACTCGAGGACTATTTACATGCAATCTTTTATAGATGGTTTCGTCCATCAATTAGGTTGGCGTGAATGGGCAGGAGATTTTGCGCTCAATACATCTTACTATGCCGAGTTCAATAACACAGGACCAGGATCGGACAGTGCTGGCAGAGTTACATGGCCTGGTGTCCACATTATTAATTCTACTGATGCTGCTAACTTTACAGTATCTAGCTTCCTACTAGGAGATGATTGGTTGCCCCCGACTGGAGTGCCATACTTCAATACCTTATTGTGACCTTATATAGCCATTTTCCCCTCGACCCTTTCCGATTTTTCTTATTCTTTCAAAATTATACAAATCGTTTAGCAAAATTAATAAGCAGCATTGTAAAGAGAATCTTACCAGGAATAACTTGGGAGATGATCAGAGTTAATGTGAATTCATTCTTTCTATTTTTTTAATCTAATCTACTCAAAGTATGAGTGGTAATCCACGTTACTACAAATATAACTATTCTTGTAAAGTTATCTTCATTGCTGTACTAAGTCAAATACCTGAGTTGGTGAATATTTCACTTAATAGTGCATGACTAGCAGATGGCAAGATCTCGGCAGCAGCCAGCAGTTTCTAATGCCTTGAGCCGGAAGGTTAAGATACTTAAACACTCATCTTGCCATCACGGTAAAATACTAACGGAAGGAAAACACATCGATACTACCGCTTAACCTAAAAATTGACTTAATAGATTAAATGATTAAATTTATATATAGGTCACAAACGATATATTTTTATCAAGATTGTTAGGTGAATTCGTAAATAAAAATGGGGTAATTGAAAATGACAACATAAAAAAGCAGGTAAGTAGTACTCCCTCCGTTTCTAAAAGAATAAATCTTTGTGGAGTACGAGGGTCAAATTGACTAATTTTCAACGCGAATTTGCACATCAAATTTATAAACCTTTTTAAATAAAATTTACATACTCCCTCTGTCCCACTTTATTTGTCATATTTTCCTTATTTGCCTGTCCCAAAAAGATTGTCATATTTCTAGATAAAAAATACTATAAGTCATATAGTAATAGGTTCATCCTTTTTTAAACGAATGGAGTAGTAAATTAAAGGTTTTATCTGTGTGTTAGGAGTTTAAGATTTCCGACAACAGCGGTTGAGAGACAATTGCGACACAAATAGTAAAGTAAGAGAAAAAGAGAGAGCTTGTGTTACGGCTTATGAGAAGATCAGACATGATAAAAATGGAGCAAGGGGTTTAGTAGTGTGATTACAAGGCCTAGTAATGTCTACTTTAGTGAGAACTAGTCTAAAATCACTGCAACACTGACAGATGAGCTCAACAACTTGAGTGCTTTTCTTCTGGGTCAACAAAATCATTCCCTACCCTTATCCACTTTTTGTAACCAAATTTTGTCATTTCTTTCTTTTCCTAGCATATTTATTAAATATAATTTGATAATATAAATATTTATATATGACAAATATATGTGTATAGAAGGTATATATACAAAATATCAATCTATTATATTTGATATTTTAATTATAAATTAAATTTTAAATATAAATATTGTGGCTATATTATGTTAGTGCTAAATGACTTGTTAATATAAAATATTGTGGGCTATTTACGTGGAAATTCCTTGTTGTAATCCTATACAAAGGCTGATTTAGAGAAATGGGCATACTTGGAGGGGAAAGTGCACGAATAGCTATTTTTTGGCTCGCCTTTACAATAGAGTCACTTTTTTAAAATTAGTTTTTTTTAGTCACTTTTTGGAATCTCAATTCTTGTGGGTGATATTGTTCAACCCATAAGGAGTGAAGTTCCAAAAAGTGACTTCTTTTGCACAACCAAGAAAAAAGTAGCCTGAAACCAAATAGCAATGGCAAAAATGGCCTCTCGACGAAATTTTTACATATTTGTACTCGTCTTGAAAGTAGAAGCATTTTAAAAATAGATTTTAAAATTGGAAAATTTACACAAAGTGACTACCATAATAGCTAAATTACAAAAAATACTGATATTTTTAAATATTTAAACTACATAACAATAACATAACACTACTTTCCCATTTCCCCCCAAACATTAAACCCTAATTTCTTCCTCTCTCCTTCTCTCCCCTCCCTCCTCCACTCATCTGCCCAGCCTTCGCCTTCTTCCTCATCTCCGGCGACCGGCAACCAGATCAGCCACCTTCTTCCTCATCTTCGGCGACAGATCTGGCGACATATTTGCCACCTTCTCCCTGCTTCGATCGTGGTTGCTGCTTCTGCAGTGCAGCGGCGCTGCTCCGATCTACTACCTTTTCCCGCTTTTCTAATTTGCTCAAGTCTGGTTCTTCTTTTATTATTATTATTATTTTTTTTTGCTTTTGTATGTGTATGTTTATGTATAAAATTGTATTTATCTTTCTATGTAACTGTATATTTTGTATATAAATGTCGATCTACAGTTTTTATATGTGAATATGTAGTGTATATAAACGTATGTTGTTGTATGCTTGTGTATCTGTATGTCTATAGTAGAATTCTTTTTATATAACTTTGTATGTTTTTGTATATATATTTTGTATGTTTGCGTATGCTTGATTATGTATTGTTTCAAAAAATTAATTTTAGAATTTTCATATGTATATATGTGTATTTGTTGAATGTTCCAGTTTGAATATTCAAAAAAAAAACTCCGGTGGGGGTTGCCTGGCGGCTGACGGTGGCTGGCCGGCGGCGAAAAGTGGTGGCAGCAGCTCCATGACAGTGATGAGTGGAGAAGGTAGGGAGAGGGAGATGAAACCCTAAATTGTAGGTGTTTTGTTGGAACTTGTATATGGAATGTAAAAAAACTATTGCTACGTTTTGTAAAGTGATAAAGTATGGGAAGTTTACATAAATATCCGCCCATCAACAAATATTTATTTTTAGTTGTCCATAACTTTTTCTATCCAAAAACTTAATATATATATATATATCCAAAATATTTAAAATATATTAAATATATATCCGAAATATATATTAAATATATATTGAATATATATTAAATATATATATCTGAAGTACATAATATTAAATATATATTCGAAATATTTAAAATATATTTATGGTTATGGAAAGAAAGAAACAACAAAAGGTGAACAAAAACTGTAATTATTCTTTTTCAATGGTTATGTGGCGTAATTTTCCCATAAAGTATCGGTATTTTTTTAATTACTTAATATCTTAACATATGTATGTAATATTTATTAAATTATTATTTTTTTATATTAATATTTATTAGATACACAATATGTGTATGATATTTAATATTTATTTTATATCTATTAATATTTATTCGATACACCATATATGTATAAAATTTTTATATTTTTATTTAAAAAATACACGATATATTTATGATATTAATATTTTATATATTTTATTAGATATTTATAAAATATTATTATTTTATATATTAATATTTATTAGATACATGATATATGTATGATATTTTAATATTTATTTGATATACAATAAATGTATGGTATTTATATTTTATATATTTTATTAGATATTTATAAAAATATTAATAATTATTAGATATTAATATAATTCTAATATTATTTATTTGATATACGATATATGTATAATATTGATATTTTTTATTACATATTGTGTATCTAATATTTAATCACTTAATATTTTAATATATAATGTATGTAATATTTATTTAATTAAAATTTATATATTTATATTAATATTTAATTAATATTATATATTAACATATTGTGTATGTAATATTTATTTAATTATTAAATTTATCAAAAATTTAGATATTATTTAATATTTTAAACTGTGGTTAATACCTAAATACAAGGGATAAATATTTTTTGTATGAAATATTATTAATAATATATAAATAAATATTCTTATGTATTCCTAAAATACTTGCATATCTAACATTTTAATATTTTAACATATTATTTTCTATGTACTGTTTATTGTACAAAAAAAAATAGTAAATAACCCTACACAAATAGTACATAAATAATATTATGTATTTAATATTTATTTATTTATTAAATGTACAATATTTAATATCATACATATCGTGTATTTGAATAATTATTCTCTTAATTAAAATATTATGTATGTATTTTTTATATATTAATATTTTTTTATATATACATACACGGGAGGATTTAAATCGTTAAAAAGTTGATTTTGCGCTAAATATGGTATATAGGCGATTTTAGGCGTCAAAACACAATTAACAAATTCACTATGATCTCTACAAAAATATACAATTATTTTTTAAATATATTAACACAATAAATGAATAGATTATAAATATTAGAAAAATAAGTAAAATATACTCTATATGTATGTGTGTGCAATATACTGAATCATTATTATAATAAATTCTTGAAATATTCATTTTGTACTTTTAAAATATAAATATAAATAAATATGCAATGGGAAAGGAAATATAAAAAAGTTAAATTTGATAGTTATGGAAATATTATATGTTCTTACGCATACTACCTAATGGAAAGAAAATATTTTATTAACTAGCAGTAGAAAATAAATAATAAAGAGCTTTTTAAAAAAAATAATAGACTCCTATAATAATTCATATCTTTAATTCTTAAAATAATATTAACAAATATGAGATCAGCATTAACTAAATTCTTAAATTAAGGGATACTTTTTTTATTAATTTATAAAATAGGTAAATTAATTTATAAATTACCTAGGGGGCAAAAATATATTCTGCAATAGAAAAATAGCGAGCAAGGGTCATTATTGGTTCTTTCACCAAATCCCACTACATATTTTACCTGGTCTTCAAGCAGATTTTGGTAAATTTCAAGCTCTATATCTTTAGCAGGGCGTCCTCAAGTTAAGTTGTTCTTAGCCTAGTAATTACTTATATAATATCCTTACATAACAAACCCTCGTAATATGACTCATGTGAATAGTACTACTAATTACTCCCTCTAAAAAGATGATATGATTTTGTTATTAGTCGGTTAAAAAGAAATAGCGTGATAATTTATAGCCAATTAAATATTTATAATTATTTTATACCATAAATTTCAAAAATCGTCATTTTTATTTAACCAAATCAAATAGATGGAGTACTACTATTATTACAACTTTGCAAGAGAAAAGTGCGATCCCATTTTTCTCCGAACGTATGTTATACTCCACGTTGGAGCTAGCATCGAAATGAATCCTCAACCTTTTGAGTAGAATCCCTTAATTCAGATGCTTCTGCTTTTAGCTTGATCGAGTATTAGCCAAAATATATATCAGATCTAATGACCTACGTCCTTTTTCCTTTTATTTCTCGTCTAAAAATTAGCCTGTGCAATTCTCTCCACAACAAATGCCTTTTCAATGTTTTCATCATTCCTCCTTACTCATGACTCACCAGCTCTTTTGACACCAAAAGAGGAACAATTTCAACAAAGTTATATATAGACCTCGTGGGTCGTGGCTTATTGGTCGACTGTGTTAGGTGCAACAAAGAAAAAGTTACTCCACTTTCCTTGTTTCCACACAGCCTTAATTTCCTTTACCTTGGGAAAAAAAAAATGCTCCATAGTTTCTATTAGTAGTAACAAAGAAAGTAAAAGAGATAGTACCATAAAATTTTACTCGGAATCAGAGATACCACAACCTTTTACTCCTAACTTTTTATTAAAAGGCCAAAAAGATAGACCCATGGATAAACAAGAACATAGATGCTGAAAGGAGCAAAACATTCAGCTATAACAACAGGAAGCATTAGTACGCTCCATATATATATTTTCTAACAATTACAAACGCAGCAAGTCATAACATACATCTCTCGCTCTTGTTGGGTTTGGGGAGTTCAAATGGTTAGATCCGATGCGCTATGGGTGGCACGTATGGTAACCAAAACCCCATTTTCAAGACCAAGTACACGATCCGTGCTTCTTTTCAGTGTTGTCTAGGTTTGTACTTCAAGAGCATTTGGCGGAGTTCAGCAGCGTCAATTTCTTTAACATGACTCTCTGGCCTGTAGTAACCAGTAACAGGGTCAGGCACCCATGATGTAGTACTCTTCTTACTTGATTCTTCCCCACCTTTCTTCAGCATAACATTGCTTCTCATCCCAACCCCTCCTTTCACTCCACCTGAGACACCAGCTGATGATGTAGCTGCATACCCACGCCTGAAAACAATTTATTTATATTTAGATCAATACGACATACTATATAGTATAACTCATCTATCTACAAAATCACTAAATCTAAAATCATCTCCCCTGTTTCTGATACATATCCTATTTCTGAGCCTTGAACTGTAATTTTTTTTTTCTTACTTTTACCCATAGTTTTTATAGCAAATATCAATATCATGGGCCATACTATTTATATTGATGATCATAAGGTCTAAGGATATCTTCGTTATATTTTAAGAGTTTTTTGTTTTTTCCTAAACTAATTCGTATTTAATTAGTCAAGCCATCACTATCTAAAATGAAACAAGAGAAAATATTATTTGTATTGTTGTAACTTGGTAATCTTGTTTATCAACAATACAAACTCAAACTAACATAACAAATTCAATTGAGTCACGAAATATGTATAAGGAATTTTCACAACCGATTCCAACAGCTTGATATATAAAATAGAACTAAAAGGAGTGTATTAAGTAATATAGTCAAAGTAACTTCACATAAACTACGATGGTTATATTTACCTGCTAACTAAAGAAGAAACAGTATTGACGATAAGCTTGGCATTAGAGAAAGAGCGAGCCATTTTGGTATGATTTGTAGTTGAAGCGAAAGAATTTCAAGGGAACGCTGCAGCGGAAGATATTAAGTATTTATTAAACTTCCGCAGCGGCGAACTGAAACTCTTGGCGTCAACTACAATTGTTGGGAGGAGTTGCATGAGAATTGGTGGTATATATAGACACGGACTTGGATGAAGGAATTCAAGAGAGAAGGGAAACAAAACTGGGGCCACGTACGTGAGGTCGGCCTCTAGTTGGTCCTCTTATTGAATGACACCTGTTGATGCCACTAAGGGCCATTTTTTGTTGTGTACTATAATATATCAGCGGGAGACAATCAAAGGCCACAATAATAAAGTACTAATAATGCTCTAATATAAAATTGCCTAAAAACACCCTATGGAACCTTTGTTTGATCGAGAATTTAAGTGTGCATGAAGTTACCTCTTACGGATAAACATTAGTGAAAGAAAAATTTAATAATCTCAATTTATGCATAGAGTATGAGGATCAATAACTCAATTTAAATATATGTAGTGTCAACCCAAAAGTTTAAAGTCATGGGTATTAAAAAAAATTATAGAATAATTAAGGGTACTAGACAGACGACTGTCAGATATAAGATTAGATATAAGATTAAAAGGGCAATCAAAACATAATGTAAGCCTACAACCATTTTAACGAGACAATAGGAAAAAGATAGCGAATTCTGGTTGATATTATCGTTACAAAAAGACTTCTATCGCAAATCACAATTGAAAACGCGCCGGGAATTAGATGAAGGTTTTGCCGTCTCCTCGAAAAAGATTTTGCCGTTTGGCCTTTAGGGGAAACTGTTCAAGTCTTCAAGGGAAGTTTTTACTTTTGTGGTTGATTTCTTTTGTGTTTCTTTACTACAATGAATTAGATTAATAAAAATCGAAATGTTAAACAACTAAAACTTAAAGTCAAAAGCTAACAAAAAGTCAACAAAAGTTCTATCATGAAAGGAGTTGCAAGTTACGCTATATTATTACACTTTACCCAAGTTACGTTATACAAACAAATTCAAATTAACATAAGAATTTAAATCCAAAAATTAAGACTTGGAATTATAAGGTTTTCCTCCCACGTCATGGATGCAATCAATCCAAAAGATTTTAGCCAGGAAAATTTTTAAACTTGGAGACAGCGCAAGATATTGATTGAAGGACGCTTTGCAATTGACTCCATCAGCATCCGTGAACGGGCAATATTTTACTAAGAAGTTCGAAATATAAAAAAGTAAATACATGAAAAAAAATCAGTGAATTAAAGATAATATTATAGATATATATTTTTGGTTGAAGGAGTATTACTAGACACCTTCTGAACTTGCATTATCTCGCCACATATCAAAACTTCCTAGAAAAGCTGCATGTTCACGCGCCACCTTTTTACCTTATACTTATTTAATTACGTTTTTTCTCTTTTAAAACAAAAATGAAATTTAGAATTTGATAACCTTCAAACACTTTTTTTGAGTCGATAATTTTATCGAAAATAACATCTCTACTCTATAAAGTAGGGTTAAAGTCTGCGTACACCTCATATTTTTCAAACTGTATTTGTAAGATCAAACTTAATATGTTATTGTCAATTTTTTGTTGTTGTTGTTGATGTGGTTGATCAAATGTGGGTAAAAAGATTGGAGCTTGTCTAGTGGATGATCGGCAACATTCTTCTACCACCTTGAACTATAGGTCCTCTCTTTTGATATTGTGATGTTAAAACAAGTACTACTACCTAACTGAGTAAGATTAACAAATATGCGAATAAGGCAGACAACAGATAAATTAAATAAGAAGTGATGAGATAACTCATTATTGAAGGTAATGTTAAATATATTCATTGAGAATCTATTATTTTCCTATCAATCGTGAATCCCTTTAATGATCAAGTGCATGTGGCAGAGAATTTTGGGTTCATAATGCGAAGTAAGGAGAAAGTTTGTTAGTTGCCTACTTGCAGCTTGCAATAACCAAGCAAGAAGGTCGGCAGCTATAGGATATGCATTTGTTTATGGTCCCTTGTTATGCAAAAGGCCAGCACATACACGTTACAGACTTGTGCTTTCTCTACTACACATCAATTTAACTGACTCCTTTCACCAATTAATTATTCACGAATAAGGTCTATAGATAAGTATCAACTGTAAACATTGAAATTAGTCAGATATGTAGATACATTTTCTTTAATAAAATGAATGGTTGGCTTTTGGTTCTTTATGCTACCAAGAGACAACAATCTTTCATGCTCGAGATACCCTGCTCCAACTCCATGCGTCCTTATCATCTCTTTCGGCTAGGACTATATGTTATTGCCAAAGAACTTTGTTAAAATAAATTAAAATGTTCCGTAACATGAATACCTCATAAGTTTCAAATTCTCTGTGTCTCTTCCTCTTAAAAATGGTACATATACACATCAACTTCAACTATTATCAAGTTTGACATAATATGAACAGGTGGGCATACCAAGTGATATACTTTTTCCATTCCTTAAATTATTGTAGTTTCTTATCCATTTTTATTTTACTAATATTTATATATAATTTATACGGCTTATCGCTTATTATCGGATCCAGCTTTTCTCTATTATCCTTTCACTCCATTTCGTCAAGTAAGCTTTTGAATAAATGCCATGTGTCCAATTTAATTTTTAAAGGCCGAAATTTCATTAATTTAACAACTATATTAACCAAGTAATCACTAATTTTTGAAACAAAAAGATATTCGGCACAAGTTTTGACACACATTAATTTCATTTCATTAGTATTTCTGTTTCAAAAATTTTAATCGTTGTTTTATTTATATTTTTTATTCAAAAGCATTTTACAGTAAATAACTATTCCATGTTTTCATCACTTTACTAGGGGGAAAGTGCACGAAAGGCCACTTTTGTCACTGGTCTTTGGGCACAGGCCACTAATACCAAAATATTTAGTGGCCTGTGCCCAAAGACCAGTGGCAAAAGTGGCCTTTCGTGCACTTTCCCCAATAAGATGCTGCAAAAAAGGCCTGGTTTGGTTTGTGTAAATAAACAAAGAGATTTTACACTCTATACCCATAAAATTTAAAGTATTTACAAGCCATACCCATTACAAATTATACTACCCATAAAACTAAAAGTATTTACCCAACCTACCCATTTATTATTGTATACCTTTGTTATGCCTTATAGGTGTATACCTTTAAAGTATACTGCATAAATTATGGTATACAAGTTTGGAGGGACATTTATTACTGTATACATTTGTTATGCCTTATAGGTATATACCTTTATGGTATACTGCATAAACTATGATATATAAGTCTGGGTGGGTAGAGTGGGCAAATAATTTAGTGGGTATGTCCAGTAATATTTGAAAGTAGTGGGTAGTGGCTGTAATTATTTTAGATTTTGTGGGTATTTTTGTAAGTGTCCCATAAACAAAATAAAATTGTAAAACAAGTACGAAATATACACTAGTAAAGGTAAAAATTTCGCCCAGCAGCCACTTTTAACACTGGTATTTGGTTTGAGGCCACCATTTTTTTTGGTCTTACACTAGAGGCCACTTTTGGGCCTTTACTAAATAAATATTGACTTAAGTTCTGATAGTTGACTGAACTTAAGTCCATACGGCCCCTGGACTGAAGTTCCATCTCTTAAGGACTGAACTTTCAGTCCATATGGCCATGGACTGAACTTCAGTCCATGGTATGGTCATAGACTGAAGTTCCATCTTTAAGGATTGGACTGAAGTTCCATCTTAAGGACTGGACTGAACTTCAGTCCATATGGCCCTAGATTGAAGTTCAATCTTTAAGGACTGAACTTCAATCCGGCCTCTGGACTGAAGTTCTATCTCTTTAAGTAAAAGTGGTCACAAACTAAATATTTTGGTATTAGTGGCCTGTGCCCAAAGACCAGTAGCAAAAGTGGCCTTTCGTGCACTTAGCCCCGAAATTTTTACCATCTTGTTCCCCTTCATGAACTTACTCCCTCCGGTCCACTTTATTTGATGTTTTAACCTATTTTTCTTGGTCCATAATATTTGATCTTTACAAAAATCAAGATGGAATTTTACAATGTCACCCCTTGCTAATAAATGATTTTAAACAAAATGATAAGTAATAGTAATAGCTTGAATAAGAATTAATATAGTCAATTACATTGCTAATTAATGCTAAAAATGTGATTTTCTTAATACGCGTGAAAACACCCAAAACATCAAATAAAATGGATCGGAGGGAGTAACAAATTTGTATTTTTACCGGTTTGCCTTCATTATTGGAAAAAAAAATAGAAAGTCAAATAACTAGCGGACAAATATGAGAAAAATTTATTTTTCCGATAAATGTTTAAATACAACTCCACAATGTATAGCGAATGAAATTAATGTGTTTCAAAATTTGTGAGGAATATCGTTTTGTTATCAAAGTTTGTGATTACTTTCCAAAACTTAATCATTTAACTATGGTTAGTATAGTTGTTAAGTCAATGAAATCCAAGCCTTTAAAAGTTAAATATGACACATGACATTTATCCAAAAGTGTACTTGATCTTGATAGAATTAGTGGAGAGAAAATGTAATGAAGAGAAGCCGTTATCTTATTACTTTCTTTTTCTCAATTGAAAGATCCAAGATTAGTTGGAGGAAACTGAATAATATAGCAGAACGAAAGCGACTAGTAATCTCATTTTGATTCCTTCCGTCGGTCATGCACTTCTTGTACGGTAAGAAATTGGACTTAATCGAGGTTCGATTGCTAGGCAAAACAAAAAGTCGATAATTTGTGTTTAAAGTTTAGAAAGTAGCCAAAATTACTCCTAACCTATTAGAAATAGTTCATTTTTATCCTTCGTTAACTTTTTTTTTTAAACAAAAAATATCCCTACCAATAATTTTTTGTATCAATATTGCCCCTGAAACTAACAAATTGGCTAAGTAGGCCATCCATTTCATTAGCTGGCACGCTTTGCTTGGTCCACGTGGAATACTAACCAATAACAATATATCAAGTTTAATTCCATAAGTGGAGTCTGGGAGAAGGTGAGATGTACGCAGACCTTACCCCCACTAGGATGGAGAGGCTGTTTTTGATCAACCCTCGGTGTGTGAAAATATCTAGAAACACGTTTGAAAACAATAGAGAAATATCATACTGAAGAGAATGATAAAACTAAAGCGTATCTAAAATAAACATCTAAAGATAGTATATATAAATATGAAGACTAAGATTGAATTAGTCTATCTAGCGTATTAGATTATAATATCTAATAAGAGGCAAAGACATTCAACTGCTATCGAATCTTCTAACATAATCCTCGACCTCCACACTCTTCTATCTAGGGTCATACTAATTATTATTATAAATCCAACCAAATAATATGTCGTACCCGACCTGGATAAGAGTAAGCTTTTTCATTCTCTTTTATTCTTATTATCTTGCAATTTATTTTTTTGCCTTTCCAATCCGTAAATTGTTTCTTTCAGCAAAGTAATGAACAGATCCAGAAGTCATACATATTGACTTCTTCCTCTCATTATTACTCTTTGTTCATTTGCTTTAATTTAGTTTTATTCAATTGTATAGACTTTCTTTTATAGTTTTGATGATGGTATGTGCAATTTCTTTATATGTTCAGGTGATTTTTTGAATTTGTATCAGATGTATGCAAGAAATTGCATAAATTTTCACTCTTGTCAAAACAGATGCAAAAATTGAAAGATAAAGACACTATTTTATTTAATGTTTTTGAAGCTCCGATACTATGTTAATTGTTATGAAGCTCCGGTAATGATGATGGATTTATTGTTATAGTTGGCCTGATGGTGATCCGATAGTAGTCTAATGGTAGTTAGGTTGTGATTCTGTTGTGGCTTGACAGTGAGCTTCTCTATTCCGATGACGAAAAGTTTTCAGTGGAACTTTCTTCTTAGTCACAAATATGAATTTATTTATTATATATGTATAAATATTATTGAGAGTATGATTTGTATGTGTAAAAAAGAGAGAGGAAGAAGATTAGCAAAAAAAAAAAAAAAAAAAAAAAAGGAAGGAGAAACGCCAAAAAGGTCACCAACGACTTTGTGCTTTGACAGGAAGGTGAGGTAGGCAAAGCAAAACAAATGAAAAAAAAATAAAAGAAAGAAAGAAAGAGAATATATATTCAACTAAATAAATTAAGAAACTAAAAGTTTAAGGAGTATGAGTCGGGGTAGAATAAAAATTAGGTTTTTTTATATAAATATACAAACTTGCACCCCTATATTACAAAACAATAGCAATATTATACAAATTACAAGACGTAGCAATATTTTTCATAGCACATTTCATTTTTCATTGTCTTTTTTTAATAAACAATGTCCAAAGTAACAGGTTCTTCGTTAGACCAAAAGACGAACAAAGTCCTTGTAGACGGCGACAGAAGCAAGGGTTTTGAGTCCGATCAAGGAACCGTCTGTGTTACAAGAAAACCAAACGAGGATATTCTAGAACATGATTAGAAACGCCAGGTTCAACTCATGCTTCTCGTCCTCAAGGAAAAGCTCGCAGATCAGGGATATAATGATGTTGAAAAATGTCTAAACCGCCGGCAACAACTTCGGCGGGGTTGGCAATAAAACTCCTTCACCCTTGACCGTCGCGACAACCCTAACCGTGAAACTCTCCTCCGCCTCACTATCTAGTTAAATGACGTGTTCGTCGCCAGAATACCCCTCGTCGCCCTAACACACTAAACTCTCCGAAAATTTCTCTCTCAAAATGCAGGATTTCATCGGCTTTGTACGCTGATCTCTAGTATTTAATCCGTACGGCAACTCAAAAATCGGTGTCGGTAGTGGATTTAGAGGTTTCATTAATAAAATCGGTTCTAATATTCGTAAATCCAGCATTGGAATCTTCTCGAAACCTCATGTTCATGCTCTTCCATCTATTTTTAAACCCGAGCCACAAAAGCCTCAGAAAGATGATAATCCACCAATTCGATAGCGGAAAGGTGAAATGATTGGTTGTGGTGCTTTTGGTAGGATTTATATGGGAATAAATGTTGATTATGGGGAGTTACTCACTATAAAGGAGGTTAATTTTTCCTCATTTTGCGAAAGAAAAAGTTTCATTTTCGAAATTTAAATAGATTTGTGAGTTTTTGTTTGTTGAATTTTGGATTTTTTGTTTGATTTACTTGAATTGCAGGTTTCGATTGTACATGTAATCACCTAATTTTGGCACTTGATAACTTAATTGTCCAAAGTTGTGTGATGATATCTCTAGAATATTTTACTTTATTTTCCCCTGATTTTTGCTAATTTGTTATGTCCATGGTAGCTATTTAATTAAGTGAAAATATCAAAATTTGTCCCAAAAAAAAAAAAAAAAAAAAAAAAATATATATATATATATACACACACACACACACACACACACACATACGTACATTATAAAAGTAATTGTCGTCTGATTGTCATGTTGAAGTAATTCTAATAGTTTGTAATTATGTGTAATTTAGTTGGGATTAAGTAGTCTCCATGGATAATTAAGTTGGGCAAAATTTGATATTTAAGGACATTTGGAAGTTTAAAATTGAAAGGAATAACCGGTCCAGCCCACTCCAAGACCCGACCCGTCCAAGCCCATAGATTATAAGCCCTAAAATCCCAATCTTTACTGATTTTAGAGAAAGAAATCAAAAGAACAAACGAGACCCTGCCTGAAATGAGCTCATCGTCGGATTCCGCCGAGGACTGCCGTGCTCCGGCGACCTCCACCCTCTCCGGCCAAATCTCACACCATTAAACTCGCCTCAGGCCTCTCTTTCTGATTATGACTTCAATTTCCTCGAAAACCAACCGGAACGATGCGGATCGAGCTTCAAGGATTTGGCTAAAAACCTTAACTTTCCGGCAACTACTCCCTATTTCCGGCAAGTCTTATCAATTCTTGTTTCTTTCGGCCTTTATGTCCTTATCTCTTCCTTTTCTAGTGGAAAATGATTCTTTTAGGGTCATTTTCGATTAGAAAATTGAGAGATGGGGATTTGTCTAGTCGTATGATGAGGCGATGGTGATGATGTTTTAAAGGTCGTGTGTTGGGGAATTAAAATGGTTCTTTGGCTTTGAGAGGTAAAAATGGCACGGTGGGGATGTGATTTGCCTTTGCTCTGTTGTTTGGGATCGTATGAGGGGCTGTTATGGTGTCATTTGAATGTTATGGTGATGAGGGTAGCGACGTTTGATGGCTCGATGACGAGCAGCTTGTGATATTGTCAAGGTGAAGCGTAGCGATGACGAGCTCTATATGTGTGTGGTTGATTCTATGGCGATGATAGCGAGGCTGATTCAAGGCGATGATTTGTGATGAGTTTGGCTTAGCGAGGCCATGGCTATAAGCTATGATGGTGGGACAGTGGTGATGCTTAAGCGATGATGCCGCTGTGATGGTGTGAGCGGGACAGAACGATGGCGATGTTGAGACGACGACGATGAGGCAGTTTTAAGCACCTTTGCTTCATTGGCGTTGTTTTAGGCAGTGACGAGGGTTTGTGGGGATGAGCGAGGCAGCGATAAAAGCTGATCCGAGGCAGTGTCGATGGTGGTTTTAGAGCTGATCCGAGGCGAACAGTGTCAAGGCAGTGGGGGTTGAGGCGAGGCAGTGGCGCTGCTTCATTCGACTTGATGGCGAGGCAGTTTCAATGGCGCTTTAGCCATTTGCTTGACGGGTTAGGCAGTGAAGCGAACCCCTTAATTTCTTCCTTTCGTTTACCAATTTGTTTTCGGTAATTTTAGAGTTTGATGTTAAGAAAAGTGTTGTCACTTATGTATGCTTTCCTGTTCAATGAAATTTTTGATTAAGCAAGTTGGTTTGGTTCTTCAAACATGATACTAGTGTGCTATCTCTGTTCCGTCTTGTTTTATTATTTCGAAAGCATTGAATCGTTTGTGTTCGTATTGAATTGTTTGGAATCATTGTGAGGTTAACTTATATCGAGCATGAAAACGCGTTTCTGGTATTGTGATCTAGTTTAGAACCTGTGTTGATTTGTTCTTTGATGCTGAGTAACGGTTTTAATTAGTTCATTGTGAGTTTTTGTTTTGTTTGTGAGACTGTGTGGGCTGCATAGATACTGCTGTTTTGTTGTTAACTATGACCTTGTGTTAGCTATGAACTTTTTGAAATCTGATTGTATAGAGCAGGGGGAGTTCAATTTAGTGTAATTTGCAATGGCTTAGCTTGATCCGCTTGGGTTAACCCCTTAGTTTGATTTGTCAAGTGTCTGAGAGTTCAAAATGGTTCATCTTGTGTCATCTCTGAACTCAAAAGGGTGCAGCTTCACCTAGGATGGAATGAGTCTAAAGTCTAGGATATTTTGAGAGTCTGGACTTTAAGTCCATTGGATTCAAGTCCATTTAGTAGTTTGTTGTTCAAGTTTTATTAAGAATGACATAGGCTTGATGATGTCAAATGGGATGTCAAAGTTGAGTCAAGGAAGTACAAGGGTGGCAGCAGTAAGTTCTGCTCTTTTTGGTCCAGTACACCCTTGCATGCAAAGAAATGATGGGCTGAAAAAGGCTAAGGTCTGGGGCACATGGGCTAGTCCTTTGCACTTAGTACACACCCACTTCCCTCTCTATTTTGGAGAGCCTTGACTCTCTTTAAAAGGGGAAGATACATAACAGAAAAAAAGGGGGAGAACAGATCAATAAAAACTGAAACAGAACAGAAAAACAAAGAACAGAGAGTGGAAAAAATTACAGAACAAAGAGAGTGAGCAAGAGAGGAGAACAGGAGAGAGCAAGAAAATATATACACTAGTGTAGCATAGTACAAGGAAATTTGAAAGAAAAGAAACAAAAATAGTTTGAGAAGTAAGAAGAGTCAAGGGTCGTTGCTGGTATCTTGGTGTTGCTACTGTTGTTTGGACATTTGCACTTAAGTTTTGGGAAGTTAACTCAATAGTATTTTAAATAGCAAAGTTTGGGGGTTCAAAAGGTTTGGTCACTGTTGGTTGTCTGCTGCCATGGTTGTTGATGTTCGTTGTCGATTTTTTGAGTATTACTCAATTTAAGTTGATGTTTATCTTGAGGAAAATTCAGCATTAGGTAAATCTTTCTTAACCTTGCATTTTTTTTCCTTTGGAAAACTTATTGTTGCTACATATTAAATGGCTTAATCAAGCCTAAAGTATTGCTACCCTTCCACTTTTGTTTACATCTTGGTGCATTTTACATTTTTCTGTTGTGAAAAAAAAATGGAAAAGAGTTTGAAATTGTTAAATTTGAGCCACAATATATTGTCTTGGCCATGTTTTGTCTTAGGGGAGCAGTTAATTTCTTGGAGTAGCACAGTTTTCATGACTTGTTTAGATTTTGACCACATATGTGTGTAATTAAAATTAAAAATAAGAATGAGTACATGTGCAGGTTTTGGATCAAAACATAATAGGAGTTGATGCAAACTGGTTAAGCTGAATAGTACTTTTCTTAAAGTAGTTAGGCTTGCGCAAAAGAAAAAAAATAAATAAATACTAATAATGAATAAATAAATTTGGCACGAGCCCGAACTTACAAATTGGGGACTGATGTAGGCTTATTCAGAATGAAAATGACTAGGATACATTCTTAATAATTCAGCCCATTACTTACATATATTATGGAAATGGTTAACTAGAGTAATACGTAATTTCGTTTAATATGCGATAAGGTTAGGTAAAATATATAGGCTGAAGGCAAACCTTTAAGATAAGATGAAACTTAAATAGATACGCGAATAGGCAAGTGTTGCGAATAAGTAAATAGTTAAACGATCACATTGGAACTCATATTAAGTCAAGAGATTTCGAACGGGTGAAGTACCTGCACGATTTAATTGACTTAAGTCGGAAGATTTCGAACGAGTGAAGTTCTCGCGCGATTATATTCGATCTGAGTTTTATTTGTCAAACGGGTGAAGCTAATATCAATTATCAAAGCGTAAAAAAATAAAGGCAAATACGACAAACCACTTCAAAGAGTCGAAATGCGCCAATAAAGGCAACTGTGCTTGACACAGGACTCGGGGGTGCCTAACACCTTCCCGCGAGTCAACCGAGATCCTTATCCGGAACTCTGACGCAGACCATTTACGAGTCATAGGTGTTCTAGGTACACCACTTTGGTGACTTGGCACACCTTTAACTTGTCAAGTGGCGACTTTGAAATCTCTAATATCTAGTGTACCTTTGAACACCGTCACAGACCTTTTAAAACAATAAGTTTTCTTTTTTAAGTTAAAAAAGGGTCGTGACAGTACATGTCTGAAACAAACAGCGCTTAAATAGTATGAAATAATTCTTAAACAGTCTGAGACAATTGCTGAAACATTCTGAAACAAAATGTAGAAGTTAGTGTGAAAAAAAGCAAGAAAGGGTGAAATAGTTGTGAAACAATGAGAAACAACGCACAAACATGATAAAACAATACTGAAACAGTCTAGAAACAGCTAGATACAATGCTGAAGCAATCTAGAAACAATTAGATACAATGCAAAAACAGTACAAAAACCCATAAACAGTGCAGAAACAGTTAGATACGGTGCAAAAATAGTGTAGATACAACGAGATACGAGGTAGTAGGTTTTCTGGTGTAAGTTGAGACACAACGAGATACAACAGTAGAATCAGCTCAAATCTACTGCTGCTTCCAGTAAAAGAAGCTGGGAAGAAGTGAAATTTTGGGAGGGGAGGAGGAAAAGTGAAATTGAAGAAATGGAGAAAAAATGTAAGGTTTTGCTATGTTATGCCATGTTTTGTAATTAACTTTTTTTTTCCTTTATATTGAGTAATTGTGCTAAAATATTGCTATATTTTATGAATAACTTCTTAAAAGCGTAACTTTCTGTAAAAAAATCCTAAAGATAATGGGTCGGGTGATTAGAAATGGGAGAATTACATAAATATACCATCTTATACCTAAAATTACGTAAAATACCGATACAATTACAATTTACAAAAAATACCGATAGTTTTTTTACACAATACATACAAAATACCAACATATAAATACCAAACAATTTCAGAAAAAACTTTCTTCTGTTACGCGCCTTCTCTTTCCTTTGTAAAGAACACAATTCACTCTCAACCTCCTTCAATTACACTCCAAAATCTAGGGTTTATATTGTCAAATTTAGCTTCAAAAATAATTCTGGATCAAAGTAGAATCGGAATTGTTCCACAATTTTCAGTTCTGATTCGATAAAAATTGAAAAAATCAAACTCAATTTTGCGATTTTTGTCCTCGATTGATCAATTTTTCCTGTAAGTAATCGAAGTTTTCAATTTGTAATTTGTAATCGAAGCTTTTTGATTTTCTGATTTTGATTATGCGATTCTGATTTTGTATTCGGAGTTTTGATATTGAATACTCAAAGTTTCTGTAAACACATTGTAGATTTTGTATTACGAGTACTATATCTTCACGTAATTAAGTGTCGACATATATTTTTATACAAAGCTGTAGTTTAACATACAGTTTTATGCATTAACTTCTTTTGTTTTTGCGTGTTTCAGTTGTTGAAATTGTATAACTGTTGTAACTGTACTAAAACTTGTAGTCGCTTTTACATTTGTAGTTCAGTAGCAATTGCGAAATCAGTTCATCGATACATTGTGCCGATGTGTATTTTTATACAACTATGTGTCGACATACATTTTTATACAAAGCTGTGGTTTAACATACAGTTTTATGCATAAACCTTTTTTGTTTTTGCGTGTTTCAGTTGTTGAAATTGTATAACTGTTGTAACTGTACTAAAACTTGTAGCCGCTTTTACATTTGTAGTTCAGTAGCAATTGCGAAATCAGTTCATCGATACATTGTGCCGATGTGTATTTTTATACAACTATGTATCGACATACATTTTTATACAAAAAGTTGTGGTTTAACATACAGTTTTATGCATAAACTTCTTTTGTTTTTGCGTGTTTCAGTTGTTGAAACTGTATCAGTATTGTAACTGTGCTAAAACTTGTAGTCGCTTTTACATTTGCAGTTCAGTAGCAATTGCATAATCACTTCATCAATACATTGTGTCGCCTTGTATTTTTATACAAATATGTGTTGACATACATTTTTATACAAAAAATGTTGTTTAACATGCAATTTTAGGCATACATTCATCTGTTTTTTGGGTGCTTCTGTTGTTGAAATTGTATTGATTTTGTATCCAAAGTTCTGTAGCAATTACGTAGTTGCATCATAAAATTTCCACTTTTGTACAAATGGATACTCGAGAAGCATTTACTAAATTGCTTCATCACTGTATGGTATTGTTGACAGGTCTAGAATGACATCAGTAACGGTACTTGTCCAACACAAAGGGCGATAGGATGCAACCGAAAACTATGTTGATTATGGTGTTGATGCAGTTGTAATAACATCTGACTGTACTTTTGAGGAGTTAATCTCTATTATTGCAAATCAAATCCGTGTGGATACCACTGTGAACCAAATGGAAATAAAGTATAAAGTGGATGCAACAAGACCTCCAATTGAAATACACAATGACATGGGGGTCAAAGTGTTTGTTGAGATTAAAAAAAAGATAACAAGGAATTAGGAAGATATCCACTATGTATTACAGTGAGTCGAAACTGGTTTGATGAAGCTGACAATTGGATAGTAAATTCACCAGAACATGTAGAGAGTAATAACATACAGTCGATAGCTGAGGAACATACCCAGGAATTGATAGCTATTCCAGACTTTGGAGACTTTGAAGATAGTACTGCACTTATAATTGGAGACCCTATGCAAGAAGAAATCATCGAAGGGCAGGTTTTCCAAGATAAGGATACAATTGTCAAAGAAATGAAGCACTATGCATTAAGGAACAAGTTCCACTTTAAGGTGAAAAGATCAAGCTCAAAATGGTACGGAATTTCAAAAATTGTTGCCTATTCTGTATAAAGTTGTATGTTTCTATATGTCTATGTTAATTGTGTGTGACTTCAAAATATATAACTATTTTTTGCCCACTGAACACCTTGTCAAAATATATATATATATATATATATATATATATATATATATATATATATATATATATTATGAGTTTGCAATGTATAATATTGTATGTTGTCAAAAAATATGTATAATTTTCCTCTATATGTATAATTCTGTATCTAAACAACTACCTGTGACATACAATAATTCTGTATATATGTATGTGCAGCTATTGCCTGATATGCACTGGGGGAGAATTGTGCATGGAAGTTTAAGTCTTCAAGCTTGAACGCATCTGGATTGTTCAAAATTAGAAAATTTGTCAATGAGCACTCATGCCCACTGAAGAACAGAATTTTCAACCACAAACAAGCAACTGCAGCAATTATAGGGAGTCTTATCGAGTATAAATATAAAGATCCCAAGTCAACTTACAAATCAAAAGAGATAATCGAAGACATTCACAAACAATATGGTGTGGAGCTTCCTTATATGAAGGCATGGCGATCGAAGGAGAAAGCGCTGGAAAAAATGAGAGGTGATCCAATAGATTCATACAACAAGTTGCCAGGGTACTTATACATTTTGGAGAAAACCAACCCGGGGTCAATTGTGGACTTTGTTAAAACAGAGGACGACTGCTTCTTATATGCCTTTGTGGCACTTAACGCATCAATAAAAGGATGGGAGTATTGCAGACCAATTTTTGTTGTTGATGGTAGCTTTCTTACCGCTACACATAAGGGGACATTCCTAGCTGCAAGTACAATGGATGGAGCGGGTAAGTCTAACAGTCTAGGCATTTGTATTATGTTGTATATATCTGTATAAATGTGTATAATTAACTGCTGATTCTACTTTCTAATTTATAATTCCAATCACACAGGCAGAATCCTCCCTCTAGCGTATGCTATAGTTGATTATGAGAATGATGATGCATGACATTGGTTTTTTGATAATTTTAGAAGAGCATATGGCCAAAGAGATGATATGTGCATTGTTTCGGACCGTAAAGAAAGCATCTTGAAAGCGGCCTCTATTGTATATCCCATGGTTCAACACTATGCATGCATTTCGCATCTGTGGAACAATGTGAAATCAAAATTTAAAAGAGCTGAAGAAAAACTGCATGAAGCTTTCTTTACCATGGCTAAAGCATACACAGTGAAGGAGTTTGATAAAAAAAATGGAGGACGTTGCAAAGATGGACAACCGGATCAAAACATACTTGTACAATGCTGGCTATCAAAAGTGGGCTAGGGCTCATTCAACTGTCCGTCGTGGCTGGGTAATTACTTCAAATATTGCGGAGTCATTAAATGCGGCTACAAAGGGTGCAAGAAATATGCATGTGTCATCATTTATGGAGTCAATGCGAACAAAAGTTGAAATGTGGAACAATCGCAACAGGGAAGGTGCAGAAAATACATTCACAAAGCTGGGTAAAAAAGTTAATGATATTTTGGATAAACATCGAACCTTGGCACTGCAGATGACGGTAATACTACACCTTACTGTTCAGATTTACAAAATTTATACATTATGGGTGTATTATGTATATATTTGAACAATGTTGCATTATTGTTGCTTCCTTCAGTAGCTAAAAAAACAATATGGCTAGTAACTCGTTTAAGTTTCTTACTCCGTCTTATAGTTGTTTGTATTTATATGCATACATAGTATTCTGTATAATTTTGTATTGTATTGTATTAGTGTGTATGTAAAGTATATACCTAGACTGTATACTTTTGTATTACTTAAACAGTTCATGTGCTGCAGGTTAAGCCTTCATCAGGGGATTCATATTCAATTTGGCATAAGGAAACAAAATTCCTCGTGTCATTAAGAGATCGAACATGTTGCCGTAGAAGGTTCCAAATGGACGAGCTGCCATGTGCACATGCAGTGGCAGTAATGAAGTCTAAGTCTATGGAAGAAGAGATCTATGCCTCTCCATACTACACAAAGGAATTCATGTTGAAGACATATGAAGTGCCTGTTAATCCTATTCCAGATGAAAGTAATTGGGACATCCCTACATACATTATTAGTGAAGTTGTGCACCCCCCAATATGGAAAAGGACTCCGGGCAGACAAAAAAAGACAAGATACAAGCAACCTTGGGAACTGCATCCAAAAAGATCAAAGATAACATGTGGACTATGTGGATGTGAAGGCCACAACAGAGCAACTTGTACAAACCTCCCCAAGAGAAACTGAACGTTCTGTTCCCACGCTTAGAAACTATTTCATCTCATTTAGAAAAATAAATAATCAGAATTATTACATTACAAGTGTAAAAAAAAAAAGGAAAATGTCATACATTTAGTTGGATAATACATTGTTATAAACACATATTGAATAATAAGATTTGTTTTTCAAGTTGGTTGAAATTTTTTGTTTTGGCTACTTATTTTATAGTAAACACTTGGTGTATGAAACTGTATTATTTTATATCTGGTCTACACAAACATACTATTTTCTTGCCAGTATTGTAAATTCAATCTTCATATTTGTTAGTGAATCTTATCAAACGACAAGAAACAATTAATCTATCCAAATATTTGAGCTCACATAAACAATGCAGTGCAACACAAATACATTATACAACATAATACAAAATAATACAGTTACAAATTGTTATTGTTACAACTGTATTATTGTGTATTTATAACTGTATTATTTTGTATTTAGAAATTTCAAAGACATTTCTAGAACTATTCATACGCTAATACATGAATAATGTTATCAACTCAAAATGTGCATCAAGAAATTGAAGCTCCTGTATAACATAACATTATGCATTAAACTTTTTTTTCTTAAAAAAACTTTAAGGAAAAGAGATATTGATCCATACAATAACTGGTTAAGAAATATTGATCCATACAATAACTTTTCAGTTACAGTAGACACTGCATACATACAAACTGAAATACAAATTAGATCCACCCACTGAATAACAAGTACTTAAGAGTTAAAATAATACAACACCAACAAACTACATAAACTATTTAATGATATGCTTCGCCTCGCTTTGGACCACCCTTCTTCTTGAACTGATTTCCAGTCACCTCATCTGCACTAATGGCCTGCTCATCTTGCTTTGATTTGCCATAGTGCCACTGTAGCGTCCCCAACCTACTACGATAGATATCAACATCAAAATCAAGCGGTGGTCGATCATTTGCACTTATGAAATACTCAGCATATGCTCCGACGTAGACACCACAAGCGCTGAAACATAAACAACAAAACAGATCAAAACCAAAAAAGTACAAAAAAAAAGAAGAAAAACATAACAGTGTGTTGAAGGATACATACACTGATCCAACAGGTTGTTTTGGGATATTTGTAATTGTAACAACAGAGAATGGGTCTGTCATAGATTTGTTTTTGAATGCCGGATTTGTGTTCCAATCAATGTCAAGCCTCGCACCATAAAAGCTAGTGACTGAAAGATAAAGAGGCAACACAACAGACAGATTATGAACTAGAGCACGGACAGGAGGACAAGGCCTTGCACCGAGAGAATCAAACAACCAAATAGATCTCTCTTTGAATGACACTATAGCCAACACCCAGTGAAATTTTTCTTTGATGTGCAGTGGCACTAAAACATAATCAACATGTACCCATGGGGTGTTTGCAAGCAACCTAAAACCCATAATATACTGAGCAATAGGATCATAATTAGTACAACTGTGGGATCGTTGTTACTAGCTTTGTACGCCTTGAAAACATCTTCAACCAAATTCTTGAAAAAACAATCCGTAGTGGTGAACTTAAGATGAACATCAGGACCATACTTTCCCTTCTTCCGCAAATAATAGAAGACTACATCAATATGCTGAAAAATGTAAACATCAAAAACAAGAAAAGTAAGATACATAACTAACAAACAATAATATATAGTACAATACATTATTATACAACATTATACAGTGAAAACACATACCTGGTCATTAAGCAAGCCTCCACTATGCAGCAAAGTGCGAAACCACTCATTCCTTTCAACTATAACAACTCCTAGCTGAAAAGGCTTCGCAATTCGATTACCTTCTCTCGAATAGAGCAACTTCCTGATAATTTTTTTTTTTTTAAAAAAGAAGACATTATGACACGAAATACCAATAAGGTAAAAAGAGTTACTTCAAACAAGTAATAAGGAAAAACCTTCGCCTGCTTGGCTCAATCCCATCCTCAACCCATGCAACAAATGCATTTTCCAGATCTTGGTCAATGTCAACATTCACACCACTAATAAATGGATGCTTCGTTTGGAAGATTTTTGGTCCTGGTGAATTGGCCAAGGCAGGCCTAGCATACCTCCCTGAACGCCTAATGTGTGCAATCAACTGAGAAGGTGTAGCAGAATCATCTGCATCACTCTCAACCAAAACTAGCTGGGACTCATGCCTATCAACAAGATTTTTATCAGGCTGACTCGATTCATCCTCTGATTTGTCACCAGATGACACACCACCAGAACATGTATATTCAGAATCAAAATTTTCTTGTGGTACCGTATTAAGTGGGGTAACCACCACCGGCTTACACGCAGACACTGCTCGTGCAATAGCAGCATCAATCTCAACATAGGCAGACAGATCAATGTTGGGGAAATTGGGATCATCATCAACTGCCACCTTGCTGGACTCAGCAACACTTGCCTACACAAACAGAAAAAACTACCCATACTAAATACATAATACAATAGTTAGATACATACTACAAAATACACAAAAAAAAATAGGAGATACAGTAAAAATACAGAAGATGCAGTAAAAATACAGAAGATACACTTAAAAATATAAATAAATATATATTAATACACAAATATACAAAAAAGTGAAAAAGCTAACATGTATGTGCATACACTTTCAGGCTGGACTTCAGTTGCACATTGTCCATGAACACCCTCTTTAGATTCTTGACTAAAATCTCCAATCGAAAAACTCGTCCATCAAACCGTAAGAACGCAGCAGCTCTTGGATCACTAAGTTTGGACACACTAAGTGGCACAACATCTTGACTACCAGACTGCTCAATGTCACCGCCTACTCCAGGCTCATCAACCTATAAAAACAAACTCAATATGTCAACATTATATAAAAAAATTACAATAAAGATAATTGTGTTCATAGATATGACACATACAGTACGAGTAGGTGGCGTCTCATCATATTGCAATAGATTGCAAAGTTTACTACCAGGTCGAGCAGATGGAAACTGAATAATAATAGGACTTCCAACACCCTGGTTAAAAAAAGCCATCAGGAAAATAGATAAACAACAGGAAAAAAAATAAAAAATGTGAGCATGGACAACAGACATACACGGCGACTGAGTGGAGTCTCATCATAGTGAACTGGATTGCAAACTTTAGTAGCACTTCCAAATAAAAAAGCACCACCACGACCAGCAGATGAAACTTGAATATGAGAACTTCCAACACCCAGTTGGAAAAAAAAAAAAAAAAAAAATACAAAAACAGTATCAGGAAATTGATATACACAAAAATACATTTAAATATGTTAAAAAAAAAAAAGAATACAAAAAAATACATACACACAAATTCGCAGCACTGTCCTTCTGGTGCGTATGATGGTCAGCTTCAACAGGGCTACCATAATCAAAGGTAGCACCTTGCTTAAGATCTTGAGCATCAACAGGGCTACTAGAACGAAAATCAGCACCTCGGTCGTCTTGGTAATCATCAACAGGGCTGCTTCCCCCAACCTATACATGGGCAAATACAAAAACATACAAAAAAGAAAGTAAGATTGGCAAATACAAAAAAATTGAGTGGAATTACCTTCAAGCGATCAACACCTTCGCAAATGAATCGGTAAGAAAGGAAGTAAGATTGGCAAATTGAGAATTAACCTAAAAAATAAACCAAAAAATCAGAAATAGAGAAATATAAATCAAATGATATGTGCAAAAAAAAGCAGAAATATACATGCTTGAAAAAATCAAAACAACACATACATCATTCTTGAAATCATTAAAATCAGAGGTCAATTGCTTCAACTTAGCAACAACATCAACTTCATTCACAGGTTGCGACGCACAAGAAGGTTCTTTCACATTCTGAACTTTTTAACGAGGAATGCCAACAAACTCACGAACAAGAATGTGAGACGCACAACTGGCATTAGGAGGAGCCTCAGTTCGATCAGGCAAGTTGAAAATGCGTATCTCATCGGCGGTTGGAACAATATTCCTGAACACCAGCTATAAAATACAAAAAAGAAAAATAAGAAAAAAAAATAAAAAGAAAACTGAGAACTTGCATATAAAGTAATACAAAAACATACAAAGAAAAAGCGAAAAAGCATTTCGTGTAATTATATCTAACCTCAGGTCTTGTGCCGCTAAACATTCCTTTGGACAAGTTGGCAAACCTCGGTTGATTCACAGTAACTTTCCAACTCAAAATCCTAGGAGTAAAGTTACCAACACGAAAGGAAACTTTCCGGTCAACTTCAGAACAGCATTCATAAAATCAGACTTGGAGCGCAACCGGCAACCCACAAATCCTATAGAATTTCAGAGGTGGATATAACTTTTGGCTAATCGTTTCAAGCAATAATGTGAATGAATATTTGTCCTACGGATAACTAATATATGCCCCCGACTCAACCAAATCAAAATGCTCCTTGGTTATAATGTGCCCACTATCAGTTGATAACACAAAGACATGCAGAAAGTACAAAACAACAATCTTCACAGCATCTTCATCGCAAATCCACCGCTTACCAAGAAAACATTTAACTAACTCACTTCTGCGCACCTTTTCCTGATTGGGAAAGTAGCTTGAAATAATCCTATTTGGAGTAGGATCAGCAACAATAATATCATCACCAAAGCAATTTAGCCCCGTTATAACAACATATTCTTGTAGACCGAACCGCAAACGCGTACCATCAATCATAATTGTAAACTCATTTGGATTATCTGATACAATCTCACGTAGCATCAAATGGTGAATTAATTGGTATTGACCAAATACTTCTGGCAGATCCAAAAAGTACCCAAAGCAGGTCTGCCTAAACAAAGCCAACTGAGCGGATGAAAGATGCTCATATAAGATTCTAACAATATCATAACGAATTGTCGCAGTCCAGTGATCTGTCACAGTAAGTCAGTAACTATATTCGCAGGGACATAAAATTTACAATCCTGGACATGGACAAACAAAGCAAAAAAACTTTACATTATTCAACAGTACAACAAAATACACATACAAATATATACATAGATATACAACTGCACATAAATGTCTATGCAAAGTGCATTAACGGTTGCTACAGTGATTAAATCGGTGTCGATCAAAGGGAATATAAGTTTGTATATACATAAACATATAAGATCATGCATATTTCGACAACATGTTAAATGACTCCACATATACATGTTAAAAAATCTTACTAAAAAATACATATTTATACAATCAACATACAGACTGGGGGTGGGAGTGTACGAAAAATAGACGATAGACACATACAAAAACATAGATATGAATAGCAAAAATACATAAGATACAGTAAAAATACATAACATACACTTAAAATATAAAAAAATACATATTATACAAAAAATGCCCATACAACTTAGGTTCGCAAAATTATACATGCAAAGGGGGGGGGGGGGGGGGGGAATACACAAAAATACAAATACATACAAAAAGTAAAAAAGGCAAATACAACATAATACATACATTATCCTGCGAGTGAGGGTGATTTTGTTCGAGGACTCCCCACCGATCATATTTGCTCCTTTTCATCTGAACATCAGCATCGATATCATCAACAAAATCATTGTCGACAATACTTTTACGTTTAGCATCTTCTCTCGACTTCCGTTTACCAGGTTTAACCGGCAAACATTTGGGACTCTTAACTGCTATTGGCCGACGGCTTTGCACAGGTGAACCTCTAGGGCTATTAACTCCTAATGACTGCCACCGTTTCACCGGTGAATGCAGTTTTATAGTTGGAGAATTCCGCTGATGCCGCGATTTTAAACGAATTTCACGAGTAGATGGTGAATTATCACTGTTTTGTGACATGGTTTAACAAACTCTGGCAAGAATTTGTTAAAATTCTGGCGAAATTAACGGTTAGGAAACCTAATTGACTGATAATCGTTTAACTTGAAGAAACAAATGAGAGGAGCGGTTTTCAGTAGTGAGAGAAATATTTGAAGTGAACAGGTCTGAGAAGACAACGTATAAGGGAGAAATGGAAAATAACATTGTAATACCCTTTTTATCCTTATGTCACGTTTTGTAATTAATTTAAAAGTATCGGTACGGTAGGTAAATTACCCTAAATATCGTTATGTTACGTAATTAAGCACTTTAGAGCGTCAACTGGTGTAAATTTTCCATTAGAAATTAACTCAAAAAATCCATGTGGACCAATTACAACATGCCAACTAATTAAATGATAGCACACTTAGACCAACTAGATATTCCGTTAGTTTCAGAGGCATTATTGTTGCAAAAAATAATAGTAAGGTTATTTTTGGCAAAATAAGTTAATAAAGGGTAAAATAGAACAATTTTTAATATATTAAGAATAATTTTATCTATTTTCCGGTTTAACCAATGCGATTGATTTGTAACCTCTCACTCATTAGACGTCAATTAAGTGCTTCTAATATAACATATTGTTCACTTGTTCCTAATTACATAACGCAAACTCCAATGTAAATATGCTGCTACTGCAACGCGAATTCAAACTCGTGATATTATAATAGAATCGTAACATTTCTCAGTAGACTTTCTTTTGGTACCTAAATTAAATAGGGGTAACACAAAAGGGGAGTTGCATGTGGAGCCACTTATGAGCACGCCATTATAGTTTCAATTTTTCGGCGCACCTTTACAAAAGCTGGCCGTTTCAGATCAAAATTATCTATGTTCACATCATTGCGGCTGAAGTTCAAACCAAATTAAGCTATATTTTATTTTTCGAATAAAGATTTTTTTACAGCAAATACCACTAATTCAGGACATACTACATTTTAACTTTAAACTCCTAGTACAAGTACTAGTGTAACTGTAATACAGTTTTTATTTTAAAAATGCAAGGCAGGATGAACACAACATATTTGGCAAATCTCTTACAAACCTCCATTGACAATAAAGCTTACATTGCAGGCAAACTTCTCCACGCCCATATCCTCCGACTTGGCCTTTCCTCCGATACATTCCTCCTTAACCGCCTTATCGAATTGTACTCGAAATGCGGTCATATCCAGGCCGCACGACACCTGTTCGATCAAATGCTTGAACGAAACATATACTCATGGCATTCGCTGTTGAGTGCTTATTGTAAGGAAGGGCAGCTTGACAATGCGCATAAACTGTTTCTGAAAATGCCCGAGAGAAATAGTGTGTCTTGGAACACTGTGATCAGTGCATTTGCTCGAAATGGTTTTGAAAGAAAGGCCTTGGAGGTTTATTCTCTGATGAATGTGCATGGTTTCTCACCGACTCATATCACGTTGGCTAGCGTTTTAAGCGCCTGTGGTGGGTTGGGTGAGTTGGAGTGCGGCAGGGTGGGTCATGGTGCTGCTGTCAAGTATGGGCTTCACAAGAATGTGTATGTTGGGAACGCTTTGCTGAGTCTTTATGTAAAATGTGGGTGCCCTCGGGATGCATTGAAGGCGTTTCGGGAGTTGGATGAGCCTAATGAGGTTTCCTTAACGGCCATGATGTGTGGATTGGTTGAAACTGACCAAGTGGAAGAGGCGTTTGAAATGTTTAGGGTAATGCAGAGGAGTGGAATCAGGATTGACTCTGTTTCGTTGTCTAGTGTACTGAGGGTTTGTGCTAAAGGTGGGGATTGGAAGCTTGGTTGGGATGGTGAGACTGATGGTGATCTACCTAATACGCCAGGGAAGCAAGTCCATGGTTTGATAATTAAACTTGGATTTGAAGGAGACCTTCATGTGTGTAACTCCTTGCTTGACATGTATGCAAAAAATCGTGACATGGAAAGTGCTCAAGTGTTGTTTGGGAACCTTTCAGAGACTAGTACTGTTTCTTGGAATGTTATGATAAGTGGGTTTGGACAGAATCATGATAAAGAAAGAGCAATGGAGTACATGGAAAGGATGCGGGATGTTGGTGTTGAACCAGATGAGGTTACTTACATCAATATGCTTGCGGCTTGTGTTAAATCAGGGGACGTTGAAAATGCCCGTTTGATATTTGATAGCATGGCTTGCCCAAGCTTGAGTTCATGGAATGCTATTCTTTCAGGCTATTCACAGAATGAGGACCACCTGGAGGCACTTAAGCTTTTCAGAGAAATGCAGTTTCGAAATCAGCAACCTGATCGGACCACTTTGGCTATCATACTTAGTTCATGTTCTGAGATAGTATTTCTAGAATCTGGGTTACAGGTCCATGCTACCTCATTAAAGTGTATCTTTCCTGCAGACATATACGTAGCTAGTGGTCTTATTGGCATGTACCTAAAATGTGGTAGAGTAGAAGCGGCTCTACGTATTTTTGATGGACTCACTCAAGCAGATATAGTCTGTTGGAATTCTCTAATTACTGGTCTATCCTACAATTCATTGGACAAAGAAGCTATTACTTTCTTTAATCGAATGCTACAGATTGGGATGTTGCCTAATGAGTTTACATATGCTACTATACTGAGTAGTTGTACAAAGCTATCCTCATTATCACAGGGGAGACAGGTTCATGGCCTGATAGTTAAAGGTGGATATGCTAATGATGTTGTAGTTGGAAGCACACTGATTGACATGTATTCCAAATGTGGTGATGTGGATGCAGCCAGGGTGCATTTTGACATGATGCCCTATAAGAATACAATTACATGGAATGAAATGATACATGGCTATGCACAAAATGGTCGTGGAGATGAAGCTATTATCTTGTATGAAGACATGATTTATTCAAGAGGAAAACCTGATGTTATAACCTTCATTGCTGCTTTAACTGCTTGTAGTCACTCTGGGCTGGTAGACCTGGGGCTTAAGATATTCAACTCGATGCAGCAAGAATATGGGTTGAAGCCACTTGTTGATCATTACACTTGCATGATTGATTGTCTGGGTCGTGCTGCCCGTTTTAGTGAAATAGAAGAACTCATAGATAAGATGCCATGCAAAGATGACTCTGTTGTGTGGGAGGTTTTGCTTAGTTCGTGTAGGCTCCATGGAAATATAATCTTAGCAAGGCGGGCAGCAGAGGAGCTCATCCGTCTCAATCCGCAGAACTCTTCCCCTTATGTGCTTCTAGCAAATATGTATACATCGTTAGGGAGATGGGATGAAACAGAGGAAATTAGAGCAGCTATGTCGGAAAGACAGGTAACCAAGGACCCTGGTTATAGCTGGGGGTGAATTCTTGAAAAAGATTAGTTTGTGGTAGCTGGCTGTTAAGATTTCAAGAGACAGCTAGATGAAAGATGCTCTCTTTGTTAATGGCGTGAAACTAGAGCATCCTTCTGACCATCTCGACTACTCTAGATAGTTGATATGTTCTGCTGGAAGCAATTTGGAGATGATCAACCTCAGATTTCTCAAAAGGCCTTCCAATTATTAGATTTACCAAAAAAGGGGTCAAAGGTTGTTTACTATGTTTCTAACAATTACTGAGCAACTGTGTGAACCTTATTTATGGAATTCACAAAGAGTCCGAGCGACACAAAATGCTGTTGGAGGGAGATCACATCGAAGGTATGAAGCATGTATAGATTCCTTTATGAAGCATGCAAGATTAATATTGCTTTTAGGTTTGTCAGGTATGGTCTTCTTATGCAGATTGGTTATATGTTGTCAAACCTGGCACTTCTGATTAAGAAAATGTTTACAAGAAATTTCCTGGAGAATAAATTGCTTCTTCCCTTATGCAATGCAGCAGCTGCTGGAGCTCTCACAAATACCACCATGGATGGAGGAGCCTAAGTTGCAATACCAGATGCTCCTGCTCCTCTGCATCAGTCTACTCCAGTGATGCTGCAACTTGTCTGCTGCCGATATCGTGGCTTTAAGAAAGTAAGGATGGCCGAAACAAAAGTTAAACTAACTTCTTATGGACATGCAATCAACCGTTACCACGCAGAGCCTTCAAGGATCAGAATGACTGCGGAGAATCATATGCTAACTACACTCGTAAAGAAGTAAATGGACAATATCTGTGTTTCACCGAATTAACATTGCATTTTAACACTGCCATTGCCTCAGAACTCAAGGATATAGTGGTACGAGCCTGTAGAACAAGATCTTGTTCAAATTTGACCCTGCAAATGCCTGTTGCCCAGCTGCAGCTTTAGGCTTATGATCCTCGGGTAACTAATAATCCTTGTAATTGTAGAGTAATAGAATTCCATTCCGTCCATTGTTGCAACATCATGTGCAATAGTTCTATGCACCTTTCAATTTTGCTGGATATTTTCGACTTCTTAAGAACTGGCAGTCTCATTTGACATATAGAACAAGCTAGGAATTTTTAAATAAAGTAGTAAACTCCGCCTACCAAACAACTTACAAGATTGAGATAGTTGTATACTTGTATTGAAGCCAGAGTAACCTTTATATAAAAAAGGTTGAACAACATCTGCGCAAAACTTCTGTCCTTCTCCTATATTTGTGTTTGCATGTGACAATATTTAGCTAGACATAACAACATTAGATCTCCATCAAATAGGATGTGGCTCATTTGCAAGGGAAAACCTCTATCCGTGTGAGCTTGCTGATCTAAATATTATCACTAAAGCACTGCAGTTCGTAAAATGACAGATAAATAATGGAATTTACAAATATGAGAAAATCGTAAGATGAACATCCAACTGTAACAAGTCATTACCCTAAAGGAAAATATAATAAAGGCAGTAGTATTGGGCAATACTATTTAACTGCCATTTTAAAAGATGAAACTGCAGCCTAGAACCACACAATATCTGTTCTGTTGCTACAACAAACTAAACAAGACAAACATTAGGAATGCCGTACCAAAACCAGACAGTTAAAATACTGATCCCGAAACTTCTACAAAGCAAATATAGAGGAGACAGAAAGAAATAAAGTCTGCTACTTCTCTATAGCTCCTCAAAGCCTTCTTCATCCCCTTCTTCCTCTATTCTCAGAAATTCTGTCCTCCAGGTTTCCATCTGTTAGGAATACCAAATATATTCAGAAGCTAGGAATCTTATATGTAAAGACATCTTTATTTCTTTTTCTTCCACTCTTTACTTTTCAATTTTAATTCCTACAACACACAAATATAGAGGTTATTTCTCTTTTTTTTTTTTTTTTTGGACTAATCTACAAGGGCGAATGCAAGAGAATGAGAATAAATTTGGACAAAATTATACCAGTACAATAAATTTACCTGATCATCTGAGAAACGCAGATGCTCTGCAACAAAAAGTATGCTCGTGCCAACTCCTGATGATCCTCTTGCAGAACCTTTCCTGAGGTTTTGTGCAACTTCATCGTATTCGATCATCTTTACCCGGAAACCATAGCTCATAAAGAGGTCGTCAAGCCATTTCATTGTTGCAGGCTAGCACAAGCCAAGAATTAGATTGTAGTAAATTCTGAGGATGTTCTACTGATTTAATTGAATAGTAGAGCTGCTAGCTCAATCTACAAGCTCACCAACCTTGTCTCCAACTTCAGTTTCAGCTAGCCAGACCGGAAGTTCCCCCAAGAGAAGACATCCCTTCATGGCTAAATTACTGACAATGGACAGGATTTCTTTAAAACTTGCCAAGTTCACAACAGGTAATCCCTACAAAGAGGTCTTCTTGTTACTGATAAGGTACTCAACATCAGAATTCGACGTCAATTGCCTCTAATCACCATAATATAAAGCAAGTTCAACTGCGGATGAGTATAAAAGTGGCACTTTGAACACAACGTCATCTGGAAGTGCAAGATAACCTGTCATGATACTGCTAATAATATCAGCAGCATTTATGATTATGAACTACAGCAGCATCCGTTACATGCAGCAGGCACAAAATAAAAGCACCTGCGCTCCAAATTCATTTATGTCCAAAGGTGAATGCAGGTTGAGAAAAGGAGAGGGCAGGGGATGGGGTGGGAAATGTGCTGATTGTGATTATGTTTCAGTGAAGCCAGTAGTCATGACAGATTAAGCCAGAGAAGGAAATATTTGTGACCATTAACAAGAAAATTTCTACAATTTTGGAGTACAGCAGTGGAAGCATAAAAATAGCTGTACTCAAGGAAGAGGCTAGGTCTCTGTCTTGTCAAAAATTAATCTCAAATTCAGAGTCACTCTACAACTTGCCGTGCGAGCTCTTTGTTTTAATTTTCTTTTATTGACTTTTCTGGTTGATGGGAGGTGGGTAAACTCCTCTTTTACACAGCTTGTATGGGCAAAGTGTTAGCAGGGGTAAAAATCTAATTTTGTAAGCACCATTAATGTATTCAATATTTCATAAAAGGTCGAACGAAATACCCAGAGACTCTATCTTCACCTGAAAAGCCCATATACTCGGTCTGGTACCACTGAATCCTTTACTGCGTAGTGTATTTTCTATGTCAAAAGACTCTGATGGGACATGAAAAGACATGCATCCTCTTGGAATCTTAGCTCCAGCATCTATGTCATCCACAGCAATACCATTACGACATGCTTCATGAGCTCATCAAACTAAAACATAGGAATAAAGCAAATGGCAGAAGGAAAATCTAGGACTAAAACATTCCTCTTCAAACACAACTATAATACAAGTCACATAGATCAACAGAAAAAACATGGAAATCTAAAGAGGAATTCACTAGGCTCAGCAATAATCATAATTAACATGTCTCTTTCAATGCCGGTGGAATGAAAAAGATAGATGATTGCTTCAAAATAGTGAGACTACATTGAGTGTATCAACAGATCCTTCCTGTTTTTGGTGTAAAGACAGGATTGTATAGATAGCTGGAAAAATTGAGAGATGCCAACGGATGACATGTACTACTATGCCTTATCAGTTTGATCTATTAACCAATGTACTAGTATGTCTTGTAAGAAAATAATTAAAAGCAGGAAGCAACTATCTCGACATAACAATTGTGCTCATCACTCTTACTCTGATAAGAGAAGATTATCCATATGCTTATCAGTTATCACTATATTCCTGTCATTATATTCCACTTTATTTCTAACTAGAAGTCGCCTCGACTAATTTGGAATTGAGGTATAATTGATTGATACCTTTCTTTTCTTCCATATTTTTATCTTAGCTTTTACTCTTGATTTTTTTCAAACCGGTTTTCAAAAAATGCTTTTCTTAGAATCTTTCAGAAACAACCTCTCTACCTCTCACAAGATAGAGGTAAGGTCTTCGTACACCTCACCCTCCAAACCCCACTTGTTGGATCTCACTGGGTAAGTTGTTGTTGTTTAACTAGAAGATAAAGATAAATGAAACAAGTAACGCATAATGGCAGATATGGTTAGGAAATAGCTATAATAAATGAATGACATAACATGGCTATTAGGAGCCACACAGTCTAGGTTAGACTTTTACAGGAGAACCCAAGGAGGTTACTCTAGGGCAATAGGGTTTTACTACTAGTATAACTGCTGCCTTTGCAAGGTAAAGGAACTCCTAACAGACTTTCTCCCTTTCAATAGATATACAAAAGCTCCTTCAAGGTACATTTTATTTCCTCATACAGTAGGTGTTCAGTGACAAGAAAGACCTGTTCTCTTGAGATACAAGAGCTGGAAAGTTAGACCAAAGATGGAAAAACGCATGCAACATAAGGATATAAATTTTACCAAAATGAAAAAAAAAAAGAAAAAAAAAGAGGATCTTCAGCTGGAGGAAAGAACAGAAGAAAATCGAGCTAGATGATGGAATTCTCATGTATTAGGAAATTGCACACACATGTAACAATCAAGACACAGAAAACATCTTCGGCCACCAAAAGATGGTAGCTTTGAAAGAAAATGGAGGAAGCCATTGTCTGTTTGATTTGACTAAAAGCTATTGGGTCCAAGATTCTATCCAAACATCAAACCCCTCACCCAAACACGAATAAGAAAGAATAAGAAAACAAAATCTATAGCTGACCTAATCTTTTGGAAAGCATGATCAGTAATTGCAGGTTCAAAACCTAACATCAACATAGTTAATATAGCATGGTAATTCATATCTCATAAATAGAAGTCCCATTTAGGGAAATACAATCTCAAAAATACAAACCGGGAGGACATGGAAGGTGGTGTAAGCCATGTATTGGTTCCAATAGACTTACTTGTCCAAAATGCGAACTACCACAAAATAAGTGCCATAAACACAGAAAAGGGAGAAGGATATTAAAACCTTGAAGCTTCTGAACTGCTCCTCTAAATACTTCCTCGGGGCATATGTCGAATATTAGGGTTGATGTAGGCCAATTGAGCCTGTAAGGTCGCGTATCCAGGCCATCTGTCAACAAAACAACCTGCAGCATGTCTATAGAGTACTACCCATCTAAACCAAAAGAAGATGCGAAACTGATGAATTAGATCCTTGTTCGTATGGGCTATATACCTGTTTCACCCCATCAGTAGATTGAATTGTTTCAAGCAACTTGTCATCAATAAACTTAGTTGCGAGACAGTAGGGATGCAGCTGTTGGTTCATGTCTTCTTGCAGAGCATAAGAAGGAAGAAGACAGGCAACATATGGGTCAATAAGGAGAGGATCTGCGTAAGCAAGAGATAGACATTCTTTATGCATAATATAACAACTTATGAACAAACATAAGCAACTACATATCCATCATAGAGGATGTCAATGAGGAGATTCAACTAGCAATGCATAGAGCTATAAGCATTAAAAAATCCAACCGTGAGCATGAGCTTTCTTTTGGCGGATTTGCTATTAGTTCATAACTTATTGATTCACACAAATAAGGTACGCAGGTACAAGGATTATCAATAACAGCAGCTCACTGTGTATAAGAAGATTAAGAACAGGAAGTCGAACTTATAAATATATAGTATATGTTAAGAATGATTGCTGAATTAGTGCTACAGTTGCTATAACTTGAAGAAGCTTATAATAAAGCAATAGGAGTATTACGCAGTGGTTTCGATAATCCTAATGTAGCTCGGTGGGATTTGGCAAGTATTCAGATAGTGTGATTTACAAGCAGAGGGACAAAGCACATGCCAATTGAGAGGATTGATTAAGGAAATGGAAATAATACATAGTAAAGGGGATTTGCCTGGAGAGTGAGTCTCGCGGAGACGAAGGGAAGCTCGTTCAATGGCGGCGTTATTTGCATCTTCTTGTTGTTCAAACTTGTTCAAGCTTTGTCTAAGGATGAATTTATTCTTTTTCTTCGATGATAAGGAGGGGGAGGGGCAAGAATGAAGCCTTGGGCGGAAGCAGATTTCCATGCCACTTCCACTGTCAATGCTCCTGGACCTCACTTCACTGCCCCGACTCAACACACTAGTCTTTGCTTATGGATTTGATGAATGCAATTATATGGTACCACTAACATTTACATACAAAGTATAAATAATTCCAAAAATACCCATCAAAATCAAAATATTATAAGTTCAATATTTACCCGTCCTACCAATAAACTATTTATATGTCCTACCCATCTACACTTGTATATTACTATTACTTATGCAGTATACATATCCAGACTTGTACACTATTAACCTTAAAGGTATAGACGTATAACAAAGATATACAGTAATAAAAATGTAATTAAAACTTGTAAATACTTTGAATTTCATGAATTTATAGTGTAAAAAATCCTTAAATTAATTGCTGACAAGTTGCATTACTCTTGTTGCTATTTAAGAGGGTGAAGTTCAAGATTAGCCACTCCTTAATGCAACTATTTAAGCTTTAGTTAGTACTTTTATCATTCTGAAACTTTGAACTAATAAATCTTAATTTCAAGATATAGTGTCCTAAATTTTTGAACAGAAAAACAACTTTAGAACATAATGACTAAAAACATTATGGTAGCCCTAAGAATAGCTATCCCCATATCTATAAGGATTCATATACTCGGCCCCTTCTTGTTTATGATTAAAATTTAATTGTTGTGTTATTTACAAGTCCAATTACATAATCCAATTTATGGTCGCATGTAAGTTGGGTATGTCTCTTATAAGTGAGGGGAAAATGACAGAAATAGGGGTGGGCACTAAACCGAAAAAACTGAAATACCGAATCGAACCGAACTAATTCGGTATTTCGGTTCGGTCCAAGAAATTTTGAAATTTCGGTTTTTCGGTTCGGTTTTCGGTTTTGGGCAATCCGAAATTTTGGGCCCCAAAAAACCGAAGTTTTTTTTTTTTTTTTAAACACACATATGCCATATATTTCCTAAATCCCTAAGTTACTCATTGTCAGTAAGTAACATGATTCTACATATTGACTGATTTAACTAAAGGTTTTGCTATTTTTTATTTTGCAGAATAGAGAAAGTATCTAAATATTCGTTACTTTTTGTATTATAGTAAACCATAGCTAGGTTAGTATTATAGTAAATCATAGCTAGTTAGTCATAGGCTATAAACTTTTTGTATTATAGGTTCGTTACTTTTTGTATTATAGGTTAGTATTATAGTAAACCATAGCTAGTTAGTCATAGGTTATAAATTTTTTTGTTCGGGCTTTTTTTTTGGGCCATAAACTTTGGTTTAAACCGAAACACCGATATACCGAACCGAAGTACCAAACTAAAAAACTGAACCGAACCGAATTATAAAAATTATGGATTTTTCTACACTTCAAACCGAACCGAAAATCGAAATACCGAACCGAAGTTTCAAAAAACCGAACCGAAGTACCGAACGCCCACCCCTAGGCAGAAATATGACATCGGATGGGTGGTTTGTTTTTTCCCCCCCTCATTTAACAAGGTTTAACAAAAATGACCCTCCACTGATTTAATAAATAATATTTGGATGAAAATACTCCCTCAACATCTAATTAATGACGTGCTTTCTCCCTCCTCCTCTTCTTCTCCAACTAAATTGCTTCAGGCATTGGCAGCACAACTGATGCAGTGGAAAATACGCGGAAGCTACAAGCGATACGATAATGCGGAAGCTAAAACAAGATAGGCGATATCGTTAACAATATCGAGATAAAAAGCAAGACGAGGCTTGAAACGTTTACCTAAGTAGCACCGAGGAACTTGTCTTCATATACCCCGGGTGAAGTCAAGGATCACCTATACTATGCAACTACCCTCAAGAGACACTCGGCTCTCGCAAATAGAATGATCAAAGAGGTTTCGATGTTCAACTTGGAATCCACCAAGTGAAATCATGCCCGCTCACGGGTTCTTCATTGAGATTCACTCAAGAAATATATCATTCTACATTCAAGGTTTGTTTTAAAATGCAATAAATGACTAAGGGGTCTATTTATAGTTTCCCATTACAAGTTTTGCCAAGTTTCTGGTCACTGCTCCTCAAACCTTCATCGCGATCGCGTGAAGGGAATAACGATCGCGCAGGGACCTTTCTTCAGAGGCTCGTGATCGCGCGAGATGGGGCGCGACAGCGAAGAGCAATGATCTCCTCATCGCGATCGTGCAGACATAGTCGCGATCGCGAAGAACAGATCTTCCTCGTCAGGCAGTAAGCTCAGGAAGTGTTGCCCTGTTTTGCCCTGTTTTGGCTCCCCTGTTTTCTGCACTGGTTTCAGCCCTGCTCCCATTTTGATTGAGCTCCAATGCATGGTCTTCAAGTCGTCTCCCGAGCTCATATCGTCCATGCCTTGACTTCCAGACTTAGTGTAGGTGTCGATGCAATGTGGGCTGCATCATCCTCACCTTCTTGAGAAGATTTCGTCCTCGAAATTAAGGCGTCCTCCTCCAAGGTAGCATCACCTACATCAAAAGGCAAACAAAAACAAAAGCTCCTACTACAAGAGTAGGTTAGTGCCAACGGTGTGGGAAAACACACTCTTATGTTATAACCAAGCATCAATAGCGCTAAAGAAGTCCATGTTCCCAGAGGAACTAGAAAGTACTTGGTTTAACAAGGAAGTGCACCCAACACAAGAACAAACAAAGAGATCAATAGGGCATGGCATATGCAAGATTAAGCTATCAAAATCCCTACAATCCCTAAGTTCAAGATTAGCACACCAAGATGTCCCACTACGCGAGTAGGCAAGTCCAACAAGAGTGAAGGTAAGTGGTGTGGAAAATTCACTCTTGTGATAGAGCCAAGTATCAATGCAAATCAAAAAGCTTATGTCTCCAAAGGAGACAACAAGTTCTTGGCTCCATAGTGACAAGCACTCACCAACATGACAAGCAAAGAGACCAATAAGACATGGAACATTCAAGATTAAGCAATCAAAGTTCCTATGACCCCTAAGCTCATGATCAACATACCAAACCTTCAATGCAATATTTTCAAAATGCGGCACAATGGTTTTGGCACGTTCAATTCTCAAAGTGTGGTTAACATATGGGACGGGGTAGGCAAAGTAGTACAATTCACAATTAGCACCAAACAACCTACTCCCCTTCTTAAGAGCTCTTATACTCACACCAAGAGATACCTCCTCACCTCCAATTTCATCCTCGAGACAACCCTCCTCACAAGGTAAGCTCTCAAGGAAGGCATTGTTAATGGCCTCTTCATCATCATAACCCAAACCAACAAGAGTAGGGTCACTGGAAGGATCATCTACCTCTCTCGAAGCTTCAAATAAAAAGTTGTCTATGGGATCAAATCCCTCACACCACGGAGGTTCCAACTCACTCCCAACCCTAGCTCGATACATCTCATCACCACAACCAAGAATGCTCTCAAACAATGGAAATGTAAAAGCATGCACCTCAATTTCATGGTCAAGCAAAAACGTAGTATCATAGCTAGGTTCATCATCCGCACTTGGGGATTCATCGAAAACAAATCGATTCATCTCATACTCTAGAGACTCCTCAAGGTCACTGATCACGCCCAACTACGCCCTATAAAAGGGACTACGCGGTCGCAACAAATATAGCTCGGTACTTAAAGTCCCGAGGTCGAATCCCACAAGGAACACTCGAAATCTAGTTGTTGTTCTAACTAATTTACCTATCAACTAACTTCTAAAGGTGTTTGATTTAAGGTTGATTGTGTAGTAACAACTACGTAATAAAAATTAATAATATAGTAAACAACAATTAATAGAGAATAAAATTGATTCAAGAATGTAAAGCCTAGGATTGATCTACCCAACTCCTACCTATGTATTAGAATAATGATTTAACGAATTCAACTTGGTTCTTCCTATTGAACACTTGCTCCAAATTCACAACTATTCACTTCCGTGTAATAACTGTAACTTTCACTAACTAATTTTCCAATTAATTAATGAAGATAACTAGGACTACAAGTTTAGTTCACAATCAGGATCAATGGTCACAAATCACCTTATTGACAACCTAAGTAATACCTTATACCTTGATTTTAGGTTGAAATATTGCTAAGTGTTTAACCCAAACCTATGAATCTATCCCTAGACACACAAGAATAATGGGAACAATCAATTGGGAGCTCTTCCAATTAATAGCAATCAAAACATCAACACTTAGATAGGAAGAATAATCAAGTTTCATTCATCAAAACCAATATTCATAGTACATAAGTATTGGAGTGGTTCAATCAACCCTAGAATGGGTAATTTAGCCACTCATAATTGTATTAAACAATAATGAATTCATAGTTAAAACAACACCCATAAGAAAGAGAATAAGAAAAGCTGAGAAAAACTCTTTGATTCTTCAGTTCCAATGGTTTTTGATGCGTTTCCAAGCTCCAAAGTGCTTCAACAATGGTAGTCTTGCTCTCCCAAGTCAAGATTGGGGCTGAAAATAGGTTAGAAAACCTTTTATACCTCGTGTGAAACTCGTGGACAAGTTTGCCCCTCGCCACTTTTCGCCAGAAAATTTGCCTCATGGCTGGATCATGGCCTTACGATGCCTGGGCCATGCACTTGCGAAATTCTGCTTTCAACTTCATGGCTGAATCGTGGCTTTACGATGGCTGGGCCGTGACATTTCGTCTTCAAATTCCTTTCATGGCTAATCCACGGCCTTGGCACCTTACAACGCTGTAAATTAACTTCAATTTTGCTCCAAATCATCAAACTTTAACACTTTTTCAAACCATTTGATTCCTACACATTCAAACACCCAATATAAGCACAAAATACTATTGTTCAGGCTAAAATAATCCACAAAAGCACCAAAATATGATGTAACTAATACTAAAATATATGTATTTTTAGCCTAACATCAGTCACTACCTTCCCCACTACAACACATAGGTCCACCAATGGCAAGTAAATCAATAAGGGTGTGATCACACATCTCATCCTCCCCTTTATCAAAAATTGGTGGTGTGTCATAACAAGGTTCACAAGCAAGGTCAACTAACACATTTTCACTAGAGAGAGGTTCTTTGAATACCGGGCTCACATCATGATGTGGCTTTTCATTCCTCTCTACTAGGTCACACGCAAACACAAGTTGACCATTAGACTCTTCGCTAGTTGCAAGGTCAATATAGGCATCACAAGCAACAACTAGCTTTGAGTCTCTACAAGACAAGGGATTAACATGTTCATGAGAAGGGAAAGTAACACTTACATTTGAGTCGCTCCCGTGAGCACTTACATAGCTTGTAGTGTTGCATTCAATTCCTCCGTCACGAAGTTCACAATGATGCTCTCCATCCTCTTGTCGTTCTTCCAAGGCAAACGGTTGAGGCTCCAATAGCTCGCCTCCAAGAGTACCTACACATAAGCCACAACAAATAGAAAGGGACGAAGATAAATCATGGTTAGAACAAGGGGTGTCCTCACTCTCACTCGAGATTTCCTCTCCCTTCACTTCTTTCATTTCTATTGTAGGTCCGGGTGACGCTTCACTCTCAACTCGCAAGGGCATGACCATAAGATTGTTGGTTCCGGGCTCAAGTTTCATGGGTAACTTGGCCTTAGCGGCTTCCTTCAACTCCCTCATAATCCTATAGTCATTACTTACTTGCTTGGGCGTCAAGGGCTTGAGCACATACTTCCTAGAACCATGCAAGACCGTATAAGAGTTGGTCCTACCATCATGTACTACGCTCCGATCATATTGCCATGGCCTTCCAAACAAGAGATGGCAAGCTTGCATAGGAACTACATCGAACATTACCTTATCTCGGTAATTTCCAATGCCAAACTCAACCAAAGCTTGCTTCACCACCCTCAACTCTCCACACTCACTCAACCATTGCAACCGGTAGGGATGTGGATGCATTATAGTAGGCAATTGCAATTGGGAAATCAAAGTCTCACTCACTATGTTAGCACAACTTCCCGAATCAATGATCATTGAGCACACTTGCCCCATCACTCGACACCTAGCATGGAAGAGATTCTCTCTTTGCACATGCTCCGACTCCGCAAGACTCATGGCACCCAAACTCCTCCGTACCACAAGTGTCGTTTTAAGCTCATCATCTTGCTCACCATTACCTTGGGGAATGCCCAAGTTGTGGGGAGTGCCCACTTGTTGGGGAATGCCCAACGGTTGGGGAATGCCCAACACTTCATCACTAGTACCTCTTTCGGTACCCCTTTGGACACTCGGGGTCCATTCCTCTTTGAGGTTATCAAACCTCGAACTTATGGATCTCACCTCGGCCAAGAGGTAGGCCAAAGTGCTTACCGAGACTTCAACGGTGTTGTATACGTCTCCGGCCATGTACCTACAAAAAGTAAAAACAAGAGAAAGAGGTTAGAGTAAAAACCCTCACTCGCTCCCTCACCTTTGGAGTGTCACTCGGGTACACTCAGTTTAGTGGGTTGTAGGATCACTCAAGCTTGATCTCAAAGGCTTCCTCGTAGTTGAACAACCACCTCAATAACCACTCATTTCACAAGAACCAAATACTCTTCGGGGTGAGTGGAATTGATGGGACTCGATGGACGAACGACTTTATAAGTGAGCACTTGAGCCAAAATGTACTACGAGTCTTCTTTGAGCTCTACTCTCTTTCTAGGCACGAGTATCCTATACACACAATGAATTAGTACTAATTGGGTAGAAGTGTTACCCTCGAAGTACTAACTGGAAGTGACGCGATCAAATGTTCAAAGATCGAATCGTCACTAAACGGATTCGGAATTGGATGACTTTTGGTTTGTGATCTACAAACTCACCATATTTGATGATACAATTGGAGTTTTGGTGAGTGGAAACTATTACGAACGCTTTGCGATCAATCTGTCCCAATTCAGGATTTCTGGAAAATTGGAAACCCTTCGCGATCGCGTGAGGATAGGCGCGATCGCGATGAACAAATTGGTGAAGTTGCGCGTTCGCGTGGAGCAGGGCGCGATCGCGCAGGCCTGCGTTTTCAGAACTAGAACCCCTACTGCAAACTCAGTTTTTGGCACACAAATCACCCCAATTCAACTTGTTGTTCAGTTCTAAGGCTTCCAAAGGGTGTTTTCAACTGAAGTAAACAAGTCCCAATGGTTTTATCAAGCAAACAATGAACAAACAACTTGTTTCAAGAATTTGAAGTAAATTCTTCAAAATTTTCAAGAACTTCAAAATTTTCAAAGCTCGATTTTCAGTCCGCTACTCCAAATGACGATATGGGGATATCAAAATGACAGGAAAACTATAAGGAACAATCCCCGATACCAAATAACCAAGAATTCACAACACAAAACAAGTTCTATCAAATTTTGTGAATTCTCAACTTTTGAGATTTGGTTTTTAAGATTTTGATTCGCGACTTCAAATCGTGTTTTGTGGGTACCAAATCAACGGGAATATGATAAGAAACGATCCCCAATAACAAACAACAACAAAATCGTTACAACCAACGATTTCTAGCAAATTTTTTTTTTTGTAGTTTTCAAGTTTTTGAATTTTTTTGTTTTTCTTTCAAATAAGAACAACAAACAACACAATGACAACAATAACAAGAACAAGACCGAGGATTCGTAAGAATGAAGCCTAGCCGTGCTCTGATACCAACTGATGCAGTGGAAAATATGCAGAAGCTACAAACGATACGATAATGCGGAAGCTAAAACAAGATAGGCGATATCGTTAACGATATCGAGATAAAAAGCAAGACGAGGCTTGAAATGTTTACCTAAGTAGCACCGAGGAACTTGTCTTCATACACCCCGGGTGAAGTCAAGGATCACCTATACTATGAAACTACCCTCAAGAGACACTCGGTTCTCGCAAATAGAATGATCAAAGAGGTTTCGATGTTCAACTTGGAATCCACCAAGTGAAATCATGCCCGCTCACGGGTTCTTCATTGAGATTCACTCAAGAAATATATCATTCTACATTCAAGGTTTGTTTTAAAATGCAATAAATGACTAAGGGGTCTATTTATAGTTTCCCATTACAAGTTTTGCCAAGTTTCTGGTCACTGCTCCTCAAACCTTCATCGCGATCGCGTGAAGGGAATAGCGATCGCGCAGGGACCTTTCTTCAGAGGCTCGCGATCGTGCGAGATGGGGCGCGACAGCGAAGAGAAATGATCTCCTCATCGCGATTGCGCAGACATGGTCGCGATCGCGAAGAACAGATCTTCCTCGTCAGGCAGTAAGCTCAGGAAGTGCGGCCCTATTTTGCCCTGTTTTGGCTCCCCTGTTTCCTGCACTGGTTTCAGCCCTGCTCCCACTTTGATTGAGCTCCAATGCATGGTCTTCAAGTCGTCTCCCGAGCTCATATCGTCCATGCCTTGACTTCCAGACTGAGTGTAGGTGTCGATGCAATTTGGGCTACATCAACAACACTTGCCATTATTATCCTAATGTAGAGGGAGACGACGGTAGGTTAGAAGAGACTTAGACGACGGCGCGGAGTGTTGGCCAGTCAAGACCACGCACATTCAGAAGATGAATGTAGCAGAGATGCGTATGCTCAGATGGGAGGTTGGATAAGATTAGGAATGAGGTCATTCGTGATAAGGTGGAAGTGGCCTCAGTGGTGGACAAGATGCGAGAAGTAAGGTTGCAATGGTATGGTCATGTGAAGAGAAGGGCACCAACACACTGGTGAGGAGGTGTGAGCGGCTGGCTGTGCTGGGTCTGCGGAGAGGTAGAGACAGACCAAAGAAGAATTGGGGCGAGGTGATTCGACATGATATAGCTCACCTCCAGGTTACCGAGGACATGACCCTGACAGAAAGCGTGGAGGTCGAGGATTAGGATAAAAGGTTAGGTAAAAGGCGATTGAGTGCTGTCATTTTAGCTGTATTGTTCTAATGCAGAATAGTCTTATCTTGCCCTTTTCGCTATTGGCCTCTTCTTGAGAATTAATGGTGTTTCTTACATTGTTTGTCTTCATCTTATTTTCAAGATATTTCTTTGCCTTTAAAATTTTCAAATATTTTTTTGGAAAATTCACACCACATAACAACCCTAATAGCTAAATTACAAAAAATAACAATAATTTTACCATATTTACAATACATAACAATAGTTTCTCATTTCCCTCTCTCCAAACATAAAACCCTAATTTCTTCCCCATCTCTCTTCTTCTCTCCCCTCCTCCACCCATCAGCCCCACACCCCGCCGCCCCAGCCCCTCCCTCCGTGCGACCAGATCTGACATGGAAGCTGTTGCAGTGTTGTCCCCTTCTTCGATCTCTGCTGCTGCTGCAGCAGTGCAGCGGTGGGTTCCGGCGACCTGATCTTCATTTTATTTTTTCCGTTTTGGTATGTGTATAAAATCGTATGTGTATATTTTTGTATCTTGTTTATATAAATATGTATATCTTTGTATATTTTGTATATAAATGTCTATATCCACCCTTTTGTATGTGTATGTTGTTGTATGCTTGTGTATATGCTTGTGTAGAATGTATAGTTATTTGTTTTGTATTTTTTTTGTATGTGTTGTGTATATCTTTGTATGTTTGTGTATATTTGGTTATGTATAGTTTCAAAGCATTAAGTTTTTAAAATTTTGCAATGTATATATTTGTATTTTTGTATGTTACATCTTGTAGATAAAAAAAAAACGGTGGTGCAGCGGCGACCGTCCGGTGGTCGGCGCCGGTGAGTGGTGGTAGCAGCCCCCAGGCAGTAATGTGGGGGAGAATGTAAGGAAGAAGGAGATGAAACCCTAAATTGTAGCTATTTGTTGAAACTTGTATATGGAATGTTAAAAAACTATTGTTATATTTTGTAAAGTGATAAAGTATTGCTATTTTTTGTAAATATGGTGTTAGGGTTATATATTTGTGTAAGTCTCTCTATTTTTTTTTTTAAGTCAAGGGTCTATCGGAAACAACCTTTTCACCCTGGTGGGGGTAAGGTTTGCGTACATCTCACCCTCTCCAGATCCTACTTGTGGGTTTACGCTGGGTATGTTGTTGCTGTTGTATGTTATTAGGTTACCTAAGGGAAAAACCATCTTTTTATATTCCCTCGGTCCCATTTTATGTGACATATTTCACTTTTCGATAGTCAAACAAGAAATCTTTGACTGCAATTTTTTCATATGCCTTTTAAATATTTTAAATTATTAATTATTGTGACTTATAACACTTATTATGTAACTTCTAAATATGTAAATTATTTTTTTTAAAAAAATTAAAAATTATATGTTTAAATTTACGATCAAAATAAAATAGTTTGAATCTCGAAATTCGAATTGTGCCACATAAATCGAGAGGGAAAGTCGTATTAAAAATTAAAATAAGCTAGGGGGTCATGTAAAACAGGGACAAACCCTCAAAATCAGTCAAATATGAGGTCACGGGGTGAAATTTTGTGTTGTAAGTTGGGCCTCCATGTACAACTTTAGACAGTCGGACCGTACATACGGGCCGTATTGCGGGTGTAACAGCACCTGCGACTGAGACAGTCAATGGAGGTGCACATCGGCGATGACGTCCCTTGCTCTTCCGTGGCCGTCGATTCCATCATTCGCATGGGCACCGTAAAGCTCCACTCTCTTTCTCTATTTATTTTTCTCTATTAGTGTGATTCCTAAACTCAATACGTACTGCAGGCCGGCTTAATCTGGGGTTCTTGTTCTGGTCCTTTTGACGCCAACAAATTAGGTAAGTACTTTTTTACTTTTTCATTTGCAAACAAACTGTTATACCTTTGTCTTATTATGCCCTCTGCTTTCAGGTCTTGGTGGCATTGATCGAGCTTCTTTTATTGTAAGTTGCTTAATGAGGCCTCCTTGCTATCCCTTGTAACTTTTCTTATCAGTTGATTGTCTTGTGTGCTTGCAGGCTAAGTCAGTTGGTCGTTTTGGCTTTCAGTGGGGTAATCACATTAATCTTATTTGTATATCATGTCTCCTTCTATGTTTATCTACATTTAAGTTATATACACTGATACCGCAAAGTAAATGCTGGTTATTTATGCACCAACTACAGTAATTGTATTCATTAAGCATGAGCTCTGGTGATCTGTAAAATAAAGCAACCTACTAATAAACTAAGATAAGTAACATGGTTAAACTACACTGCTGTATGGGCCAATTAGGAGAGCATAGTGTTCTGATGTGTGACATTATAGTCAGTTATTTGTCAGTAGGAGCCCTATTACTTGTAGAAAGAAAGGCTTACATCCGACCTTTTCAATTTAAACTTTGATCACTGGTTAGGATAAGCAGCTGAATTGCTGGTGTATCATAAGAAAATCAATTAACCTGATAAATTGTGGAGAAGAAAGCTAGATTATATTACTAAGGAAAGGTGACAATGTTATAGGTCAAAGTGGTAGTCACCCATACATGTTTGATGACTCAAAACAGCGAATAAGGTATGTAATAAGGATAATGAGCAGATTTACAATCACTGGCCAACAATTGTGCTACACTAGACTAGAGTACTTTTACAAAAAGTCTGTCTAGAATGAAACTATAACTGTTTGTGTGCTTACTTGTTATAATTATGTAAAATTAAACTTTCTTTATTGCACAGGCATACCAAATGCTCATGGTCAAACTTGATTATGTCCACTTATTTTGCTTCTTCTATATTCACCAATCCTCGATTTTTTCATGCTACTTTTATAGGACTATTTGCTGCAATATTTTCTTCCACTCGTTGTGGGCTTCAGAGATATAGAAGGCGAAATGATTGGGTCAGTTTGTTAACATATACCCTCTCAGACACACCATTAAGTTGGACCCTCCTTTACTCACCCACTTGTGGCTATACATGTGAAATATGTTATTGTTTAACTTAGAAAGTTATATGGAAATGCTGCTTCAACTACTTTTTCTGTTGTTCGTTCCATACACGAAAAACTGGTGTTCCACATTTGCTATTATATTAAACCAAATCAAGTTGTAGCTTGTTGGGGCTAAGCAATTGGTAGGCATAATTATAAGCGCACAACAAGGTTTATGTTTATGCATTTCGATGGAAGTAGGATTGTATGTTTTCCTCCATGTCAGGTTATAGTATCATGCAATACATATGAACATAGGTTTTGACAACAGACAACAGTTATTAGTTACCCTTCTTATTGTCCCATATGACTAGGTGTTAAGTACTGTTGCTTCAGAAATTGGTAGACATGTCTAAGTGTAATAGCAAAAATTGCAGGAAATGCATTGTGATGCTGGTGAAAAATACTGTAGTCAACAGATTAAGTACAACGGTGAAGCATCATGTCTAACCATCTGTTGTATCTTAGTAATTTAGATGGCTCTGGACAATAGTATGATCTCTGGACTTTTTTCTGAACCAATTGGAGGTAATGCTTTCACAGAGAATATAAGAGCAACAGAAACAATCCCACTTTACCGGATGAAACTAACATTTAATTTAAACAGAAATAATGAAAATTGCATATTCTTTTGGATTGCTAATTAAAGAATAATACACATGCGATGTGCCCTAAAAAAGAAAAAGAAAAAAACTACATCTGCTATGGACTACGTGATGCTTATAAGCTTGTCTTACTGCACCTTTTTCACTTTGTTACTGATTGAATTCTTGTCAATGGTAAGCGATGGGTATTACTATCAACAAAGGTTATAAGATCTCTAAAACTTTTGTAGGTTAATGTTTTGACTGCTGGTGTAGTAGCAGGGGCTGCTTTTGGTGCAGGCACCCGAAACTGGAAGCAGGTTGCTGGAGCAACAGGTCTTGTGTGTCTCTTGTGTCATGTTGCTGAGGACTCCAGATAAATTGTGACTTGTTGAGAAGGGACTAAAATAGTCTGCATCAGACTAATAATTGATGATGGACCATTGTCTCCATCCATACCAAGTCTGTGGAAGACTAACTATATCATGTTGATTAAGGAGCAGCTCATAGCCGCATACTTCAGTGATTGGAAAACGAAATTCATCTGATTGAAGTTCATGCGCGATTTGTGATATCGATTTCATAGGCCAAAAGTTTTATTTCGTGTTTATTGGGAGTAAATTCTAAATATGTGACTTGCTTAATTTCTTTTAAAAAATTTTACTAGTTCCCTATTCTTTTGGCATCATCTTTTTCATCTTCATCTCAGCTTTTTGAAGGATTGTCTGGTTTCTTGAGCTATGTTGTGCTGATATGAGAAAAGTCCTTCTCTCGTGCTTCTTATTTGTTTTCTGATTCTGTCTTTGGTGCATCTCAATTTGATATGATCTTTTGGCAAGTAGATGATAATGCACGTGAAGCAACTGCTCTATATTCTCTTTGTATTCATGTTGCATACCATCCACGGCTAGGTAAGAGAAGAAGAAATAAATAAGAAAAAAGAACAATGAAGAAACAAAAAGATGAAGAAGAAAGATCAATTTAGAAACTATACCCTTGATCACTGCCACTATCACGTGGCTGCATTTTAAATGCCGTTTTTACATCTCACAAGCGCCTAAGAAAAAGTGAATTACTACTTGTTGTGCCACTTGGCACTCTAGAGGGGGGGGGGGGGGGGTTAATAATTAGAAGTTAGTGAAGATTAGGGCTCCAACAATTTAGGTATGTAGGTTACAACTTATAAATAATGCCAACTTTAGGGTGTTTTATACATTACCTCAATTGGCACATAGGTCTTTATCTTATACAAAGACAACCCGCGACCTAGTCTTTCCTCCCATCAAGCCTTTTCCGCCCATTTTGAGCCCAACATTGGTCCTCTATCCACGCCCCGTCCATAGAGTCACCTGATTCGTATGGATACATGGAACACTCCTCTAAGATGTCCAGGCCCTTGAGGTCCTTCTTCAAGGCAACTCACTTAGTGCGACTTCCTGACAAAGTTCATGGAGAGGGGTGGTAGGTTGTCACAATGTCTTGCGCCCTTATATATGCTCTTAAAAAATAAACCAATGTCTTGGTAGTAGATATCCATTGTCCTGACAATCATACATAGGCTTATCTCTCAACTCTGACATTCAAATGAGGCGTCGTTTGTTCCTAATGAGTCCTCTTGATTTCCTTCGCACCTCTATGAAGTTTCATCTTATTCTCATACTTGTGGAAAGAGATATAACCCTCAGAAGTTCAGTACAATTACGACAATGCTACTGCTCCATGGTTAAGTCAGAGCCCATCGGCAAACGAACTCCGAACGACCCCAAACTTGGTGAGCACACTCTATAGCATTTTAGGAATAAGGCCTTCACCATATATTCCAAGATTTCCACTGTAGTTCCAAAACGTGCAGCATTGATACTCATTTCCCCATACAGCTCGCACGGTTGACACTCAGCCTGTGCCCATCTGATCCTCGTCCATCGCTTGCTGGTCCTCGACTAGCACATGCGTAGCACTCATCTAGCGCACAATAGACACTCCCGCTCAAGTACACGGTTAACACTCGTTCGACACATGACTGACCCTCATGATCTAGTGCACAACGGACACTCATCTAGCGCACGACTGACACTAAACCAAGCAAGTCACATTCATCCAGCCCGCTTGTGGTGCAGAGTCATGGCACGTGCCAAGGCATCACAAGGGCGCCACATTTTGGATGCTAGATGTTTCTCTTATAGGAGTAATTTCATTTGGTTCCTTTTTGTTGAAGAATATGGGACCAAATCTTTTGCACTACTATTTTTCTTTCCATCACTTTAAAGTGCAACCCATCCTTCAAGCCTTTATTAGTTAAATATGGGAAAACGTCAAAATTTGAACTTGAATTAGTGTTAGTTCAGTTTTGCGCAATGTTAAAAGTTGTGGTTACTGTAGTGGTAGAGCTGGCCCCACCCTTGAGGTAAGACGGACACGGACCAGCCAGCCCTTCATACTTCGAAGGCACAACATAGTCTCAAGGATGCTCGACCCAACAACCTATTCTAGCAGCTATATTTTTCATAATCAAGAGGTTGTTATCTATAGTACATATCATCTAGCCGTTGACTCTTATTTCTTGAATAAAATGGGCTCCCGCCTTCAAAAGGGGACACTTGATTTTATCTGATCATATTCCATTTTATCTTAGTGAGACCAATTTTTACTATGATCAGTGTAATTTACTTAAAGCTAGCTTAATTAGTTCTAGCTGAGTAGCTATTAGTTGTCTCTTTTTGTAACAGGCTTAATAGTATGTTGCTATGTGCTTCCTACTTTCGATTTTTGTGACATAATTTTACTAACTTTAAGAAAGTTATAGGGTTTTTGAAGTTTGTGGTTTTAAACTTATACTATTATGTAATAATAATTTTTTTAAAATAAATGGTAAAATGAGAAGTTTAAAATTATTTACTTTTAAATGTAGAAATATGTGATTCTTAGACTAAGCCCCCGTTTGTTTATAGTTTTTGGGGATATTTTTTGGGAGAAAAACTGTTTGTTTATGCTATTTCATCAAAACTTCTCCCAAAAAGTCCCAAAAACTCAAAAAGTGCTCAAAGGCTGTTTTTGGAAAATTTGAAAAATTACTCACAAAACTTCAACTATTTTTTCAAGTAAATTCTATGTCCAAACACAGCTTCTAAGTTCCAAAAATTATTTTTCAACTCAACTCCAAAAACTCAAATTCTCAAGTTTCAACCAAATCTATGTCCAAACGGCTACTTACTAGCGTTTGGCCATAAATACCAAAATTTTTTTGAAAAGAGTTTTTGAAGTTGAGTTGAAAAAATGTATTTGGAAATTGATGTTGTGCTTGGAGATGAATTTTACTTGAATCTATATATATATATATATATATATATATATATATATATATATTAAAAAGGTATGTAGTAGCCAACCATGTTTAGCCAAGTGGCAATAAGTTAAAAAGACACATGGCAATTTTAAGACAAAAATTAGTTATTAGTTACTACATTGAAAATATGGTTAATTTTATTTTAAATATTAAAAAGTGGCATAACCCTAATTTTAGTTTGAATTAAAATCTGTAAAATATTTTACAAAATTAACTGCTCTAGAAGTTTGGCCTGGATATTTTTTAATATTGAATTTGAATTATAGTAAACAAAAAATAACAAACCACAACACTCATGTAAACTGCATAGGGGATAATGTTGCAACCATCATCACGTAAGAAAAACAGGATAAACACGTTTACCACATCTTGACAGCTTTAAAACTGCTTTTCCTTTTTCTTTTTTTAATAAAATCTAAATGCTATCGGAAATGGACAGTTATAAAACTATTCCTTTGCACTCAAAAAGAAATTGCTTAAGATGTATTTTCAAGATTAGAAAATAAGCAGGTCAACAACAATGAGCGTCATCTACTAATGCCTTTCAACGGTAGTACTACTTGGAAGAGAAAGTTTAATAGTGATGGATTACTGAACACATATTTCTTTTTTGTCGTTTGATGTTACAGGTTAGGAAGAAGCACATGAGCTTTTTTTGGTGGAAAAAAAGAGAAGTTACACTCGGCAATGTGCATAGAAGACGTTTCATCAGAATAAGTAGCAACTACCTCTATAAAGAAAATTATGGGAGGGTCTGTCTAACGGAGAAGACTAAAGACTAGGTACAATTAATTTTTCTGTTTCTCTTTTTTCAAAATTTCTTAACTGGGAACTACTCGCACTTTTATTTTGCTCTTACTATAAAACTTTGAATAAAACAAGTTTCATTGGTTTTATAGCTTCATGGGGTGGATGAAAATAGAAGAACATATATTACAATGGACTCGTCACTGCAAATTTCTATTATGCATGTTTAATTCCCCGGATGAAGCTGATCAATTAATGTGCCTTCAGACGGACAACCGCTTTCTGCGCGTAAGTAGATCTTGGGATGGTCAAAGTAGCATGTAGTATTATGATTGTATTTACAGTAAATGCGTTCATTATTTAGTAGTTGGATTAGCATTTTCTTATGGGAGTATATCAATCTTCCCTGATCTTTATCTAAAGTGCTTCCTTATTTCGCCTTTGAGGAGATTGCCGTAGTTAAATTTTTTTTTCTCACGCTATTAGTTGGTTTTGAGAGCATTCCTATTTTAACATTGCTACTGTCTTTTTCTTTATTCATTTTTTCATTTAAAATGAATCTTCAAAATGAGATATTTACCCTAGCCTGTGGCAATTAAGCAGGTATATGAATTTGAGATAACTATCCATTTTTTAATTTTTTTTGTACTTTATCATTATCCACACACGGTTAAATATTGTGGCATGAAACAGTTTTTTTAGTGGACTATAACTTCTTTTTACTTTGTGATACGTGAATTAATCTTCTACAATATAGCATTTAATTTTTTTCTCTATCTTCTTTCTCACCATTTTTTCTTTTCTACAAGTTGACTCATCAAATTTTGGATTCTTTATCAATTGAATTTGAGGGTATGAGTTATGCGAGTTGAATTGTTTCTCTATAATGCAAAGGTATTATGTAATCTTTTTCGTATTGGTACTATATGTATCTTTACATTTTTTTATATAATAGATTGAAATCTGAAAAACGGAATGATACAACTTCATATGGGGGAATAATGTGATCTATATATGTGTGTGTTTTCTTTGGACTCACAATTGTTGGAACATGGCGAAAGCGATGTAGTGTTTTTCCTGTTTATATATTAACTATTCTAATTATTTCTTTTGCAGTTTACTTTGGATAGAGTTGAAAATTTTATTAGTCCTGCTATGGGGCTTCAACCGCTAATAATCCAATAGCTATCCATGAATAGGAATGTTGGACGTAAGCTTGATGAGGTAAGTTTTTATATATTTAAATTTTATATTTATTTTTGAGCGAATTATATATGTAAGTTGTTTTTGTCACGACCCAATTTCCAAGGGCTCGTGATGGCACCTAAACAACATTTGCCTAGGCGAACCAATGAAACAAGATGCGGAAAAGAACAATAATGTGAAAAGATCATAAATGGATATATAAATATAAAAGTGTGAAGTCCAAAAGAATATATCCACAAAAGAATTGGAGCATTCTAAGAGTGACTCAATAAAGTATGAATATACATCAAAGAAATCTGAGTCCTATCTCTAAGTGACTCCGGCGGTATGCCACCACGGTCTGTGTGGTCGGCTCACCTCAATCAAAAGTCTCAGAAGCCTCGGGAACCGCTAACGTCCGGGCTGCTGACTGGATGAAGGACCTGCGCACGTAGCGGAGTAAGTTATGAGCCGAAGCCCAGTAAGATCACCGACAGGCCCGCTAAGGTACCCTTGCGGGACAAGTCGCTACATGCATCATAAGCAACAACATACTATAGTAATCATACAATAAAGTAGTGAAATCACAAATAGATGTAACACATTCCATACACACAAGTAGTAACCAGAAGTCTCAAGGATTATGCCCATCCAACGTAAGGCATAGGTCAACTCAGCGGCGGTTTGGAGGTCCAATCTCTACTCCCGTGCCGACTAACCTAGACCTATGATGGACTAGCAACACCACTACTAAGTATCAACCATATACCGTGACCCGAAGTCACTATCACAATCATGAATAAGTAGACCAACGATGGCTCATCTCAAATCTGTCTATGATCGCACCACACCCCGTGTCAAGTGCGTCGTATCTCAATAAATCAAGTGACCACACCACACCCCCTGTCAAGTGTGTCATATCTCAAAGATCAAGTGTCCACACCACACCCCCTGTCAAGTGTGACACATCTCATAGTATAGGCGACACCACACCCCCTGTCAAGTGTCCCTCTAACAGTATTAATATCCACGACATTAATAACAATAACAGAAATAATAACAGAAATATTAATAACGATAATATTTCACAGTCACCGTAACCCGGGTTGGTTATGCTAGCTGAACGTAAGGCGAAGGTTAACCCGACCACAGTTTGGGGGTACAATCCCTACTCCCATGTCGTCCAACCCAAGGTTACGTATAGACAACACTACCCAATCCGGCACGTGAACAAATCAAGTACCAATATCATACAAAAGCCGACAAAATCCTCGGCAAGACATTTATCATGACATGCCGGCAACATCCTCGGCCATGTCTCAAGTTCTTGCTATCTAAGCATGGCGTAGCAAGCGTTACTATGATATAAATTTAAGCTACCTCGACGTAGCGTTTAGACCGGCACATACCTCGGTCGAGTCACAATCTCGCTATTTATAACAAACAATAATAGCAAGTAATTCACATCATTAATCCTAACCATTGTTAGGTATATATATGCGTACATGAAGCATACTAGCATGAAGGAAGAGTCCACAAGCATAATAGAGGTCAAGTCTCACTTACCTCGAAATTCGGGCTTAAATGCCGGAAAGAATCTCCTTTCCCGCTCGCCTTGTCCGCGAAGGACTCTCCACTAGGTCTATTAAGACAAGATATAGCACATATGAGTGCTCAATTATAGCTATTTAAGCCTATAGGCATCCTAGGGTAAAAATTACCAAAATGCCCCCGGGTAGGGCCGAACCCTAAATTTACAAAATGTACTTTTCCGGACACCCCACGCTCCCGTGAGTCCAAAAGTACACTTAGATTCCACATGCGAGCCTTGCTCGATGTCTTTCCCCAATTCTTAAGAATCTAGGGTTCTAACCCATTTCCAAGAATCAACCCTTTGATTCTTGTGTTAATCAACATAAAGATGGATTGAAAGGGCTTACCTTAATTGTAAGTATGATTGGGTCTTCAAGAAATACCCAAAAATCGCCTCAAGAGCTCACCAAATGATTTTTATAAGTTATGAACCGAAATGGCCCGAAATGGCCTTTTTATAGCAGTTTTTTTGCCTCTATGACAGCTTCTTTTGAAAAAATCATAACTTTTCATAGGAATGTCAAAATGACCTGAAACCGGTGCCATTAGAACCACAACTCAAAGGGCTAAAACTTTTATGTTTTGAGTTTTTACTAATTCCTTACGGATTGGCCGGAAAATCAACTTTTATCCGGCTGTTTGCGCCAAAACAGAACAGAAAAGTCGCACCAGATTTTCTACTGTTTTAGGAGCAAAACGGGACCCTACGAAGCTCGGAATGATCCCAAATTTTGCACACAAGTCATAAAATACTTGGGTGACATGCTCGTCAAGACGGAACTCAATTCGGACCTACAGAATTCAAAAAGTGAGTCCCACGGCAAAGGTTCAATTTTCGACTTTCGCCAAAATAGCGAAATTTAACCAAACGACCTCGGAATCCAATTCCGAAAGTTGCTACAACTCAAAAATGACTATACGAACCTAACGGAACTTTCGGATCTCTCATCGGAGCTCATTTCCTCAAATCGAGCTCGGAAACCTCTTTTAACTCTTTTAAACTTTCGAAACGGGGACTTTATCAAAAGTCCTATCAAACGAGGTCCGTTTTCAATTTTGAAGGTTGCTACATATCATAAATGACGAGACGGACCTAACGGTGCGCTCGAATTTTCCATCGGGGTTCGTTTACTCAAAACGACCTATCGAAACCCCAAATTCCTTTCCGGAATTTCATAAACGGATCCTTTTCTCGAAAACCTATCAAACGGACTCCGTTTCGACTCAGATTGCACAGACGGGTCATAAATGACCTAACGGAGCTCTTGGGACTGTCGACACGCAAATCGAGGTCCCGGATCCCGTAACGACTATTTGAGGGTCGTTACATTCTCCCCCACTTAGACTCTCGGCCGTCCTCGGACGAGCCTAAGTCTAAGATAGGATCCACACACTAGCCACGGAGCTGGCACGGATTTCGAGGACCCCTCGGTACCACCCGAAATCAATAAAACTTAAAAATGCAAATTCAGGCTTAGAAAATACAAGGATTTCATACCTGAATCATCGAACAAGCGCGGATGCCTCTCACGCATCTCGGACTCAAGCTCCCAAGTGGCCTCGGCAATGGAGTGATGCCCCCACTGAACTCTCACAAGCGGGATCACCTTCGATCTCATCTTACGGACCTCTCTAGCCACAATAGCAATAGGCTCCTCCGAATAAGCTAAGTCGCCATCTACCTCCACGGAAGCCATATCGATCACATGAGACAGATCGTGAACATACTTCCGGAGCATGGACACATGGAACACTGGATGAACAGACAGAGAGGGAGGCAAAGCCAGTCTATAAGCAACGGCGCCAACGCGCTTCAATATCTCAAAAGGCCCAATGAACCTAGGACTGAGCTTGCCTTTCTTCCCAAATCTCATAACACCCTTCATGGGCGACACTCTGAGGAATACCCGGTCCCCAACCATGAACTCAAGATCTCTCCGCCTCCGATCTGCATACGATATCTGCCGGCTCTGAGCCGTGCGGAGTCGATCCTGAATAACCCGGACCTTATCTAAGGTCTGCTGCACCAAATCGGGCCCCAACACATGGACCTCACCAGACTCGAACCAACCGATAGGCGAGCGACATCTCCGACCATACAATGCCTCAAACGGAGCCATCTGGATAGAAGCCTGATAGCTATTATTATACGCAAACTCTGCTAGCGGCAAATGGCTATCCCAATGGCCTCCAAAATCAATAGCACACGCCCTCAACATATCCTCGAGGATCTGAATGGTCCGCTCAGACTGGCCATCAGTCTGCGGGTGAAATGCAGTGCTGAGATCGACCCGAGTACCCAGCTCTCTCTGAAAAGATCTCCAAAACTGAGCTGTGAACTGAGCACCTCGGTCAGAAATGATAGAAACAGGAGCACCATGCAATCTCACAATCTTCTCAATGAAGATACGAGCCAGACGCTCCGAGGTATAAGTAGTCCTCACTGGAATGAAGTGAGCCGACTTCGTCAGTCGATCAACTACTACCCACACCGAATCATGCTTACCCACGGTCAGCGGCAAACCAACTACGAAATCCATAGTGATCTGCTCCCACTTCCACTCGGGAATGGGCATAGACTGGGTCACCCCGGCTGGCCTCCGGTGCTCATACTTCACCTGCTGGCAATTCAAACACCGAGATACATAATCAGCAACATCCCTCTTCATCCCTTTCCACCAATACAGCTCTTGAAGATCATGATACATCTTCGCAGTACCCTGCTGAATGGAATATCTCGAACTGTGAGCCTCTGCCAAAATCATCTACCTCAGCTCCACAATGGCTGGAACACATACCCGGCCGTTAAGCCGCAAAGCACCATCATCACCAATCACGAACGAGGACACTCCCCCACTCAGGACCCTGTCCCGGAGATCTCTCAGATAAGGATCCTCGAACTGCCTTTCCCGAATCTGGGAAGCTAAAGACGACTGAGACCCCACATATGCAAGCACCCGGCCTGGAACAGAATCATCAAACCGAACCCCACTAATGGACAAAGCCTGCAACTCACGGGCCAACGGCCTCATATCAGCATCAAGATAGGCGAGGCTACCCATGGACTTCCTACTCAAGGCATCGGCTACAACATTAGCCTTTCCGGGATGATACCGGATAGAAAGATCATAATCCTTCAGCAGCTCTAACCAGCGGCGCTGTCTCCCGTTCAAGTCCTTCTGAGTGAACAAGTACTGGAGACTCTTATGATCGGTGAATATCTCACATGGCTCGCCATAAAGATAGTGCCTCCCCAACTTCAGTGCAAACACGACAGCTAACAGCTCCAAATCATGGACAGGATAATTCTTCTCATGGACCTTCAGCTGTCTCGAGGCATAAGCTATCACCTTACCCTCCTGCATCAGAACGCTACCCAGCCCAACACCCGAAGCATCACAATATACGGTGAATCCCCCGGATCCACTAGGCAAGGCCAACACTGGCGCTGAAGTCAACAGAGTCTTAAGCTTCTGAAATCTAGACTCACAGGCATCGGACCACAGGAAAGGAACATTCTTCTGGGTCAACTTCGTCAGAGGTGCTGAAATAGAAGAAAACCCCTCGACGAACCGCCGATAATAACCTGCCAAGCCTAAGAAACTCCGAATCTCTATAGGAGAAGTAGGCCTAGGCCAACTCTGAACGGCCTCTATCTTCTTCGGATCAACACACACCCCATCCTTGGTCACCACGTGACCTAGGAAAGATACAGAACTGAGCCAAAATTCACACTTGGAGAATTTGGCATACAACTACTGATCCCTCAGAGTCCGAAGAACAACTCTCAAATGCTGCTCATGCTCCTCCCTGCTCCTCGAATAAACCAAGATATCATCGATAAACACAATGACGAAGGAGTCAAGGTAGGCCTTGAACACTCGGTTCATCAGATCCATGAAAGCAGCTGGGGCATTCGTAAGCCCGAAAGACATCACCAGAAACTCATAGTGGCCATATCGGGTACGAAAAGCAGTCTTGGAAACGTCTTCGGACCGAATCCTCAACTGATGATACCCCGACCTCAAATCAATCTTCGAGAAGAAGGTAGCACCCTGAAGCTGATCAAACAAATCATCAATACGCGGCAAAGGATACCTATTCTTGATAGTAACCTTATTCAGCTGCCGGTAATCAATACACATCCGCATAGAGCCATCCTTCTTCTTCACAAATAATACCGGGGCACCCCATGGA